>JALMQS010000225.1:11437572-12037572 GCA_024734495.1 Forficula auricularia | reverse complement strand
TTAAATAATTATTAGATCCAGCTTCTAGCTTAATTTACTTTAAGATTTGCTTTAAAAATGGCGGTATTTTCATCCCTTTTTCGTGAATTTCAAAATTTTTATTAAATTAATAATCATGAAAAAATGAATATATCCACTGTGATTTTTAGAAGTCCCCTAAGCGTCTTCAGTATTTAGATCAACTCAAAGAAAGCATTGAGTGAATAATTACCATTTTTAATCATGAATGCATTTGGCCCTACGGATTGTTCAGATATTGAATATTAGTAGATAATAATAATGAAAATATTTAAAATCAGGTGTGATAGCCCTCTCTTAAGTTTTTTTTACAAAACTCACAATAATAAGTTAAACTAATATGTACTTAATATAATTTAATGACTATCATAATTTAAATCTTTCCTTTATGTAGGTATAATATCGAACAAAATTTAGAAATCGGGGGGTTAAGTAGGGGTTATTGAGTGCGAAATTCTCTTTCTCATAGAGATTACTTAGCTAATTCAGAATGCACTTTTCTAACCTCGGTGAAAAGGTTGGCTTGGAAACTTGAATAGACATAATTGGAACCATTAAGTCATTCTTTGAGACCAACAGAATACGTCTTAAAAAAACCTTCTTTAAAACATTCTCATTAGTTCTTTAGACTATGATTCAATTCAGTATAATTAAATATACTTTATTTTGTTTCAATTTTTAAAAATAGGTCTCGGTTTCAGTCAATTGCTAAATAATGGAAACCATTTTGCTAATAATAATTTCATTTAATTATAAATACACCGAGAATTAAATTCAAAACGGACCCCGATTACTGAATTTTTCCTTCTTATTATAATTAATAGTATATTTACAAAAATTATTTTGTTGTCCCTTGATCTGGTGTTGTGTTCTTTTTTTCTTTTTATTCAGAAGCTTCAAGGTCTCGATCCTCGTTCAATTTGCCTTTTGTTTTCACACACCGTCCACGGAAACAGATTTCTGTTTCATGCGAGATCTCTGTCGTCGTGGATGTTCCTAATATTTCGGGCATATCTGGCATAGGCGGTCCTCTCGGCTGTGATAACGTCGTGGACGACGGCGCTGGAGTTGTTGTTGTTGTAGTTGTTATCACATCAGCTACATTTGTTGTTGTTTCATCACTTTCAGTTGTTGTCATTATCACCGAACCCGTTTCGGTTGTCATTTTCTCCCCTTCATCCTTATCCAGATTTTCATCAATCGTTGTCAATGAAGCTTCTGTGGTGGTGGTTGTTGTCGTTGTCGATGTTGTTGTTGATGCCGATGATGTTGTTTGGGGAATAACATCATCATTTTTTTGTGTAGTTCTAGTCTCATTGAGTGGTTTCAGTGGTAGCTCCGGCTCCGAGATAAGTTCCTTTTGTACCTCATCCATCAATTGTTTTTGCCATGGATCGGTGACCGCCTCGGCGAGTTCTTCATTGATCATTTTCACAAGATACCGTTGAGTGACAACTCTATCGAGTTCCTCTTGAAGAGCCTCCTAAAATAATTAAAAATAATACACATTTTGAGACAATATTCCTTATAATAAATGGTTCAAAGATTTTTTTTCAAATTCTACTCTGACTTGGTATCAATAAAATATTTTTTTTTTTTTGGCTTTTCGGCCTTTCTAGCCATAAGCCTAATTACGATACTAGTTATATATTTTTTAAAATTTGTCTCTACCCCCGGGGGGTCAGATTTTAGCTGGATGCCTCTAGTCAGATTCGAACCCGGGTCCCCTGGATTAGCTCGCTGTTACGCTACCGCCTAGCCTATCTGACCCCCCCAATAAAATAATTGATTGAAAAAGTAAAACATTCAATTATTCAAATTATATTTTTTAGGAAATATGCTTTATGAGTAGACATTTTTATGTGAAATATTAGCAGATGAAAATTTATTTTGTATGACTATATTTTTTTCATCGCTACTACATAGTTCAAAGATTAAGACTCAAACCCCTGGAATTTAAATGTCGATTTAAAACCTTAGATAAAAATTTTTTAATAAAACAAATTCAATTTCAATTTTCTGAGAGAAGTAGATTAGACTTTAAAAAATCTACGGAATCCGATCTCTTATGAAAGATTTATATTACATGTCAGAAGAGTTGTATTTTCTCTCTCAACAATTGAACCGGAATGCCAAAAATAAAGCAATCCAGGACAATGGCTTTGCCACCCTGTGAGCTGGGCCCATCTAACATAAAAACACGCGTAAAAATTATAATCAAAGTTATTTTAATCTTCATAATTTAAACTAATTTTGTTAAGGGAGAATGGTGTAGGTTCTTGGTGAAACATTTTAAATAAAGTAATGAAATTTTTTTTAGAAAACTTTTTAAAATTTAAAATATAAAATACTAGGTAGGGTTGACATAAATAAAAGATCAGATGCTTGTTTAATACGGCTCTATATATATTTCGGGGTATAATATATATACATCTTAAGAAGTTCACAAAGGACACTGGGAATATGGGCTTATACCCCGAAATATATATAGAGACGTGCTAAACAAGCATCTGATCTTTTATTTATGTGAAACCTACCTAGTATTTTATATTTAAAATTCTAAAAAAAATTTCAAAAATTTTCATTACTTTAAAACTTATTAGTTAAAGGGAATTCAATCCAATTATTAAGAATTAAAAATATAACTGCTCGAATTCATTATCAGATAATATCGTGTGATTTTTTACAAGAAATTAAATTAAATTTTCAACTATTCAAAAAGTCTCATTTAAAATAAATAATAAATTTTTACAAATGCCTAAAAGTTATGCAACATGATTTAACATGTCAGGATTTTTAATGCGTTTTTCAGAAAAATAAGGCGTTATTCATCGATGTTTTGAGTCATTTTGGCTTAAATTAAGCCATACACCTCTTTGATCTATTATAATTCTTTCACTTAAAAATAGCTGATGTCTTAGATGCGAAAACACGGATTTTGTAAACGAAAGAATTAACTAAATTGAAAGACGAAAAAATATATTTATAGTAGGAATTGCTTTTCTCGTATAAATTTCAAACTTAATAAAATATGTTACCTTGTTTTCTTTTTACACTATTTACATAGTTCGGAAACAACTTCCAAAATCTCTATAAATTATTAAAAAAAAATTGAGGTATCTTTCCTTGCCACAATTCTTAAACAAAAAATATCTTAAACCCCAACAGTATTTTTTCTAGAATTAGCCCAAAAATATGCCAGAATTTTTTTGATCCGAATAATTATGTGAATTTCCATATTTATTAAAATAAATAATACATATTTGAATGAATTTGAAAAAAAAATCAAAAATTTAATGGATTAAAATAATTTTTTTTAAGTAAGAAAAATCATTATACTGCCATTAAAATATGTGGTTATGTGTATGGGCGGGCGTACTTGTTATTAAATAGAATGTTTAAAAAATATATATATATAACTTGCATTTTCTTCAGTATTCTCAGGCATCTCGTCATTGGCGGTTGACATGAATGGCGCTACGGTAGGCATTTTCGGTTTCCCTGCAAGATCAATTGGAATTCGATTCAAAATTCCAATATTTTGTGATTCAGCCGTATCCAACATATCCGATCGGTTATTTTTCACCCGGACACGAACTAAACGACGACGAACTGGACGGATCTAGGAAATATAATCTTTTTAATTTTATACATTTCTAGAAAAAATATATATACTTCATATTAATACTAGAAATAACTATTTACCTTTTTTTCTGTTTCCGGATCGGTTGCTTTTTTAGTACCAGATAATATCTCTTTGGAAATCTCTTCCGTTGGTGTTGCTTCGATCTCTTTTATAGTTGTCACCACCAGTGATTGTCTCGTTGTATGCTCCTCATTATTTGTATTATCTAGAGATGTATCCCTTTGATCATTGGTTGTTAGAATCTCTTCAGTCGTTGGAATGATAGCGTTTTGATACGAAGTCGGTGGGGCAATCTTCACCGTTGATAACTTACTCTCTTGACCGCCGCCATCTTCAAATTGACTATCAGAATATGAAGGCGGGGATGGCGAAGGTTGCGAAATTATATAATCGAGATTATAAGCCGGCTGTTGCTGTTGATATGTTTGCTGATACTCCGGCAATTGATAATTAATTTGTTGTCTTTGTTTTTGGTTAGTGTATTCCGGTTGATAAACGGGATTTTCTTGTTGATATTCTTGTCTTACCCGGGTCTTCGGAGATTTTTGTGTTTGATATTCATGACTGGGGGTTTTCGATTTCTCTGGTAGATACCCCTCTTCCTGATTCTCATCATACTCTTGGCGTATTCGTGATTTTGTCTGTTTTCTTATCGCAACAGGCTCTTCTTCTGGTTCATATCCTTGCGACTCAACCACATCAGTATTATAGAAATCACTTTGTGGAATGTATTGTTGTTGTTGTTGTGGTTGTTGTTGTACTTGTTGATAAACAGGTTCTGGATTAATATATGGTTGTTCATCAACCAGTGTTATACGAAATTTCTCGGTTGTTGGATCAACATTGTCATTGAATTTTGTTGAAATGCGCCTGGTTGAAATTTCACTGTCTACTTCGTTATTGTATTGCGGTCTTCGCACTGGCTCTTCTGTTGTTGTTGTTGTTGTTGTTGTCGTTGTTGTTGGTTTACGAATTCTTCCACGGGCTCCTGTCAATCGTGTTTGAGGTTGAGCCTGTTGTTGTTGTCTTCGTGGCGGACGAACCGTAAATACTTTATCACTTGGTGTAGGAGTTGTTGTTGTTGTTGTTGTTGTGCTCCGAACTGGATTACGCCTTGGAGAGCCTCGACTCACAAAATTATTATTATAACGTCGATGTGTAAGTGGACGCGATGGTGTTGTGTTAATTTGTGTTGTTGTTGTACTTTGGGTTGTTATTTCCTCTTCTTCGAATGTCTTTTCGAAATTCTCTACGTAAATCGAACCATCTGTTGAAGGGCTTTTGAAATTAGGTGTTCTGAAGAATCCGTAAGATTCTTCCTCGCTTGTTGTTGGTGGTTCAGGTGTCGTCGTTGTCGTTGTGCTTGTTGTTGTTGGAATTGGATTCAATGTTCGTCGATGATTTACAGGAACATGTTCATTCTCATCGTAATTATTTACGCGTTGTCGGGTACGCACTCGTGTTCTACGATGGGGTCGATGGGTTGTTGTCGAAGTTGTCGTTGTAGGTGTTGTTTGAAACTCTTCTTCTTCAATTTGAAATATCTTTTCTGGTTCTGGTTCACGTAGTTTATTGCGTTGTGGGGTGAAATATTGCATTTCTTGAATTACAGCGTTTTCTGTCGATGGTGGCGATTCTGGTGCATCGACAACGAATGAATTCGGGTCATAGAGACTTGGCTGTGAAACAACACCCTGTTGTTGATATTGAAAGACTGGTATTTCTGGAATATTTTGTTGTTGTTGTTGTGGAATTTGAGTTGGCACAGGATTGTTTACTTCAACTTGATGTTGTGATTGCTGTTCTTGTTCTAGATACCTATATCCTTCTGTGGTGGTTGTGCGTAACTGCTGGGGGTAATTTCCACTCTCAGTAGCAATTTTTGGATAATTTTCGCCTTCAGGTAATTTCGGGTAAAAATCCTCATCAAAATGTTCAGTTGTTGTTGTTACTCTCTTCCGGCCTGGCGTACGTTGTCTAGTTCGTTGAATTTGTTGTGCTGAAGATGATGTTCGTGGACGTGATCTTATATGACTGCGATATGTATTAGCTGTTGTAGTACTTGGCGTTGTTGGTGTTAGCTCTAGGTCTTGATAATCTTGTTCTTCATACGTTTTGATTGCTGGTCGTCTCGTTCGACTATTTCGTCGTGGTAACTGATCGGGACTCAATGTGGCTCGTTGGCGACCACGAAAAGGCCGTGCTGAAGTTGTGGTCGGTAATGTTGCAGTTGTGTAATCTTCGTCCAAATGAGTTTCCGTGCTGGTCTCGTGATCTAATGAATACAGCGATGAGGAGGGGGGTGGAGGTTGAACAGATACTTCCTGTATATACTGTTGTTGATAATTGACCTGCTGTGTAGAGGTTTGTTCGGGTTGTTGAAGTGCAACCTCTGCGTGTGCTGGAGTTGAACTCTGATAATGGGATTGTGAATTAGGAATAATGGATAATTCCGGTTCGAATGTTGACGGGAGTCTGTGTGGTATTGGCGTTGTAGTAGGTCTGTGCTCTTGGGTGTTATATCTTGGAGAATGAGTTGATGACGGTACTGTATAGTCTTGGGTGTTATATCTTGGAGAATGAGTTGATGACGGTACTGTATAGTCTTGGGTGTTATATTTTGGAGATTGAGTTGATGACGGTACTGGATAGTCTTGGCTGTGGTACCTTGGAGAATGGGTTGCAGGTGGTACTGTATATTCTTGGGTATTGTATCTGGGAGAATGGGTTGATGGAGGTAGTGGAGATCCTGTAACGTAGGCGTTGTTTTTCGAATCTTGGAGAGAATTCACGAGTCCTGGCAATTCTGCCGTGATGGTAGGCAATTTCGGAGGTGAGGGTTTTCTTGTCCTGAGGGGTGAAACTGTCGGAATCGGAGGTGGAGGTGGAGGAGGCGGTGCAGCAGTGGTAACATGTTGAGGCTTCGAATGAAGTACAGGACGATCTAGCGTGATGTTTGATACAACAACACTTCCTACATGAGGCGCTGGAAACGGAATTTTTGAATAGCCAGGCGGGGGCTGAAAACTCAATGGAGCGACAAAAAACGGAAGTTGTTCCACTTTGCGTTCAATTCGGTTTGATTCCAAACTATTCAAATATGGTAATTCAAATTTCGCATAACCTTGTGGGGCTAAAATATTTGACGGACCTACAAATACTTGCGGCGATTCTGGACCTACATGATCGAGGACAGCGATCGTTTTAGCATTTTTCAATACTTTAACAACATCCGTCAAACGAACCTGTTGTCCACCCATGTAAACACTCAGCGGTGGTTGATGAGGCTTTAATGTGGTTTTTGGTTTTGGGGTTGTCGTTATTATTGCTTGTTGTGAAACATATGGTAAATTAGTTGTTCGTAATGGAGCTTGTTGTTGTATTTGTTGAATATTATTTTGAAATTGTAAAAATTGTTGTTGTAATTTCCCTTGCCTGACAGCCTGTTGTTCAATTGTTGGTTGAAGACGACCCTGAGATCGTAATGTGTCGACAGGCACATAGACCAACTGAACATCTTGTTGTTTGGTGCTATTTATCTGTGAGGGCATCAGAAATTGAGGCGCAGTCAGGGCTACCAACTGAGGCTGATAATTAAATGTATTGTAAGGAAAAGTGAAAGGCTGCCGAATCTGTTGCTGTTGATATAAAGCCTGTTGCTGTTGTTGAGACTGATGTTGATTTTGAGCTTGTTGTTGTTGTCTCAATTGTCCCTGTGATTGAGCAGCTACATTTGCCGTCTGATATTGTGGTATCAAGTGTATTTGTCCCTGGGATTGTAATGGTTGTTGTAATTGTAATGGCTGTTGTAGTTGTAATGGTTGTTGTTGTTGTTGTTGTTGTTGTTGTTGTTCATTTGGAGGAAGTGGAACCACTCGTGGGAGAGGTGCGGCGGACTCTGCTCCCGCCAACGGAACCCAATCGTCAAAGATCGAATCACTTCTTCGGTCCAAGATTGGGGTGCTCCATTTCTCAGCTGAAATAGCCGAGATGACCACGATGAGCCATCCAAAGATGATCGAGGGAATTAAAGGGCCCATCGTGCCCTGGAGAAATTTATCTGAAAGAAAAAAATACGACCATATTATTAGAAATACCTTCTTAATCAAAACTAAATATTATATTTAAATTTATAAATTATGATTAAAAACTAGTGAGTTTTTTTTATTTTTTTTAATTTTGAAAGATTTAATTTTCCAAAATTCCACCTTCCTGGATCTATTTCTTCTGACCATAAATTAAATATATCTAATAACATCTTTGTCACTGGCTTTTAATTTCTTTTTTTTTCTTAAGTAAATTGAAATTTTAATATTAAATTTGCGTAAAAATGAACTTATTCTCTCTGAAAATTTTAAGGATTTTGCAATTTTTTCGTCAGTGAATGGATAGAGATATAAAGTTGAAATTGGGTCCAAATGTGCAGCTTATTGATACAAACTTAAGGGAAAACATTTCAGTTTACCAATAATTATTAGGGATATCTACATTCAAACATTTAATTTTTTTTCTTCATTTTTTTCATCTGTAAGAAAAATCGCCGAAATTTGTGGAGAGCATGCCAATAGTATTCTTGAAAAATCTTTCAAAACATGTATTTTTCCTTTGATTTATTTAACTAAAGTAAACACACACTTATGCACTGAACAAGCGGGTTTTGTTTTGGTCTTCGTTCAAACACATGGAAATAAAAAGAGTAGAGATAAATATAAAACAAAAACGGCACAATTTACGTATTCATATAAACTTTATAGATCAAGAGCCCACGACGGCCAGACCTTCGTTATTTTATAAAAGCTGAAAGTTTTTCTGTGCATGTCCCCTATACAGGTAAGAACGACCAGTGACTATAGAGTTTGGGTTGTGGTTACTTTGGCAGGTAACAGGTAATAAAGGTGTATAAAATAGTACTTTAAATTCGTTAAAGTATAAAGCTCAATTTTTTTATATTTTCTTCAGGATAACTTTAGAAATCTCGTCATCCATTGCCGGACACTTATGACAGTTGCTACCCCCTGCCAGACACCCCTAAACTTTAATAAATTATAATTATACTTTCGTTATAATATAAAAGATAAATTTTATATATGTTACTTGGCGACCTATAAAAAAATGTTACCTCAATAGGCGGACAGTTTTAATGGTTTTTACATAGATTTTTGACATTTCGGTTATTATTGATAACCATTGGTGAAGACATGGAGGAATCGACTTAAAATCAAAAATAACCATCGATTCTTATCTAATACTAGAGGAATAACCTTATTGCATTCTATTTTTGTTGTTTTGACTATTAATGGCAACCTCTACTGAAAACGTGGAAGAATCGACTTAAAATCAAAAAGACTAAATTCTAAATTTATTAAAGTTTAGGGGTGTCTGGCAGGGGGTAGCAACTGTCATAAGTGTCCAGCAATGGATGACGAGATTTCTAAAGTTATCCCGAAGAAAATATAAAAAAATTGAGCTTTATACTTTAACGAATTTAAAGTACTATTTTATACACCTTTATTACCTGTTACCTGCCAAAGTGACCACAACCCAAACTCTATAGTCGCTGGCCGTTCTTACCTCTATAGGGGACATGCACAGAAAAACTTTCAGCTTTTATAAAATAACGAAGGTCTGGCCGTCGTGGGCTCTTGGACTATTAATATTTATCAGGTTTTCAGAGATGTCGAAACTTTACTGTTTAAATTGAAAAACGTTTTGAATTTTAGATTTTAAATGGTACTTAAAGGAAGAAAATTAAACTCGTTTTTTCTTTATGATAATCTGATAATAGTTTATCTCTTTGTTCTTGTTTATTCACGGCTTCACAATTTCAAATTCTTCAGTGATCCCTACAGCTTTCATTTAAGATCTACTCTGTAATTAGAAATCAACATTCTAATTTAATAAATCAGAAATTCAAAATTATATACAAAGGAATGGAATAATATCTAAGGGAAAGGAAAGAAAATTGTTTCTTTCAGATGATTCAATGAATCTAAAACTGTTATAATGATAATAGATTCACTAACTTTTCAAGTTTCTATATTTTCATTCAATTAAACCTAAATAACTTAAAAAAATACTTTGAATAATATTGAATTTTCTCTTCTTTATCAGAGCCTAATTTTCAAAAATCTTACATCATTTTTCAATCATTTTTATCCCTTAGGACCTTAAAACGTAAAAAAAAGATATTTTACCAAGTTGAGAGAATTAATTATTAATAAAATTATACATATTTTATCATAAACAATTTATTTCTTAAATTATATTTTCGTGACTCCCTTGAAATATCACTTCCAGTTTGACAAACGCTGATCTAAGGGATAGGTGAAAGATTTCCAGCTTAAGCTGAGAAAGTGTGTCAAATCGGATTATGTGTAATAATAATAAAGATGGATATAGAAAAAATTAAAAAATTCCTCCCGGATATATTTCTTCCCTGTTACTTCACCTCTATAAAGTTTTCATTTGAGACGTCGCATGTTCAAATCGTTGATATTTAACTGATGAAAACGCTCTGTATAAATGCCACTATACTATATAGCTTTCCACTATAAATATTTTATCATTTAATTTTTAGAGTTCTGTACCAACATAGGTAAAAAACAGAAACATTATGGCAAGATTTTGTTGTCCAACCAAAAAAATAAAAAAATAAACTGACATGTTCTGATGTGCCCATCCACTTGACTTTACCATACAACATGGCCCCTCACTTATATTTAATATTTAATAAAATTATTTATAATCATGTAGGAGGGAGTTAATTTTTGCATTTTTACTCTTCTGGGGGCCCACTGATAATGTATACAAAATTTGGTTGAGTTTGGTACAAGGGCCTATATTTTCTTTTTTTGACCCTGCACCCCCCCCCCTTTTGGGCGGTTAGTTTTTTCATTTTTAGTCTTCTGGGGGCCCACGGCTTATGTATACAAAATTTGGTTGAGTTTGTTCAAATAGCCTAGATTTTTAATTGGTTGAGTTTGGTACAAGGGCCTATATTTTCTTTTTTTGACCCTGCGCCCCCCCCCCCTTTTGGGCGGTTAGTTTTTTCATTTTTAGTCTTCTGGGGGCCCACGGCTTATGTATACAAAATTTGGTTGAGTTTGTTCAAATAGCCTAGATTTTTAATTGGTTGAGTTTGGTACAAGGGCCTATATTTTCATTTTTTGACCCCCCCCAATTTTGGACCGTTAGTTTTTGCATTTTTAGTCTTCTGATTATGTATACAAAATTTGGTTGAGTTTTCTAAAATGCCCTAGATTTGAATTTTTAACCTCCACCCTCCCCCCCTTTAATTTTGGGTCGATATGCATCAAAATCTAATCAGCTCTTAATCTCAATGGATCAAAACTACGTGTGAAATTTGGTTTTGATATTCACACTAGTTTTTGAGATAGCTCGTTCACAATAATTTGGTAACTCACAAACTAACAGACTAACAGACATTTTCACAAAACAATCTAATTAATATAATTTTTTCGATATTCACTTGTTAGGGCTTTTTTGTAGACCGAAATGCCATGGTTTCGCTCAATTTTTTTAATCAAAATAGTTTCACCAGTTTTTGAGATATTTCGAAAAAAAGAAGCAAAAAACCACTTTTTTTTATGCACAATTACAATACTTGACCATATCCTGTCTGGTAAAGTAAAAAATGAAGCTTCTCAAAATAAAAGTTCTGATTTTAAAATCGTGCATTTCATCAAATATGATACCTTTGAATATAATTTTTAAAAGTCTATTAAAAAAGTCAAGATCAATGAGCCAGGCTTACTCTTGTCCACTTTTTCTTTAATTCCCGAAATAAGTAATTTCTCACCCCTTTAGGACATATTATAAATTTTCGCTTTTTTTTTAATCCAACTTCCTTAATTTTATTTCTATGACCTTTCCTACGCTTTTATTGATGATTACACAATTCGATTTTGAAAAACAAGAGTGAATATTTTTTGTAGTTAGGTGTGGTCCTGTTCCTCCAAGCCGAACCCGTCCACCAAGGTCTTGACAGACGTCTTAGTGATCTCTAATCCAATGGATTCAATTTAATGATTCATATCGTGTCCTAAAATAGACGAATAATAATACTAATTACGAAAAGAACCTTGAACAAAGAGAAGAAACATTTTAAGCATTTTCCTGAGGCAAGGGTGTATTTTTTATCGTTTTTTACTTTTAATTATATATAGTAAGACAAGTAGTAGAATAGCATCTCCAGAAATAGATTCTTGAAAATTCTAATCCTACTATTATAAATTTAACGTTCGGTTTTTGAATTCTAGTTTAAAGTATACTAGTTTTTATAGGTTAAATACTCTAAAAATGTGTAATTTGTTAGCTCAAGACCTGAAAAAATGTCTCAAAATTCATTATCTCTCTCTCTGTTAAATAACTCAGAGAGACCTAGAATCTCTTAACTCATAGTAAATCAATATTAAATATAATATTTATTTACTCTTATCTTAACTCAGAGAGGTTAAATCCTACAGATATAATAATTCAGATCAGGGTTGAGGCCAAAAACTTTTAATAAAAACTCAAATCCCTTGTATAGCTTTAAATTTATTTATAAAATTTCATCAGTACAATAACTTAGATGTTTTCGAAATAAAAGTTTAATATTTAAAACGATCGAACTCAAAAACAGTCCCAAATACATTTTAAAAAGATTGAGACACAACAGAAAAATATAAATTTTTACCAAAATAAACACATTTTGGTTCAATTACCAATATAGTAGAAAAAATACATATAAAAATATAAAAAAAAAAATGCGCAAAATAATTATCAATTCATTAGAAAGTTGCTTTAAAAAATCATTAAGACATTCTTTAATTATTTCTGTAGAAATTTAATGAAAATAATACATCATGATCATCATAAAAGATAATCACCGAGATTATTATATTAAAAAAAAAATTGATAATTCATTTTAATTTAATTTCAAAGAATACAATTCAAAACTCTTGGCTCGAAATATCAGAAGTTTTGGTTTTTATCAGTAAACCATAAAAAAACATTTACTTCTGTTATTTGAAATCTCAAGGCCATGTTTTCACATCCCGATTTTACTTCAAAAACAACCCATATAAATATATTTACTTTTAATATTACTGAAAGTTTTCAATTTGCCTATGGTAATAGATTCAAATTTTCTTAGAAAATCATAAGATGGTGTCATCTATTAAATCCGATGGAATGGAATATTTTTAATTATATGTCAGAAGGGTTGTTTTCACCCCTCGGGAATCGAACCCGAGTGCCAGATGGCCCGGATTGCTATTACTGGCACTCGGGTTCGATTCCCGAGGGGTGAAAAACAACCCTTCTGACATATAATTAAAAATATTCCATTCCATCGGATTTAATAGATGACACACATCTTATGATTTTCTAAGAAAATTTGAATCTATTACCATCGGTAAATTGAAATCTTTCATATTCAATTAGGAAAAGTCATTCCATTGCCCTTCGAATTTTGAATCTCTTCAAAATTCGAAACACTCAACGACTTTTATTTAAATTATATGGCCTATATTTTCATTTTTTGACCCTGCACCCCCCCCTCCATTTATGGTGGTTAGTTTTTTTCATTTTTAGTCTTCTGGGGGCCCACGGCTTATGTATACAAAATTTGGTTGAGTTTGTTCAAATAGCCTAGATTTTTAATTGGTTGAGTTTGGTACAAAGGCCTATATTTTCATTTTTTGACCCTACGCCCCCCCCCCATTTTGGACGGTTAGTTTTTGCATTTTTAGTCTTCTGGTGTCCCACTGATTATGTATACAAAATTTGGTTGAGTTTTCTCAAATGCCCTAGATTTTAATTTTTAACCCCCACCCCTCCCCCCTTTAATTTTGGGTCGATATGCACCAAAATCTAATCAGCTCTTAATCTCAATGGATCAAAACTACGTGTGAAATTTGGTTTTGATATTCACACTAGTTTTTGAGCTAGCTCGTTCACAAAAATTTGGTAACGCACAGACTAACAGACTAACAGACATTTTCACAAAACAATCAATTTTTTCGATGTTCTCTTATTAGGGCTTTTTTGTAGACCGAAATGCCATGGTTTCGCCACCTCTGTTATATGACATGGCTATATGTTTAAATTTAGAATCACTAGATAGCGAAATTTTACAAATTAAGATAAAAGAGTAAAGTATTTAACGCGTTTACATATGTCAAAGAGGTTCGCATCCCGCAAGTGAGCCAGATGACTCGGATTGCTATTACTGGCACTCGGGTTCGATTCCCGAGGGGATGAAAAACAACCCTTCTGACATATAATTAAAAATATTCCATTCCATAGAATTTATGGTAATAGATGACACCATCTTATGATTTTTTAATATTACTAATTGTGATTATTATTTTTTTTTTAATGCTTGTTTGTTTTTGTACGGGTTAATTTGAAATTTGCACCAAACTCATATTTTTTCGTTTCCTGTAATTTTGAAAAACTTATCTAGTATCGGTATATATAGCAAGAGAAAGTTGTTGTTGTTGAAAGGTTATCCCCGATTGTCCTGCTAAGGAAAGACACATATAAGGCAGAGCAAACCAGAAAAATTACTAAATATATTTAATTGGATTGAAACACCAAGACTTGTTCATAACTCTAAATACGTTATAAAGTTTGTCTAGAGGAAAAAAAGAAACAATTCACCCGAGAGATTTCTATCTAATATATATTCATATAAACTACATATGTAGGTACAGTTTGTCATATCAAAAAAATCCCCCTCTCTCTCCCAATAAAAAACCATATTAAAGAAGACTTTCACAAATGTATTTAAAATGAAATCATTAAATAAATAAAAAGTTTTTTTTTAAAGTGGAGAAGATAGCGAATTAATTAAGTAAGAAACTAAAAATTGATTAATAAAATCGAGTATTTCTCCTTCTTTGTCTATCTCTTTCTATATATATCCTTTTATAATTTTGTATACTTATACATTTATAAATTTGTTCTCAATTTCGATTTAATTTTCTCTTTTTATATACATATATGTTTAATAGATGTTTTTATAAAATAAATTTCAAATATCTAGACCTTGATCTTTTGATTTTCACATATTATAAATTCACATAATATAGTGAACGAGAAAAGAAAAATCAAACCGGATATAAAAGAAAATGTTAAATAGAATTATTAATATTGCAATAATAATAATAATTGATGACTTTTAACCTATTCGTTTGTATTAATTGCAATCACTAAATATGATTCAGCATTTGCCATAGAACTTAGGTGAACGAAAAAGAGTAGCATAATTGAAATTGGAAAGCAATGGAGAATTACATTATACTTCCTATCTAATAGTGTTGTTAGCGCCAGTTCTGTAACTAGCCTTTGAGGAACTCCTTATGTTTTTTAATGAATATTAAAAAAGTGCTGTAATGTGTTTTATTTTTTGAAAATAAAACAACAGGAAATGTTATTGATTTTTTTTCTTTGCAATGTATGAATCTTGCTCATAGCCTTCATTAAAAACATAATTTTATTAATAATACTATTCAGTATTCAACCATTAACTTTTTACTGTGTTAAAGATTAAATTTTTATTTGAATCGCGCATAATTACTTAATTGTGACTATTTATTGAACACAACATAAAATAATACAGTATAACTACCACTTTTTGATGGGAGAATAAACCAAACGAAACACCAGTTATATATTGTCAGCTGTGCGGCTCTTCGGTACGCCCTCGAAGCTCGGCCCTCCGGGCTGGTGCCCTGGCGGACAGCGTCTCGGCCCAAAAATTTTATTCCTCTTAAAAAACCACACTCCAAATGTATACCCGTAAACTACCGAAAATTAAAAGTTTCGCCTCTTTAATTTTTGAGTGGGGAGGAATAATTATCAATATATTTAATGTTTTCTTAATTTAAAATGAATTGGAGTCTTTCATTTCAAAATTCGAGTCCAAATTACAATTATATTTCAAATTTTCCTGGTTAATGAAAAATCGATTGGAGCCATCAGTTTAAAATCCGGGCTGACAGTTATATTTCAAATTTGCCTCGTTAATTAATATATATTTAATGTTTCTTAATTTAAAATCTATTGGTTTTTTTTTCATTTTCATTCGAGTTCAAATGAATACAATATTATCTCGACACAAAGTCTAAATCAAAAATATATAGTTTTATTAACAGAAATCAAGATTATAAATATTAATTTATGTAAAGAATTGAGTATCTATTTGAGAAAGAAAGATTGAGTTTTTTCTCAAAATCAACTTGTGATATGAATCAATTAATTTTATGAACATGAATTTAGGTCATTTATCAAAGATATTAATAGATAAGTTTATATTGCATGTAGGAGGGTTTTGTCTTTGATAAATGACCTAAATTCATGTTCTATAAAAATAAATATTAATGTTGCATTGGTGTAATGGCTAGAGCTGATGTCCTTAGTTCAAGAGTTCGTCGGTTCGATTCTAGGCACGAGGGTAATTTTTTTAAAGAAAATTCTCTCAGCGTTGTTACAAATTAATCTAGACTCTTATATATAGTATTTTTGATTGTTGGGTTCAATAAGTAGTTACAATTAAGGGGATTCGGGACTGTTTATCATTTTTATAAAAAATTCGCAATTTTTTACCATCGAATTATTGATGTATTAAATATTTATTCAAAAAATTTGAACTTGATCGTCTGTCCCATTACCGAGAAATAAATTATTGAAAATTGTTCTTTTAACATGGAAGTAAATGGACCCGGCTTTTAAAAGGGCTATAAATTCTATACAAATTATACCATTTTCAACAAATTTATACAGATCAATAATTCAACTTTTATGAATCGAATGATACATTTTTCAATAGATTTGGCAGTCTAGTTAATTAGTTATTCATAAATGTAAAAATAAAAAGTTATTTGCAGCCAACAGAATATAACAAAAGCACTAGTTCTTGAAATCGTTTTTGTGTTAAATACATGTTTTTATAAAAGAAAAAATTTATTTCAATATTCTTTTTATTAATATTATCAAAACAAAGATTTGTATTCGTAATTGACCTCATTATTAACAATTTTTTTATTGAAAAATTTAGTAAGCAGAACTTATCACTCTGCACAAATACAAAAGATTTTTTCGTAGATCAACCAGATAGAGCTGCTGCCCCGAACCTCCTTAAGTAGTTATGTCTCAAAATGCTACATATTTTATTTTTGCCTAGTCTCTGTTTTTTTTCTTGAGTTCTTTTTCCGTAGCCCACCTACTCAGAACCAATTATGTAGGTTTGATCCTTAATTATAGGGTAGGGATGGCCAAAGTTTGTCTCAGTAAAAGAGGGTCGTTACGCTTTAGAAATATTCAATGCCCGGAATTAGATTTTTTCGGATCGGTATTACAAATAATATTTAAAACGAACAATTAAAAAAAGTTTTTCATTTTTTTTCTATCTAGATAATACAAAAACAAAAGGGATACAAAATAACTTTGTCAAGACTAAATACGCTGACCAAAACAGTCAGCGATCAGTTTGTGCTAGAATATTGAAATTTGGCCTAAAGACGCAGTTTATTAATTCATACATGCTTTTCAAATTCCTGTTGGCAATTCGATTTTTTCTGATTTTTTACATTTTTTAATAAAAAGTTCTGAAGCTTAGATAGGCGCAAGCAATTCTTCGTTTTTTCATTGTAAACATTGTGTCACAAGGACTAATTTTCTACGACTTTTTTTCTTGAATTGTTTGTCATGGGTATCGAAATTCATACACACAGAAAGAGAAAAAATCATACTTGAAAATTATTTTATTGTTAACCGACTTCAAAAAAGGAGGAGGTTATCTATTCGACTGAATTTTTTTTTGTGCCTATGTTACCTCATATCTCCGCCAATTGTCAACCGATTTTGAAATTTTTTTTGCATTGGGTCCAGTCTAGCTTCCGATTGGTCCCATTTTTTTCGATTTTTTTCATAGGTATTAGACCTTTTTTATTAGGTTTGTTTAGACCTAACCTCTTTGTTTATGAACCGATTTCGATAGTTCTTTTTTTATCCGAAAGGGGGTGTCTTAGGGATGGTGTCATATTAATTTGGTCAAGTTCTGATGATATGATCACTATTAATAACATCACTAAAAAGAGAAAAATAAAAATAATTTTTAGAAAAAAATAAAAACCGACTTCAAAAAATTAAATGCAACAAATAAAATACACTAAAAGGTATAAAATAATTATTATCTTATTTAGTTACAACTAAACGACGAAATATTAACATGAAATTACTTTTTGAAGTTGGTGCCAAACATATACCTTTTATGAATCGCACTCGACGGATCTTACTTAGTACGTTTGGCGGGTACGCTCGCTTATAGGTATAGTTTGTTTGGTATCGACTTCAAAAAGTAATTTCATGTTAATATTTCGTCGTTTAGTTGTAACTAAATAAGATAATAATTATTTTATACCTTTTAGTGTATTTTATTTGTTGCATTTAATTTTTTGAAGTCGGTTTTTATTTTTTTCTTAAAAATTATTTTTTCCAGACATGTTTAAACTCGACAAGGAAAAGAAAAAATCCCGTAAATTTAATAACTTAGTCCGACCAGCAAACAGGAAGAGAATATCTCTATTAAACCTGCTATCTATATAAAATTTCATATAGGTATATTTGAAAGAATTTTTCTTTTGTTAATTAAAGGTAGCAGCCACCCATCACCAGTCAGGCCTAGAATCCCCAGTAAGGAGGGTTAATTTAGTCCCAAAACTTACTTCTTTTCGGGGCGGGAGCAAAAAAAAATAAAATTTTTTTTACATCTATAGATATAATTAGTGTTTTCTGCAGAATCTCTTCATCATTAAAAAGTGGGAAAGAGAGGCTACGCTTCGATAAATATATTTTCCCATCAATTTGAGATTATATTCCCCTTTCTCTTTTGTGTATTCAACATGTATATAATTATTATGTAAAATAGATCCATTTTTGTTTCAGTTCATTTCAACCGGAAATGCCAATGTATTTCAGCACTTGTGAATTTTCTGGACAGTCCTTTCTTATTTCTTTATACAATCCTCGCCCAATCCACTCTATATTGTGTCTGTCTGTCTGTTTGTTCTTAATTTGAAGGAAAAAGGAATTGTTTTTTCTCTCTCTCTTTCTTTACTTTGACTTAGCACTCATGCATATTACTATATGCGTGTATCACGACAACGTAAAAGAACTGGTTGGATAAATTAATGAAATTGATTTCTTATTAAATATCGATAATGCTCGGTTCTGACCATATAGTTTCTAAATAATTTGAAAAGAAAAAACTTATAATTAAAAATATCTAAGATAGAGGGTTTCGGTTAATTTAACTCTAATTAAAACGTTCACAAATTATAATAATTATACAAAAAGAACGTTTAATTACAAAGAAAGTGAAATACTTTCCAATTACTATAATACCACAAAAATGTAGACTATATTTCATCTCAACCGAAATTGAAATTTGGCTTCTTTGGGTCCTTATGAATTTAGATTCAATTTTATCTAAATCTTACAAATCATGTTCACCATCTACTGTTTCTATGGCTTCTGTTATTTGAACACATAGATCATCTCTTTCTACATTTTTAATGAAACCCCACCAAGGCAGATCAGTTTTTCAACCTTTTTCATGACGCGACCCCCTTAGCATAAAAAAAAAGTTCGCCACCCCCTACCCCCGCTGTTTGAGGAACCCGGCTCGTGACTTTGTCTACAATTTTTCATTTTTTTTAATAGTACAAAACACATAAAAACAGTAAAAAAGTATTGATTTATTATTTATTTTTATAAATCCTGAAAAAAATATAATATGTATACGGATCCACGATGGGAGAAATTAGTTTACGAAAAACATTAATGTGAATGTGACTCATATTTATTTTGTTGATTTGTGTTAACCTACAAATGTCCTTTAATCAACATATATATGAAATGAAAATTATTTTTTTAATTATATATATATGAAATTTTCACTTAATAAAACTGAGACTTCAAGTAATCAAACAGATTCGAATTCGAATTATCGCGCACAATTATATAATTAGGTATATCCAAATATCAATCGTAAAAATGCATTTTTTTTACATTTTCGACCACATTTTCAAAATTTGTAATAAATAAAATTGACTAAAAAACTTAAATTTTAATTTATAAGACTGCTTAAGTTTTATGTTTATTAATTATATAAATAATTTTGTCTTTTAAATTTATCCGGTTCGAAATAATTGATTTTCAAAATTTTCCTGCTTGTTTATTTTTAATAATTGATAAACTGAATAAACAATAAGTAATAACAAAATCTTCATCTCACTATTTTGTCGTTTGAATTCACTCAATTATTTATTTTTTTGATCCGAACATAAGTCGTTTCCTCTTTTTAGAATAGAAAAGTTTTCTATTAGAAAAATATCCGGGCTGGTGCCCTGGCGGGCAGCGTCTCGTTCCAAAAATTTTATTCCTCTTAAAAACCACACTCCAAATGTATACCCGTAAACTACCGAAAATACATCGTCTCTTAAAAGTTTCGCATCTTTAATTTTTGAGTGGCGAGGGGGGGGGGAGGAACAATTATCAATATATTTAATGTTTCTTAATTTAAAATGAATTGGAGTCTTTCATTTCAAAATTCGAATATATATATTTCAAATTTGCCTGGTTAATGAAAATCGATTGGAGCCATCAGTTTAAATTATATTTCAAATTTGCCTCGTTAATTAATATATATTTAATGTTTCTTAATTTAAAATCTATTGGTGTTTTTTCATTTTCATTCGAGTTCAAATGAATACAATATTATCTAGACACAAAGTCTAAATCAAAAATATATAGTTTTAGTAAAAGAAATCAAGATATATATATATTAATGTGACATTGGTCTAGTGGTTAGAGCTGATGCCCATAGTTCAAGAGTTCGTCGGTTCGATTCTAGGCAAGAGGGTAATTTTTTTAGAGAAATTTCTCTAAGCGTTGTTACAAATTAATCTAGATAAATATATATAGTATTCGATGGTTTAGTTTCTAGTTTTCTATTAGTCAAATTGGATAAAAATCGAACAAGCGCTTTCGCCAAATCTTTTATCCCTTTGACCCCCAGAGACTAGAACTCGCTCCCAGTCATCGTCTTCCCCGCGGCTTATAACCTTCAGCTGTTTAAGACCCGCATCCACAGATACCTTCGACCCCTATCCAGTCCATAAAATCCCATTTTCTTCTTCTTTTCACAGTGGAGGGGCCAACCCAGGCCTTTAGGGGATGCACCTTTTTGGTGTAACTCTCTTCTCTAATCAATTTCAATTAAAAAAAAAAAAAATAGAAAAGTTTTGGCTGAAACTTCCAAAATTAGAAAATTTTCACTAAAATTTTTTATCAGAATTCACAACGTTTTGAATTATTTTTAGACTGGTTTTCAAGTGCTAGAGAAGCCATTTTTTCAGTAACTCAACGACTAGCTTGTCCAGCATTTGAAAACCACACGAGATTTAGAAATTAAAGCGTTAATAATACTTGCATTCTGATAAGGATTTCTCATGAAAAATGTCTGATCTAGGTGGCTTAAGCTGAAATATTTGTTATTAATATTAGTGAAAGGATTATTTTAATAGTTTTCTTGGTGTAGCTTCGCTGATCAGGTTGATGAACTGAAGAATTCTTTAGGATTGGCCATGGGGAAAGCAGAAAATTTCCTAAAATTTTCTAGCTTATATTAGAAGTATTTTCGTTTGTAGATAGACTGGTGGTCCACTAATGAAAAAGCCAGCCCATGAATAATAAAAAGTACAAATTCCGAATAAAATAATTTACTGTACGGCATTTTCATTCTCTTAGGAGGGTCTTCCTTCCTTCTTCAGATTTTAAAGGGAAAAGATCTACGAACTAAGCTTGTGACCACCTCCTTCTTGTCTCCTTTAACAGTACTTGTTTGTTATTATAGCATGCACATCCTAATAACTTTTCTAGTATATTCATGACGTTTCGATTTCTAATTCTTAAATCCTTTTCAAGTGATTATTAATATGTTGTTGACATAAGTGTTATTTTACTACCTGAGAACTCAAAAAGTCATGAGTAAAGTAGAAAATGTTAATAAATTTTCTGATTTCATATTAGTGATATGATACGAAAAAATGATTTAAAAAACTCTTTTTTGATTTTCTATTTCTTCAATTTTCCTTTGATTAGAACATCGCGATCTTGCTGTGAGCAAGTCATGTGTAGTTGATCAATTAATTAACACTATCAAAGAGTGAGAGAAAAAAAGGGGAGGGTTTTGGTTAAATGTGCAATTTCACTGTCGACACCCGTTACAAATTGGCTCTCGTTAAAAGGAGTGTATCAGAGCACGGAATGTTGGTATTTAATACATTAATAAGAAAAGGAAGAAGAGGTGGATGCTCACTTTCTTCAGGCCTTCAAACCTGGATGACCAGCCATGAGACTTGATGCTTTTCAGGGGCCAATCATCTCTCTCTTCTCTACTCTATTCTATTGGTATTATCTCAAATAAACAGACAAACGAACAAACATCTGTCTCAGATGCCACCCTTACAATCCGGGTATTTAGATTAATCAGAGAATAGATTGACCTGACATCATTCTTTTTGTATCCAGAGCTGTTTCCCCCTCAATGCTATTGTAACTATTTATAATAATAATGATTATCATGACTAGGACTTTTTACTTTTGTAATACCCATATTGAATCTAAAAAGAATATACTTAGAGAAATTAAAGTCATCATAAAAAAATAGAACCTAATTTTACTAATGACTTATAATTTTCATATAAAAGTGGGCGAGTTTTACCTTAAAAGGCTCTTAAGAGTGCAAGAAAGGTAAAGTCATCCACAAAAGTGATGTAAATTCAGAAATTGACGAAAAAGCAGCAAAGTTTGTTTATATGGATGAGAACAATATTAAATAACTAATGCATTCTCTGATGGACTCCATTATAGTAGAGAACAAGGGTGCTAACGTCATTGCACCTATTTCCCTATTATATTTATTTAGGTTTGCAAGTCAAGTGCACCAAATTGTGCACTGACTCACCCAATAGAAAACGCTATAAAAGGTATACAATCGATATTTGCCAATTTTGCTGAAAGTAGTATAACACTTTACCTAGTAAAATTTATTGAATTCAACTTAGAAAAAATAATAATGTTCTTATTATACATTAATCGGATTATTAATTAGAATATATTAACTTCCTTTATAAAAAGTCTTGAGGCTATTAGTTATAGACCCAACGATGTCCTTGATGGAAATGACATTTTATAATTTTTTTTATTACATATGTACTCTATATTATTATTTTACAACATTTGGAGTTGAAATCATCTTCAGCTACAAAACTCAAAAAAATATTTATAATTATTGATGAATAATAATTAAAACTACTATGTACACTAATCTAAGTTATGCAGCTAAAGATGGTTCGGAATTGTTTCTAAGATAGTATCAAATGATCTTGTGTAAATTGAGACATCAACACATGAATTAACCCCTCCCTATAATTTCTCTAAGTGGGAGATAAATTTAACCGAATTTATCGCGCGGAGAATTTACCACTGCTCGAAGCCCCTAAAACCTTAGTAAATTGGATATTGAATTGTATCTAAGTTTCTGAGATTGGCTCATGTGATCCCGGCTTCTTTTCCTTCTACTCTGTTCTTTTCATGATGGAGGGGCCAGCCCATACAGGCCTTTAGGGGATCCAACTTCTGGTGTATCTCCTTCTCACATCAATATCATTAAAAAAAAAAATTTCATTTCTATTATAAAACAAATAAATACATGCAATTGTAATCGCGCAGAAAAAATCAGTCTTTTTCGGTAGATTTTTTCAAAATTTTAATAAAAACAAATTTCGGATTAAAATCTTTATATTTTAGTGAAAGGTATTAATTATTTTTTCAAAAAATGACAATTGTAATCGTTAAGTATATGTATTTTGTTTTCAACCAACTGTGTTAACGCAATATACTCGAAATAATCTTTTCTTTGATTAATTAGTTTTATTTTTTATCAGATTCGCTGAATCTTAGGTATATCTGTCTCCTCCAGGTCCAGTTTTATTTAAGTCAGTAACCTATAAAGTATTTCAAAAGAAATCTAATAACATGTCTCATATTTTTCCATCTCATATTCATAGCGTTTTCTACATTCAAGATCATTTAGTGGAATATATTCTGCACAATAACTGCTGTATATCTATATAATGCCCTGCTGGTTGGGCGTAGAATAGACCCGCAGTACTCCCTGCTTGTCGTAAGAGGCGACTAATAGGGAAAGGGACTCTTTAGCCTTGATCGGCTACCCGTCTAGGGGAAAAAAATCCTAAACAAATTAAGAGTGAAGCCCCTTTAGGAGCTTGAGGGCCAAACTTGACCCTCCTGCGGCAGCTTCTACATTCTGGCTGACTTCAGACATGTTTTTCACCTTCCCTCTGAACCCCGTCAGTTCGAACGAGAGGTGGGTATCGGAATTGATTAGCCTTTACTTCCATAGATAGAGCCAAGGCAGGGGTGTTTGGTAATGAGTCACCTTAGGTACTGCTCGCTCTTAAACCCTCTAAAATTGTCCGCCATATACCATATATATTTATTAATTCTTCTTTTGTACGTCTGGCCATGCTTCTCCGTTCCCATTTTCAACGTTTCACGGTCCCAGACATCCACAATCTCGAGATTTTTGGAACTCATAGCCTCGTTCACTTCGATCAAGGTGCGCCTGGGTCGACCTCTTTTTCGTCTTTCAGGGAGGATCCATTCTAGAGTCCTTTTTACGTCTCCAAACCAAACAATTTTTTTTTGTTTTTTGGATTTCGTCAATAAGATCCCCGTCCAAGTTCATTCGTTTTCTTATTTCTTGGTTTCGAACTCTAGCAGTTCTCGTCAACCCACAACTTCTTCTTAGGAAATCCATTTCAGTGGCTAAAAGTCGGCCTCGGTTTCTAACTCCGATGTCCCACATCTCTGCCCCATAAGGTAGTAACACTACGAACGAGGCTGGTATAGATTTTCATTTTTGTGAATCTCCTTAATCGTTTTGTCCCATAAAACTGAGTGCAAGGCCCTTGTAATCTTTCTACCCTTTATAATCCTTTCGTTTACCTCCATGCGGCTATTTCCAACTTTATTAAATATTACTCCCAAGTATTCATATTTTTCTACCCCGGATAACTTCTTCCCTTCCTCCAATATTAGGTCCGATATCATATTATTTCCGACAGACAAATATTCAGATTTTTTATAATTTATTTATTAATTAATATTTATAAATTATATTAATAAAAGTAATGTGCATTAAGATTATTAATAAAATAATAAATAATACACCCAATACCTTTAAGGACCTTGGTTCAATTTTTTCTCCTTAACTACTATTATTAATTATTATTCCTTCAAGTCAACATCATAAGGAACTCTTGCATTCTCGCGTATCGGATTCGTTTATTCAGGGATATAAGGAAAAAATCTATAAATTAATAAAATGATTTTGACTTTTGTCTGGTCTCATATTTCTTTTCTCATTTTCATATTGTGATTATTCTCTATTCCACTTTGTTCTTAATATTTCTTTAAGAGTTATGCGAAATGCAAGTGGAGTGCCCACTAAGCTGAGTGGTGAGGGGAAAACCCATCAGAAAGAGAGGCAAAGAACTAGAAGTCTGGCCTGGCCGAGAGATACAAAGATACACATTGCACTTTCTCTCTCGATATAGTTTCACCGCAGAGAAAAATCCGCATGCCATTTGTGCAATATCTTGAAATACCTATATATAGTACATGGTTCCTGGTTCATTTCCAATCAATACCACCCTATCGCGCTTCCTTATCTTATACGATATATGACACATGAACTAATAGCATACATTTTTAAAATAATCATCAGTGTAATCACATTTTCCTTTTTTGGTATTCCGTTTTAAAGAAAACAGGACCCTATAAGGGTTGTAAACCTTGGGCATCAGGGAAAGATGATCACGTGGCAATTAAGAAAATACAAATAAATAAAAAAAGAATTAAGTTAGTATAAAATAATTATTCACATAATAATAATAAATTAAACAAAATAAACTAAGATATTCCAGACACTATCTAATTGAATAGAAGTCTCAAGTCTATTGGATATTTTGAATAATAGAAATAAAATTTAATATAAAAATAAATAAATAAAAAGAAATTAAAATAAATTGCTTAATATAGAAAAAATAGCTTAAACGAAATTAATCTTACAGGTTTTTTGACCCAATAGTATGAAATATATATATATAGAATTACAAAAAAGACCTTCGCAAATAGATAGACCTCCCGTTTGGGGTCACTACAATGTTTTCCTATGGTTTAGAAATTGAATTGTGCTGCTTTTTAGAAAACATTTCAAAGATATTTAGGAAAACTTAGGTATTTGAAAATAAATTCTTTGATCGTTTTATTAAGGAGGTTCTTTTCATGACAAATCCACACAAAAAGTTTTAGCCTCGTAACCACTCTATAAATATGAAGGGAACTAAAATTTTAGGGTATTTTTTTTAATGTGACTGTCCACTCACACTACGAAATCTCTATATAGATACACACATACTTGCCTGATCGTTTCCAAGCCATTGTGCTTATATCCCCTCCACTAAAAATAATCGCCCAAATATGTTTTTTTTTGTTTTCTATCAAAACTACGTGGTAAATAATTTCTAATTTTTTTTTTAAGTTACTCCGAATATATTATTCTAACAAATATTAGTTTTTCATCAAGATGGTGAAAGTCCTTCAATGAAAAAAAATAAAATAATGATCATATCCCCACCTTTTCTCTATCTACCCTATGTAAAAAATGTCATTTTTAATTGCAATTATTTCATGTTTGGTGTGGTAAATCGTCTTCAAATTTTAACAGTATGTGTATTATGCTTTTAATGACTTATATTCCAAGTTTCAAAAACTTCTTGAATTTTTGCATTTGTGAAAGAACTACCTTAATTAAAATAAATAAAAAATAATTATAAAAATATTCGAAAAACGTTTAATAAAAATTCAAAACGTTTCGGGAAAAATTCTCCGTCGAAAATTTAAAAAATTAAAATTTTAAATTAATATTGTTTTTCTATCCAGTTCCATTATTTGATTAATGACCATAATCCATGAATCTTATCTTATTATATTAAACGAGCATATAGTTTGTATATATATATAATCCGGTCGGGTTCTCTAAAACGGCTCTAACGATTTGGATGAAATTCACTGGTTAAGAGGGTTTTGTGTTGGACATTCGATCTATCACGGTCTCATCTTCGGCTAAGTTGTTTTTGATGGGTTTTTTGTTAATTGAAATAATTATTCACAGGTGGTTGTCTCGATAAAAATGTATAAATACATTTTTATTCAATTTCCTTTTAATAAATAATTGGTTTTTTAATTTTATATCCCACAATAAGATCATTATAATTATTATTATATATTAAAAGTTGGGCAATTTAATTGTTTAAGAGAATGATTGAGGGAGGATTGAATAACCAATCGACTTGATTGGGGAATAATGGAATTGAAATAATTATCGGAAAAGAGGTTTTTTTATCTAACTAGATTTTTCCTCTTATTAAAAACAAGGACTAAAGATGAATAAGGACACTCGATGGTGGAGAAGTAATCTCCGGAATCGAAGCAAAAATACAATGTATACATTAATTAATGTAAAATAATTGGTTAATAAATTTCTTTGTTTTTTTTTATTTAATTGTTTAAAAATAGAGTTTAAAATCTCACAAATATTAATTTGACAATTTAATTGATGAACTCAAAAATTGTTATTTAATTAAAAAAAAATTATACCGTATTTATTTATTTATATACCTATATATACATAATCTGTGGACCACTGAAGGCTAGAAATGCAAAAACTGGGTGCGTGGGCAGGGGTGGGGGGCGAAGTGGAGAAGTAGGTGTGGGGTGGGGTGGAAGAGTGCAGGAGGTGGGGTGAAGTGGGGGGCGAGGGGTGGTATCGGGGATTAATATATAGCAATTAACTGAATCAAAAAGTTACCGAGCATCGCTCGGTGGCCAGGTACTAATATATTAACTTGATAATTACCTTGATCTATGTTTTTGGGAAATATTGTAATTTTTTCTTAATTTTTGAACCATTTATAACTTTTTTTAGCTATATATACATAATACTTTTATAATGTGAAACCAATAATATATTTTATTTTATAAGAACATAAGAGAAAAGGAAAAACATTCGTATAATTAAATTTTCTAAATGAAATAGAACGATAAAATTAACATTTGTTGCGTTATATTTGAAAACCGGTATGTATCATTTCATGTCGAGTGCATGCATGCCCTCCAGGCAAATAGGGTGCACTGATTTAGTTTTTTTTTCTTTTTGATAAGTACCTATGTGGGAGCAGGTATAAGCTAGGCTCAGATAGAAAGAGAGAGAGAAAGGAGACCTTCAAGTTGAGCAAATCCTTTCACCAATAACGCCGAGTTCATTTGGCAAATCGAGGCCAACTAGAGTGGATATCTATATATATATAGTCCTCCACCCTCAATTTTTGATTAACAATAACTAGTCCAGAAATATATTTAGTTTATATAATCGATAATTCTAAAGAGTACGGAAGAATCGGCAACTCAAACTCCAACATCCCTTATTATATAAAAAGTACCTATTGATAGATTGATGCACAAATATGAAATATATTACAATACAAATAATGGAAAGTTCGCTTTAGAGATATTTAATTTTCATTAATATAGATAGCTTATACAACGAAGCGTAAAAGTCAGGAAGAAATTTAAAATAAATACAACTTTTTTTTTCAAAAATAATTAAATTTTGAGATTTTTTCAGCGTGTGGAATATTCAATCGAAAAAATTACCACTATTTTCAATATCACAAAGTAGTGCTTTTTTAAGTGAAGAGATTTTGTTTTTAGCTGAGAGTTTCAAAGTTGTTGATTCATAAAGAGAAATCAATGAGGTTATCCCCCTGCTTGATGCAAATAAACATATATATATATATATATATATATATATATATATATATATATATATATATATATATATAGGTATATACCTACCGAATATACATCTATATTATATAAAATTAAGATCTGTTCTGTGCATTGCTCCAAATTTGGATGTACACGATTCAAGCAAAGAAAATCCCTCAACAAAATTCCTACTTGCCTGTCTGTCTGTCTGTTTCCATGGTGTCCGCGCAAATTTGGTTTACAATTAACGCACAAACGACTAGAGGTATTTTTATGAAATTTCTTATTTGGATCAGATGTCTTCTAACTCAAAATTTTGATATTTTGACCCCAAAAGGTGATTCGGGGCACTAATCGAAATTATCAAATAACTCATAAACTATTCTCTACGGCAAATTCTCTTAAAAGCCAAGTATGGCCAGTAATATGCCCGTCGAAGGCAGGCTTCTCAGCTGGTATATACAGGGTGTTTCAGGAGGAATAGTAAATATTTTAGGAGGTGGTAGTATAGACTAATTGCAATAAAAAATGCCATATGTGTCCAATTTTTATTGAATACAGAGATACAGCTGAGTTCGATGCATTTTCGTTTCTTGTGATGGTACACCGGTTGATATGGGTTGCTATGGACGTATTTATCGAATGTCAGCAGTAGAGTTTTGATGTTCAATTTGTGAAGTTGGGCTTTAGTTTACATTGAAGTTTTCATTGTGATTTGTTGGCCAAGTCTACTGTACTGTAGCGTGTAAACATGCCGCAAGTATTTACTCATGCTGAGTATGCCGATATGGTATTTGTGTATGGGTTTTGTAATTGAAACGCTGCTGCTGCTTGTAAAGAATACGGATTACGATTTTCTAATCTCAGACTACCAGATTGAAGAGTGTTTACTGCGTGACACTGGTATTTGCATCTTACATACTAACAGTTGTATCTCTGTACTTAATAAATTAGACACATGTTATATGTCATTATTTATTGAAATGGGTCTTTACTACCACCTCCTAAAATATTTACTATTCCTCCTGAAACACCCTGTATATAGTATAAGCAGCTAATAAACTTTCAATTCATTCATTCCTTTAAAAGAAAGAAAAATAGAAAATTTAAATAAACGAATTTTTGAAAGGTTTGAATGACTTATGTGTCACCAAGATATCCATCTTCTACAAAATCTCCCTGGCCAGATTCACAGATAAATGGCCCTGTCACTTTTGATTCATATAACCGGCGAATGATTTCAATAGATGGCGGACATTAGAATGTGCATTCATTTTCAACATCGACCTAATTCTTGTTGCAGTACTTTGTCTGTTCTTCGTCTATATATGTGATTTTTTTTCATAATTATCTTTTAGTTCTTTTGAAATCGCATAGGTGTCCTAAATGAATTTTAAATTATCATGGAGGTAGATTAACTAAAAAGTATCTCAATTGATGGTGACCGGCAATTTTTTCTCATCCTAAGGAATTTAAATTTATTTATTCAATGGCTAATGCATTTTAACAATTTAAATACTATAGTGAACACAGTATACATAGGTATATAAAATATAAACATAAGGAACAATATAAGAGTTTGGTTACCGATAGAAATAAGCTTTACATTTCTAAATAAACTGCAACGGATCGTTGCTAAACTTTATCCAAATTCATTTGAAATATTAATATGTTCTAGAGTAAAGTACTTTAAAATATAATTTTACTAAAAACTTTATTTAACCTTTTTTGTGGGTCCAAAGATACTTAATTAGGATATTAAATTTCATCAAAATTGGTTAAGTAATTTTCAAGATATTTAGAAAAAACTAAAAAAGTACTGAAATAAAGTACTAATGTTTGTGGACCGATATGTACCAAAAACTAATCAGCGCTTCATTTTGTTAAAATACTGGTAGGTTTTCAATTTCAATTCATTCGGTGCAACGGTGTGGAAAAATTCGTGGACGAAAAAAACGATAACACACATCCATCCATCCATCCATCCGCACGCACTTCCAAAAAAAATGGCACTTTTTGGCCTCTCGGCAAGATCCCAGGTAATTTTTGGCAAAACCGTCACGTGCTAAAATTCAATCTCATTGAATACTTCAATTTGTGACCTTAATTGAGTCCATGGGTTCCGTAGTCTTTACCTGAGGACCCTTTGAAGTCGCGCTTGCCGCGAGAGCGATTCCAATACTTTCTCCCATGCTTCGCATTGGATAAAGTAAAAAATCACGAGAGATCAATATTTCAGATGGGTCCACTTCACAGGGTACCTAATTGATCCGAATTGCTATATTTTTGGTACAACCCTTCTGAAATGTAAAAAATATGATCTATATCATCTCAGGTTTAGTAGAAGACAACCTTTCGTGATTTCTTTAGAAATTTAAACCCTGATATTTTCAGCAATTTAAACTCTTATATTATTTTTCTAATTTTACTATATATTTTTGGTCTTATTTAAATTATAGGTCTAATATGCTTGAGCAAATGCTGAATAATAATTAAATAAATGGATTAATAATTAAATTTCATTTATTAGGGAATCATGACAAACAAGACAATACAGAGAGAGAAAGAGAGAGATTATTACCAGTTACGAAAAATGGTTTCTAAATTAATTACCGTGAAATAGCTAGAAATTAAAACCAAGTTCGTGTATTTTTTTACACTTTACTCTGATACTTATTTTTTATTTTATTATTTTTTTTTCTTATATTTTATTTTAATCGCTCACTCTCTGGTCTATTGAATTCTATTTTTTAGGTCGTAGTCTCTCCTTTATAGAAAAGATAATAGAAAATTGAAAAAGAGAAAAATCGTGTTTATTTTAAATATGTATATAGCCTTTTTAATAATAAGGATGCAAAATGGTCAATATATCAGAATCCGATTTTGCTTCCTACATAGAGATCGCTATTATTATTTAAGGGAATATAATTGAATTCGAAAATATTTGTTGAATTTGTATTTTTTAAGACGTAGCAAAATCAGGTTTTGATGTTTAAAGAAAAAAAATTAAGACAAGAATTCAGAAAAGCGAGTTAAACGTTTCAACATTTTCATTATTTCAGCCGTTGAAGAAGTCAGGAATAAATTGACGAAACAAACGTTTCACTACAAAACAACACCGCGTTCTTTTAATCGAATTTAGGAAACGCGGTGTTGGTTTATAGTGAAACATTATTAAAATTATATTAGGTTAGAGTTGATGGTGTTTCACAGAAAAAATATAAATAAAAATACAAAGATTTTTTTAAAATTTACTATATATATATTTCGAGCTCTTAACTCATCAGAAAATCATAGATCAAAGATGGTGTCATCTATTAAATCCGATGGAGTGGAATATTTTTAATTATATGTCAGAGGGGTTGTTTTTCACCCCCTCGGGAATCGAACCCGAGTGCCAGTAACAGCAATCCGGGCCACCTGGCTCACCATAGATGACACCATCTTTGATCTATGATTTTCTAGTAAATTTGAATCTATTACCATCGGCAAATTAATATCTTTCATCTTAACTCATCGTCAGGAGAACATTGACTGAAGAAATATATAGAAGTAAATTTTAAAAAATCTTTGTATTTTTATTTTTTTCCTTGTTAAGCTTACCACCAACTCCAACCTAATATAACGCATTCTTTTAGTTTAATTCATAGGGATAAACTCAGTGATAAAAACCTTGGGTGCGCCTCCTCCACCAAACTACTATATTTATTCTGAAACTTAAACTTGTATTCAAATAAGTATTTTATACAGAATTACTTAAAATATATCGAAAAATCTCTTTTTTCATCCTTTTTCAAGTGAGAAAATTTTACAAAGTGTCCTCCTTATGAAATTTTTTTCGATATTGGAAGGAAATTAAAATATTATTTTCCCTTCCATATTTTTATAAATATATAGTATTTTTTGAGATATTGTTCGCACTGCACCCCCGCAAACCTTTTCCCCTCCAGCACCGCATGTGTACGTAATTTACGTCACTGGATAAACTGACCGAATACAGAGGCGTTGTCTTTTTCAATTTCTCGCTATGCATACATTATATTGATTTTTATAGGTCAGTAGGAAATTTTTTGAAAAAAGATCCCTATCGGAGGTACTTGTATTGGTCTTGTCTCTGTAACTTCTAAGCTTTTGAAGCTAGAAAATCAAAATTTGACAAGTAGATATAGTTTAGTAATCCACAGATAGTCAGATAATCAAAATTTTCAAAAATTATAAAGCTTCTTCGCAAACATGAAATAGGTACTGATGAAAAAAATGTCCCACTCACTCCATCAAGTAAAATATTTGTAAACAGATCTTTTTAAATTCTATTAAACATGTCATTTTGATTTATTTTGATGCATCAGTCGCGCGATATGAATCTTCCTTCAGTTCAGAAAAATATGAATTCTTATTTGGGAATTTCTTAATTAGTTGTAGCTAATTAATTAAAATTAGGAACACAAATTTCTATTAATTTACTGTACATTTGTGCCAAGTTTCAGCTTTCCAACTCTTCGCTGACAAACAATTGTTGAAGCGTTCTTCGCAAGAACAACAATTGTCAAAAAATAAAACTTTTCAATAAAGAAAAAACTGTTTATAACGTAGCGGACTAAAGTGTAAAAAGTGATATTTTACTTTGCATTACTGAAGCTTTAGAGGAAATTTTTCACGCAAAGGACATCGACAGTGGTGTATGATAAAATAACATATGGGGTTTTTTCAAAGAACGCCTCAATTGATAAATCACCATCCATATTTGCGTAGAGCGTACTAAGTCTTGAAAAAGTTTACAATTTTTTTCTCCAATTAATTTTAGTAACGAACTAATGATAACGAGGTAATATATTGTTAGCAGGCCAGAATATCGATTTTTCATCGTCGGAAGTAATGATTTATGATGAATGTCAAAAAAAATTATTATTATAAATTGCATCTTAATAGGATTTGTTTTTTGTTTCTAAAATATTGACTTATTGAATAAGTAAAAGCGTATCGAGTTGGTAATCATTTCCTAATAACAAATGTTTTTTGTTTTGCTCTGATGATCTCATATATATAATTTAATATATAGGTATAGATCAAAAGCTCAATTGAACTCACGATCGAACATTGATATTGGTATTTTTATTATTATTATTTTTTTTTTGTTTGTCTTTTTGTGTGCTTTTTTTATATGAACTCAACCAAATGGTGAAACGAGGAAAAGCGTGAAGTGTAATTTTTAAAGGTGAATGTTGAACGAATCGAGAATTTACAAAAAGTAACAAAAAGCCAAATGGAATATATATATAAAATAATAATAATATAAAGTGAAAAATTTAGGCTAAAAAGTGAAAATTTAGCAGAAAAGTGCAGCTTATCAATACAAACTTTTGTACCAAATTTCAGCTGATAGGTTTAACGATTAAGAGATCCCCAATTAACGATTTTACTTTTTTCTAATTTCCACATTTTTCATTTTATTATGTTAGAAAGCCTAAAGTCTAATCAATTCTTGTTTAGGAAACTCAACATTTTAGCACCAGAACGAATTTTTCATGGGCTTTCGTTCTTTTTTTTCGTGGGTATCGGAATTGAGATAGACAAACAAAAATTCATGCTTGATTTTTTTTCACATTTCAGAAATTTAGGTATATAAATAAAATAATAAAATAAATGAATGAATTCGCCTGCTCATACTGAATAATTGTTTAGAGCAGTGTTTTCAACCTTTTTCATGACGCGACCCTCTTAGGGCCGGTTGTATGTCGCAAGGTAAATGCTTTTTACCACTAACCAAGGGTAGATGGTAAATGGAGGGGCTGGGAAGGCCAATCAGATGACAGGAACTTTCAGTGCCTGTCATCTGATTGGCCATCCCAGCACCCTCTATTTACCATCTACCCTTGGTTAGTGGTAAAAAGCATTTACTTTGCTACATACAACCGGCCCTAAGTAAGAAAAATATTTTCCTCGACCCCCTACCACCCGCTTTTTGTAACCTGTATTTTATTATGTTACAAATATCAAATCCGTACAACATTTTTATTAATTTTTATAATTATTAGGTATCGGCTAAATACACAATTAAGTACCTATACCAGACATATTTTTCTTCGATTCGTTTTCGTCGACTCAGTCTTTTATTGGACAAGTGGGGTCTGAGAAATTTTCTTAATAAAAATGGGGCATTCCACGCCAAATCGGACTGTTTGAAAAATTTTAATTTTTGATTTCCTTCATTTTTTGACAATTTTTAATACCCATCAAAAAATCTCTTCTTGGTAAATTTTGAAATTTTTTTTGATCACCGGTTTAAAAGATATCGAATTTCGGTTTTTCGCTCATAAATTCTTCAAAAATGGTCCAAATTCAAAATTTTTCGTTTTTTACATGGTTTTTAGAAAAAAATACAAAAAAATTATTTAATGTGTTTTTATATGCGATTTTTGAGTTTGAAAATTTTAATCTTGTTTTTGAAACTGTATATACCTACTCTTCGATTTTTTTGATAATTTTTATCTTCTATTTTTTCTACATATTTTAAGAGCGGGTTGATAGTGGTCCTAAGATAATTAATATTTTTTTGATTTTGATTTTCTTTCAACAAACTAAAATACTAATTATTTATTTTAAACACCTGTAACGATAAAACTTAATTCAAAATAACTAAAAAAATGTGAACTCAATACCAAAAAGTGGTTTTAATAATGACTAAAAGCGAATATTTTTTTTTTTGAAATTTTCATAAAATGAAAAAAATAGTAATTATCTTAGGAACACTATCAATCCAGTCTTAAAATTTGTAGAATGAATAGAAGTTTAAAATAAAAAATTATCAAAAAAATCGAACCGTTTAGTTTCAAAAACAAGATTAAAATTTTCAAACTCAAAAATCGCATATAAAAACACTTTAAATAATTTTTTTATATTTTTTTCTAATAAAAAGTATGTAAGAAAACAAAAATTAAAAAAAAAATTGAATTTGGACTATTTTTGAGGAAGTTATGAGCGAAAAAACGAAATTTGATATCTTTTAAACAGGTGATCAAAAAATTTCAAAATTTACCAGGAAGAGTTTTTTGATGGGTACTACAAAATGTCAACAAATGAAAGAAATCAAAAATTATACACAAAGAGAAACAAAGAGGTTGTCCTCTGCTTGATGCAAATAAACATACACACACATATATATCGAGATGATATATCTGTATATATATATATATATATATATATATATATATATATATATATATATATATATATATATGTAAGTGATTGGGTTGAATAAAACAGACCTTATTCGATTCTGAAATAATAATAGGTTTTATTTACATTTGTACATTAGGAATTAATTAATATAATACATATTTTATAAATCATATTCACGTGAAATAATAATAGAATTGAATAAGTGTCATTAAACCACGTAACCGTTTATATTAAAGTATTATTGTTTAGAGTGGCTCTCGACATCATTCAATACTACCAACCGTTAATGACTATATATAACCAGCCACCTATATTTGTGGTGAATATGATTTACATATATATATATTATTTATTTGTTTGAGACTATAGTTTCGAAGACTTGGTCTTCATCATCAATATTTATAATTAAAAAAGACTGATGATGAAGACCAAGTCTTCGAAACTATAGTCTCAAACAAATAAATAATATATATACAGATATATCATCTCGATATACCATATATGTGTGTATGTCCACTTGCATCAAGCAGAGGACAACCTCTTTGTTTCTCTTTGTGAATCAACAACTCTGCTACTCTCGGCAAAACAAAAACTTTTCAATTAAATCAAAAATTATAGTTTTTCAAACCGTCCGATTTGGCGTGGAATGCCCCAAATATATTTTTAAAATTTATTTTTCTTTTTTTCTTTTTTTACTGAGGCTTCGCGACCAGGGGGTCCCAACCCACAGGTTGAAAAAGACTGGTTAGAGAATCCAAGTTTTGTTAAAATATTTGTAAAAATGATTCTAAACATTGATTTCCAGGATTTCTCATTATTTTGCTATAGAATACGATGAAGATAAATATCTTAGACATTTAATTTCAAACTATTCAAAGATATTTGAAATTGTGAAACTCAGTTTTAATATAATCTACTCTCTTTTGTGAATTTATATTATTATTATTCTTGTTGTATCAATATTTATGAGGTTTCGCTTCTCACGGGTTAATATTAATTTATCGCTTTTGTTACGCTTTGATTTGTTGACATATAATTTCATTAAGTTCGCGCTTTAATAAGAATTGAAAATTTATTAGTAATTTTAATTGACTTTTTTAACAAGCTTCAACTAATTTACTAACCTATTTTATAAATATTATTTATTTTATTTCATTTAGAAAACTCTTTAGATCTTTAGATCTACACCATTTTTTATAGTTTTCTTATCAAAATATTTATTAACAATATATTTTTATTAGCAATATTTTTATAGATACATACCTATACTTAATAAGATTTTAGAATAGCTTCTAACCCATATTATTATTATATTAACAAACAATTCTAGTAGGCGATTCTTGCGGGTTAAACCAAGTTGAAATTACAAAATTCGTTAAAATTTTTCAGTTTTATACACAACGTTTCTATAATTTTCAAACTTTGAAGTCGTTTTCAAGAGATAGATTAAGCCAACACAATCTAAATAGATCAATCTAGCTGATTTCTCTTAATCTATGTATATTAATTCTAAACATTTTGTTTGAACTTGATCATCAGTCTTTTTAATTAGAAATATTTTACCTGACATTTCTCATGGGCTCAAATCCTCGAATAGATGTAGATAAATTCCCTTTGTCGTAATAGCAAACTTTTCAAATAACAAACGAATGTCTTTATTCAATGAGAAATAACACATACAATATTTCTAGTTAAAAAGAGTGATGATGAAGGTCAAATCTTCGAAACTATACTTTCTAATAAATAAATTATATATATTAGATACATTTATACATATTGAATACATATAGGTATGTCATATTTATATTCGTTATATATAGGTATACCTATATATTTTAATTTGTATCAAGCAGAGGACAACCTTATTGATTTCTCTTTGTGATCTATATCAATTATCACTTGAGAACTAACGGTTTAAGAGCTAAAATTTTTTAACAAATCTACTAATTTTACCATGGGTTATAAAACCTGAAAGAATTCTACAGTTCATCAACCTAAACATCAAAGCCTCATTAACAAATCAATTCCAGTGGGTAGCAATACGACGGAGTTAGATGGAAATATGTATAGGTCGGAGTATATTAGACGGTCTTCCATTTTAAAACCTCACCACACTGCATGTGCTGGTTAACTTTGAAAATTAATGGATTCTAAAGCACTTAGCGTGTAAAAGTTGTAGGTTTTATTAAAATAATTAAAGTTGATTTAGAGGATCCATTTAAAAATAATTTAATGCTAAATTTGGAAATGAACACTTTCTTCTAAAAAATGCATAAATTTGTTATATATTATTAATTATCTCGGTCAAAAATCTTCTTGAACCATTAAAGCATTGTCCTTTCACTAGTTGCCTTCTCTGTTCACTAGACAATTAATCTTTGTAAGCTCATTTATCATAAAGGTTGATTCATTCCTGAAGGCATTTAAGTCTCCAAAGCAGATTATCGCTAAACGAGTTTGGTTCCATTAGGACCAAACTCTCTTTCGTCAAATTTTGAATATTTTCAGTGTCCATCTTCATCGCCTCCTCTATAAACCCCCCCCTTACTGTTAAGATACTTTTTCCTATATGATTTCGTTTCCCTTCGATTTTCTCTCTATTATACTAATTAAAAGTTGGCCAAAAAGATTAATCGATTACTGGAGAAATTATATTCTGGATTTTTATAAATAAATTGCGGTTACTTTCTTCTTATCGAACCGGACTTTGGTTGGTTCGGACAACAGAATTTCATCAGACCGAGAGATTCTTGATGGTTGGATGGATGGATGGATTTTATTCTCATTTGAAGATCAACGCTTTTGGACTTGATCGATCGTAAGGATACCCACCCGAGGTCCTATACAGACAGACAGATGTATCGACGACCCAGAAAAAGAAAAAGAAATCTTACATCTCGTTTCTTTTACAAAACAAACTTCCTGAGAAAGAGAGAAAAAATTCCTAATCTACTCTCGTCTTCAATCGTCTTTTTCCTCTTTTAATTACTAAGTAAATAACATCTTCCGCAAATAACGAGAAAAGGAAGTAATAATTATTTTTTTCACTTAAGATAATGTTTATTTGAATTTTTAATAACATAATTGTAATCATACCTATTATAGCCAACGACCCTGGTATGCATACAATATTCGAACTCATAATATATCTAAAACACTATTGACATATTATGGTTTATTTTAAACTTTGCAATTATTTAAATAAAAAGGGTCATAATGTCATTGTCAAAAATGACAAGTAAACATTTATTTACTCATACATAATATGCACAACATGTTTTAAAACAACTTTTTTCAGAATTCTTTTTTAGATTAAATTACTATTATGACTGTTGCTATATTATTCCATATATCTGGGATGGACTGTATAAAGTTGAATGTTCTCCTCTAGAAAAGGGGGTCGAAAAAAATTTCGGGATAGGTCACTGCTTAATAATACAATATTTGGCCAGCTTCTTCCTGTACCTATATATATATATCATCATTTTTTCAGTGAAACAGTTTCTTTTGAAAAAATAACATTTTTTAAATCTTAAAAGTCCCTGTATATCAAAATAAACATGTTGAAGAGAAATTAGTATGAAAAAATACAATTTTAAAATATAATTAAAATTACATATTTGTGCATTTATATTCATTGTCCGCCTCCCTGGTGTAATGGTCAGAATGTCGGGCTGGCAACCCGGAGGTCTCGGGTTCGATTCCCGGCTATACCCAGACATTTTTTTTGTAAGTATAGTGTCTGGTAATAAAAATTAAGTGGGAGATAAATTTAACCTAATTTATCGCGCGGAGAATTTACCACTGCTCGAAGCCCTTAAAAAACTTTGTAAATTGGATTGTATCTAACTTTCTGAGATTTGGCTCGTGATCCCGGCTTCTTTCCTTCTACTCTGTTCTTTTCACGATGGAGGGGCCATCCCATACAGGCCTTTAGGGGATGCACCTTCTGGTGTATCTCCTTCTCACATCAATATCATTAAAAAAAAAAAATTGTATATGCCTACATTGTGAAAACAATATATTATTTCGATGTTGGGAAACCGGGCCCTAAGTGAATTAATGGTTAATTGTAAATTAGATAAAATATTTCGAAAAAAAAATATATAAATATCAAGTTTCTCTTTTTTTGCTAGCACGTTCCCACCGCAAAATGAACAAGTTAATGTGTTTTCTGCGGAAACGAGGATCGTTAGTATGCGGTGATTTTAAGTTTTCGTGTATTCGCAAAGAAAAAGTTACGCACGCAGAATAGATTAAAAAAGACAGATAAAACATTTTAGTATGCAGTGCTATAGTTCAAATAAATCAATGAATGACTAATACATTTCCAACAAATCTTTCACATTTGAAGGGTATTTATTTATTTGGGAAACTACCAAAAAATACAAATAATTATTTTTATAGAGAATAAATTAAAATTAATTGCAAAAGGGGTTGGCATAAATATTTTAATATATTTGAAATTAAATATGTAGTTTGGAAAAGCTTTTTTTAAAATTAAGATCAATCGAAATATTTCTTATGAGGATTTAATCAAATCTTAACCTCGAATTAATTTACAAGTTGGGAAGAATGTCCTTTAACAGTGGCTTCTATTTCTCCAAAGTAATAAATTAATTTGTAACTAAAGTTTTATTAAATATTTATGGGAAATATTTCCGTTAAACTTAGACAAACTCTCCCAAAATTTAGTCTCAAATAATTATATAAAATACTTTAAAATCTTAAATGAGCAATTCGTTTTTTTAATTAAAGTAGAATTAGAATGAAGCTAAGTTTTGGTTTATTGGATAAAAATACTTGGTAGGTTTCACATTAAGATATAAAAAATAAAACGAATTTATTTTTGGAGAATCTTTAATCTCGATATATATATTTCGGGTGACTATCTTAATGTGAAACCTACCAAGTATTTTTATCCAATAATTTAAAAAATGTTTCACCAAGTACCAACACCAAATTCCTTAAAAACTACTAAGTTTTGGTTCTTAAAAGGATTCCTTCTCTTTTATATGCAGTCAGACAATGAGCTAGGACAGGTCATTTTCTCAAAGACCTTAGATAATGTGGACTGGTTCTTCCAGGTTTTCTGATTGTGTGACTCTCAATACAAGTGATTTTCTCGAATTTATAAATGTCTGAAACGTAGAGAAAAATCATTTTTAATTTTAATTTTTCCCTATGTATTTCTCTGGATTCCGATGCCAAGGATAACTCGAGATAGGAAAGTTGTAGAAAGTCCATTATTTTGAGGGGAAAATTGTATTTACAAAACATAGAACTGATTTGATTTTGGATTTCCTTTGAAGAAAAATACAGAATACAGAAGGATGTATGCTCAAACATGGCACAAGGTGCAGCATTTTAATTGAAATTTTTGTATCAAATTTCAGCTCAGGTGCCACACCATTCAAGACCAAACTATTTATACAGCGTCTTTTTAAATTGATGCGAAATATTTTAAAGGGTGATTTTTCAGCAAAAATTAAGGGAGGTCTTTCATATAATTTTTTGCTCAAACCTCTTCTCCTCCAAGTTACAGCCCTCTAAAGTTAGGGGAGAAAATAGTTTTGATTTAAAATATCCACTATGGAAGAATTTAGAATAATGAAATTTGTCAGATAACTGATGATATTAAAATAGCAGTTTTTGGCGATTTTTGTACCCCTAAGATGTTATCATAAATGGATGAAAAAATCAACCCCTATAATAGTTTGCATCAAAACTTTTTAATGCGTTTAAATTTTCATATTTAAAAACTTGATTTAAAAAGACGGATTCAATCTGCAACTTTTTTATGTCTTGACTTTTTCTCATCAAATTTTTTGTTTGATCACAAAAACATAAAATAATACTCAAACCCTTTTCACATACCATAAATTCACAGATTGGTTATTATTTGTTAAAAAAATCAATTACGATCGTAATTAATAAAGCAAAGGGTGTGTAGTTTCACAGTGAATGAAATAAAACTCAAAGAGGTTTATACAAACTCAATATATTTCGGATTTTGAGTCCATCATCAGGAGTTTACAATGATGATGGACTAATAATCCGAAATATATTGAGTTTGTATAAACCTCTTTGAGTTTTATTTCATTCACTGTGAAACTACACACCCTTCAGGAGTTTACAATGATGATGGACTAATAATCCGAAATATATTGAGTTTGTATAAACCTCTTTGAGTTTTATTTCATTCACTGTGAAACTACACACCCTTTACTTTATTAATTAATATCATGTTTCACCTAAAACCTACACCACTTTCCCTAAGTAAAAAAAAAATTAGGATCGTGTCAAAGGGTTGATTTTTTCATCCCCTTGTGAAAATATTTTAGGATTACAAAAATCGTCAAAACTTGCCATTTATTAGTATCAGTTATCTTCCAAATTTCCTTCTTCTAAATTCTTACATAGTGGATATATCAAATAAAAACAATCCACCCCCCCCCTTTAGAAGGCTGTAACTTGGAGATGAATGGGTATTGAACAAAAAATTATACGAAAGACCTCCCTTAATTTTTTCTAAAAAATCACCCTTTAAAATATTTCGCATAAATTTAAAAAGACCCTGTATAAATAGTTTGGTCTTGAATAGTGTAGCACCTGAGCTGAAATTTGATACAAAAATTTCAATTAAAATGCTGCACCTTGTGCCATGTTTGAGCATATAAGCCGTTTTCTGACAAAAAAAAAACAATTCTACTACATTAAGATAACGTATAGCGTACCGAATCATGAAATATTATCTAATTTATATATTATGAAGCTTGCAATTAATCTAATTTAATTTCACATTAATTAGCGTTTTGTTTTCCTCAGGCTTTTTAGCCATCCTATAGGAATATTTTTCATCCTAGATTTGACACCGTTTCGAGGACAATAAATTCCCTTCGCAATACAAGAAATAATTGCTGATTACCATCAAGGTGACCTTTCTATTTTAATATCCTCATTTCTTGCACTTAATAAAATAACTATTTCTCTTTATTGATATATAATTTTCTATTTATTACGTTCGCATATTTTCTTTCCATTCTATATTTTTACTAGCATCTTTTTTTCTATAGACTAATTAGAAAATAGATTACAAAACAAGTAAAACCTGTCTCGAATTAAAATAAAATATAAAAAAAAATCTAATGAAAAATCAAAATTGTAAATTTCCCATCATAGAAAGTAAGTAAATGAATTAATTTAAGACTTCACTTTTTATTAAGGTCATTCAACGTTTATACCCATTAATGAATATTAATTTTAATAGTTAAACACTATAGTAGCAAGGTCCTAAAAAAATTACTCAAATAACAACCCCTTAAGAAAAAAAAATATTTATTTAGATTTTTGTAATTAAAATAAAAATAAATAAATAAATAAACTTTAATTTAACAAAATTAATAGTGACTGTTCCTGAACCATCTTAAGGACAATTAAAATATATACCTACTTAACATTTATAAAAAAATCTAGAGTACCTAATTTAAGCATGCACACCACGTGACTTGACCATACATCTTTGTTGTTGTTTTTATTATTATTTTTTATTTTCTACAAATAGGCCTAATTTAGTAAATCGCGATTATTTCAAAAATGATTGTAATGTATTTGTTTTATTTGGATAAATGTAATTATACTGCTACAATATTGAATTTGAGAGAGAAATTTAGTTCAATGTGCAGGGAAAAATAAATTGTTGGCCCTCCCGTAAAATATAATTTTGGGTCTCGAGAAAAACTTATATTCAGTTATATTTTTACTACACTATAATAGTAATTCCATACGTAATTAAAAATAATCACAAAAAATTACTTGTATAAAACATCTTCTAAAAACAATAGTTCATATTCACTATATTTTTAACGCATGGTTATTGCACCTGTAGCAAATAAATTATCAAATATTTAATATTTATCTCTTATTAGTAAAATTAGAAAAATGACTAAAATGCGGTAAAAATATTAATAGTTAATTTTTTAAAATGTGAATTTTTTCCGGATTTTAAATTTCCAAAATCTCTAATTATATTTTTTCCTTTTTCGCTTCTATTGCTATAAGAGATAAATTGTGTAGTCGTTCTTCTCCAGTAAAATTTCTTAAATAATTTTTTATTATTTTTAATTTGGTGAAAGAAAAGATGAACAATTTTTTGTCTGATTATTTTTATTCTAATTCAAATTAGAGACAGTTTTAGTAAAATTAAGAAATAATAAATCCAACAAATTTGGACCCCTTCATACTTCACCCCCCCAACCCCGCATTCCAGTGTCGAGTAGTACTTGTATATCTATAGTTCCGTCACTGTCACTGGCCCTTTATCATTGTATTTTTTTGGATCCAGAAGTCCCAACTATCTCGTTAGATTGATTTTTTTTCCTCTCAAATCAATATTGAAATTGAAAGTCGAATCCGCAAAAACTCCATCTAATTGTCCTTTTCCTCGTTCTTTTCTTCTTCTTTTAAAATGAATTGCAAAAATTAAATAATTGAAAATATCATTTACCATATCCTTAATGATTTTTATTATTAAGAAAAGATAAAATAAGAAAAATAATCTCTAATAAGTGACTGGTCTTAGTCAGATATTAAATGATTAAGAGACAATAATTAGAGAGTTAGTGGGTGGAGTTGTTATAATTGGTTGAGTTGGATTTGACCTTAATCAATTGAAATGAACGCAAAAAAAAAATCAGCAAATAGAGTATGATTCATTTAATTACAATTAAATAAAAAACTTATTTTCCTTGAATAATTATCAAAAGTAATGTCTATTTAGAAATATTTAATATACCTAGAGTATTCACAATAATTTGTATAAACTTAGTGATTCATTGAGTAAATGGATGATGACAGTGAGATCATTAGGTACCACAGGTCGTTCTTTATACAAGGTATAGAAAGAAAAATATAGAATTTATTGAATAATCCCGTTTCCATTTCCATTAATCTTTATATCAAATAAAATCGGCCAATTTTGAGACAGTTCGACCTCTCTTGGAATGACCTCAAGAAACCTCTCTGAATCAAAATAAATAGATGTGAAATCACTTAAGAAGAATCAGATTATGAATATTAAACCGTGATCCGGGTATCAAATTTTTTGTGCTAGTCAACTTTAATATCGTTTTCTGGTGAGTGATTCTTCAGAACAACTTTTGAGCTAAAGCTAAAATCGGATCAGGTGCTCATTAGGGTGGTCCTTATTTTGTATATTTTCGAATTTTTACGCTTCAGAGACTCATATGGTTCGAAATACTTTAAATAAAAAAAATATCTTCCAAATTTCAAGTCTCTATCTCAATTTTAACCTGTGCTGCACAGCGATTCAAGTTTCCCTGGGGTTTTTGGGATTTAACGATCAATTTTTTATTTCGGCCAAAGTAATGGTTCAAAAATCTGAAACTCTGTAGAATTTATCCTTATAATACTATCTATTCCCCAGAATTTTTACAGATTTTTAGCTATTATAATTTTGGAGTTACAGATAGATAAAATACTGCTATAAAATACTATAAAATAAAATATATATATATATATACTATATATAATATATAGTATACTATAAAATACTGTTAGTAAGTTATAGACTTAAAAATTATAATAGCTAAAAATATGTAAAAATTCTGAGGAATAGCTAGTATTATAAGGATAAAGTCTCCAGAGTTTGAGATATTTTGAATCATTACTTTGGCCGGAATAAAAAATTGATCGTTCAATGCCAAAAACCCCATGTTATTTAGATGGGAAAATTGAATCGCTCTTGCAGCACAGATTAAAATTGAGATTGAGACTTGAAACTTGGGGGATATTTTTATTTATTTATTTCGAACCATATGAGCCACTGATAGCGTAAAAATTCGAATATACCTCAAATAAAACCACCCTAGTGCTCATACTTGATATCAATTGCAAAATATGATGATCGAAAAGTTTTAAGTTTTATTCTACTCATATTATTTGTTATTATGTTTAATTATAAATTAATTATTTGTGATTTAATTCTTTCATAAAAATTAAGCTTTAACAGCTACCTACATATCTAATCGATGCATATTTGTTAATTTTCGATTCCCCCCCCCCCCCCCCCCTTTATTAATATTGTTTATAGGTATTTAATAATATTTCCCCAAAAACTTCCACAGCATAACAAATTTATTTTTACATAAAAAAAAATAGAAAATGAAAATTTTCTATTAAGTATACAACTTTCATTTTCATTGGAATTTAAAGATCTAGTGTTTTGTTTTATTAATATTTATTTAGTAATGAAATGCTAGCTTGGTTAACATTTGAACAAGCCTCAACTATTTAGAGTCAATAAACTTAATAGAAGTTTTTCTAAATGTTAATTAATTTGTATTCCATCATGGATGATCTTACCGAAAAAATATGTAAGATTTTGAAATTAAAAAAATAAGCTGACGTGTTCTGATGTGGCCATACACTTGACTTTACCATACAATCTGGGCCCTAAAATTATTTATAATCATGTAGGGGGGGGGGGGGGGGGGTTAGTTTTTGCATTTTTATACTTCTGTGGTCCCAGTGATTATGTATACAAAATTTGGTTGAGTTTGGTAAATGGACAAGATATTCATTTTTTGACCCCCCCATTTTGTGCGGTTAGATTTTGCATTTTTAGAATTCTCGTGGTTCACTGATTATGTATACAAAATTTGGTTGAGTTTGCTCAAACGACCTAGATTTTTAATTTTTAGCCCCCCCCCCCCCCAAAATCTAATCAGCTCTTAATCTCAACCGGACTCAAAACTACGTGTGAAATTTGGTTTCGATATTCACACTAGTTTTTGAGCTAGCTCGTCTACAAAAAATGGTAACGCACAGACTAACTAACTAAATAACTAACTAACTATCTAACTAACTAACAGACATTTTGACAAAACAATTATTATCTCAAAAAATATAATTTTTTCGATATTCACTTATTAGGGCTTTTTGTAGACTGAAATGCCATGGTTTCGCTCAATTTTTTTAATCAATATAGTTTCAGCCGTTTTTGAGATATTTCAAAAAAAAAAAGATGGAAAAACCACTTTTTTCATGCACGATTATAATACTTGACCATACCCTGCATGGTAAAGTAAAAACAGTATAGTATATTTACTTATTTGTATTTAATATATACAGACTTTCTTTAAAGATACAATTCTTCTAAATTCTAGAATTTTAAAAATCTAACCTTTCCGGAAATATTTTCTTTTTATTAATCGAATTTAAATGTTTTAAATTTTTGAAAATCCAGATCTAAGCAATACACAAATTCTCTTGGTGGTAGAAATCACCTTATATACCCTTAAATAATAGTTAATAATATCTATGAAAAATAATTTATTTTACAAAAACTCTGATAAATTTTAGAAAAGTAGTATACTAGTATGTAAATTAAATTATTTTTAATATAACATGATATTTAAAAAATTCTCCAAAGCTGGTTATACTAGCAAATGAATATTTTCATTTGAAATAATAAATATTAATGTGAAGAGGTAAAAAAAGTGGCTTTCTCATTTTAGGAGAAGATAAAAATGAGAATTTGGGGAAGATTTCCCTTTCTTTGATTCTCCTGCTTAACCTTTTAAATGGTCTGGCCCCTCGGCTAGCCTTGGTAGAGGTTATTAGGCCCTCGACCTCTCTCAGGTGTGGGTTGGTCCGTGTGTGTCTGTCTGTCCTTGGCGTGCTTCTTCTTCTTCTTCTTCTGCTTCTTCTTATTCGGATTTGCTCTCGAGAGATCAGAATCACAAAAACAAAATCACCTTCTTTCCAGTCTATCGAAAGAGAGAGTGATTTCGGCTTTTTTATAGCTTCACTCTTTGGTTACCTGACTATTTTTATTAGACCTTCAAAAAAAAAAAAAAAAAAACAAGATTTCACTCCATTTTAAGATATAATAATTTATTTATTTATTTATTTATTAAACTAAATACCTACGTATGTATTCATTTTTTTTTGAAAGGGGGAGACTAATTTTCTACTATACTTATTTAACATGAATATGAAATTTTTAAAATCATCTTGAATCAGAAAACATTCTTCTTCTAATCATCATTAATTTATAATTTTTTAGATATGTGTCAATAATACTCAATAGATATAGTAAACGTTGTTTAGTAGTCTTATCAGAAATTATAATTATGTTATTGTTCATATTCTCAAGAATATTATAATATGATTGAGAATTTATATTTTATATAGAATGACAGCCCAGTATAATGAATAGCACCAATTTCCAAATAAAAAACTTTATTGAGATATATTTCAATCATTTTAAATCCGACATTTCAGTGTTTCTTTCTTTCCTATTCAGGGTTTATAAGAGCCAATTAAGGAAGCATGTAAAATTTCTGATGCAGGGCCGTAGCTACTGCGATAGACAGTTCGCCCCAGGCGCATGAATGATAAGGGTGGAAAATTAAAAATGACGAAATAAAAATTTGTTATAACATATGTATAAACATTTTTTTTCGTTTTGCCAGATTTTCTATAAAGTATATAAAAATTTTTTTTTTGGTACATAAATTTATAAGCTATTAAATATTTTAGTATACCTACACTTGACTTATCATAATTCTGATTATAAATTTAACATTTTACGCACGTAAACCTGTAAAAATATGTTTGCTATACAAAATGTTCTAAAGAAATTTCGCCACATCTCTTCTGAGCAGCTTTATTATGTTGTTTTAATATTATTATTTGTAAATAAGGTGGGGCTGCCCGTTACTCAATCAACTAAATAAATAAAGGGGGCGCACCGATTTTAGTTGCTCCAGGGCGTTGAATATGCACTGAATATGCCACTGTGCCGAAGTAATGGCAAGATATATCAAACAAAAAAAACACTTACATGCTTTATCCATTAATTTTTTAAACCGTGAAGAAGGAGAGAATATCCTTCAAAACGACGAATTTTAAACGTTTGTAAATGATATTCCACTAAAGTCGATTATTTGCAAATTAGTTCTCTTTATTATTCTCGTTTTCTAGTTTCCAAGTTTGTAGATAATAATAAGCTGCCCGTTTTTGTTTTCAACTTTCTCTTACGATAATTTTTAAGAAAAAAATAAAAACCGACTTCAAAAAATTAAATGCAACAAATAAAATACACTAAAAGGTTATAAAATAATTATTATCTTATTTAGTTACAACTAAACGACGAAATATTAACATGAAATTACTTTTTGAAGTCGGTACCGAACAAACTATACCTATAAGCGAGCATACCCGCCAAACGTACTAAGTAAGATCCGTCAAGTGCGATTCATAAAAGGTATATGTTTGGCACCAACTTCAAAAGTAATTTCATGTTAATATTTCGTCGTTTAGTTGTAACTAAATAAGATAATAATTATTTTATACCTTTTAGTGTTATTTTTTATTTGTTGCATTTAATTTTTGAAGTCGGTTTTTATTTTTTCTTAAAAATTATTTTTATTTTCTCTTTTTAGTGATGTTATTAATAGTGATCATATCATCAGAACTTGACCAAATTAATATGACACCATCCCTAAGACACCCCCTTTCGGATAAAAAAAGAACCATCGAAATCGGTTCATAAACAAAGAGGTTAGGTCTAAACAAATCCTAATAAAAAAGGTCTAATACCTATGAAAAAAAAACGAAAAAAAAATGGGACCAATCGGAAGCTAGACTGGACCCAATGCAAAATTTTTTTTCAAAATCGGTTGACAATTGGCGGAGATATGAGGTAACATAGGCACAAAAAAAAAAAAAAAAAAAAAAAAATTCAGTCGAATAGAGAACCTCCCTCCTTTTTTGAAGTCGGTTAAAATGCATGATTAATTGATCCGAATCTTTGGATAGCATACCGAGAGTTGGAAAAATTTCTACTTTTTCCTTCAATCCTAAATAATTATTACATATATATAATGTCCGAAAGAGGATCACATCTTCCAAAAAAACTATTAAACTGTTACAAGGACAGAATCAAGTTCAAGGGAAAAAGAAAAAGCGAACTATTGGAATAGAAAGAAACTATTAGAAAATTTATTTTCGTTATCATTCATTGAGGAAGAAGAAACAATAACAAAGACAAGCAAAAGAAAATTTTTCCCGTACCATATACATGTTGAAAGACAACAACAACAACAACAACAAAAGTTTTATTCACACGATTTCCAAACAATTTATAAATTCATATTCAAACAGTAGTTTAGCATTTAAATAAAAAAACAAAAAAAACAAAAAACGAAGAAGACTCCATGTTAAATGAGTTGAAGAATATCTAATATGAATACTCATTAATAGAAATGAATAAACGGCAGGGCTTTCACTTCTTTTTTTTTTTTTTTTTTTAAGTGCAATCGAATGCAAGCAGAAGGGTGCACCAGTAAAGATGTAGCCCCTATGGATCTCGAAAGACCCTTGCATTACTGAAGAGAAGGGAAAGTTGTTTAAGTGAGAGGGTGTAGACGTAGGTGTCTATGCACCCTGGTTTTGAAGGTTTGAAGATCATAGGTGCTGGGAAAGATAGAGGCTGGGAGAGAGTTCCAGTTCCTTGACGTCATGGGGATATATGAATTCGCGAATGAAGTGGTCCGGCACTTTTCTAATTTGACCGCGAAAGAGTGTTGGGAGTCGGCAAAACGTGTGCTGCGTGCAAAGCATGCTTTGGGGGGAATTATTGATTTTATCTCATCAGAGCACTTGCCGTGATAGTATCTATAGAAAAGGGAAAGGGCGGAGACATCTCTTCGATGAGCCAGCGAGTCGAGGGAGTCGGTGAGGGTAGAATCGTCAATTAGCCTGACGGCTCGTTTCTGAATTGCATCAAGGGTAGCAAGAGAATATTTTGAGGCTCCTCTCCACAGATGAGAGCCGTATTCGAGATAGGGGCGGATTTGGGCCTTGTAGATGGTGAGAAGTTGTGGGGGTTTGTAAAATCGCTTGGACCTGAATAAGAAGCCAATCTTCCTTGCTGCAGATTTCGCCACAGAGGAGATGTGTTCATTCCAAGACAGGTCAGATGCGACAGAGACGCCCAACATGGATAGGCTGTCACACATTTTTCAGGGTATTCGAATCGAAGTGAATATCAGGGAAATCTCTATTTTCGCGCCTAGAAATTAGACAACATTGAGTCTTGTTTGAATTGAAGTTAACTAAATTTTGAGAGCCCCACTTCTTTAACGCAAAGGCCATTTGGAAAGAAAATAAATATTTTTTACATGTTTTTTTTATTTAACTTGCTTCCTCATAATCATATTTTGAATTAATACAACCGACACAATTTTCTTGAAATTTTATATAGATTTCATTTTTAACCGACTTCAAAAAAGGAGGAGGTTCTCTATTCGATTGAATTTTTTTTTTTGTGCCTATGTTACCTCATATCTCCGCCAATTGTCAACCGATTTTGAAATATTTTTTGCATTGGGTCCAGTCTAGCTTCCGATTGGTCCCATTTTTTTTCGTTTTTTTTTTCATAGGTATTAGACCTTTTTTATTAGGTTTGTTTAGACCTAACCTCTTTGTTTATGAACCGATTTCGATGGTTCTTTTTTTATCCGAAAGGGGTGTCTTAGGGATGGTGTCATATTAATTTGGTCAAGTTCTGATGATATGATCACTATTAATAACATCACTAAAAAGAGAAAATAAAAATAATTTTTAAGAAAAAATAAAAACCGACTTCAAAAATTAAATGCAACAAATAAAATACACTAAAAGGTATAAAATAATTATTACCTTATTTAGTTACAACTAAACGACGAAATATTAACATGAAATTACTTTTTGAAGTCGGTGCCAAACATATACCTTTTATGAATTGCACTCGACGGATCTTACTTAGTACGTTTGGCGGGTACGCTCGCTTATAGGTATAGTTTGTTTGGCACCGACTTCAAAAAGTAATTTCATGTTAATATTTCGTCGTTTAGTTGTAACTAAATAAGGTAATAATTATTTTATACCTTTTAGTGCATTTAATTTTTTGAAGTCGGTTTTTATTTTTTTCTTAAAAATTAAAAGATGACATTTCATCAATTTTAGGAATTAATAGAGAAAATATATTAAAGAGTCTTTTTTAGAGCTCCGCTTAAAAGCAAAAATGAACCCTATTAGTCACTCTCACAGAGCAATGTAAAGTATTTAAGATTCAAACTTGAAATTTACAAATATTCGTTTTCACAGAAATGAAAAATCAAATTAAAATTTTAATCGTATATTTTAGGAAGTGACGAAATTTTGTAGGGCCAAAAAATAAAAAAAATATTTTTTGTCATGGGGTGTGAGGTATCCCTATAAAAAACTCGTTAGAAATTTTTCTTTTTTTTAATTTAATTTACTTTAAACTGACCGTGTGAGAGAATCCCTGAGTGGCCATTTTTAGATAATTTTTGTATCTTTCGGATTTTACAAGTAGCTCAAATTAAAATTATGAAAAAAATTCCTCAAATTTGATCATTTTTTTCTTATCAACGACAAATAAATACGAATTTGATGTCTCCAGTATAATTAAAGTTAAAAGGTACATAATTCTATATACCTATGCGTGTCGGCTTATTTTAAACCTAAAATACTCTTAGATAGAAGTCTTGAAAATTTTAAAAAATAAAACTTTAAAAATAAAAATATATTTAAAAATTCTTTAAAAAACATCCGTATATTTCCAAGGGTAAAATTTTGATTATTAAAAAATATAATAAAAGCGTTTAGAGTCTACCCTAGTAGCACAATGTTTCAAACTATATAGTAACTATATAGGGGGTATATAGATTCTCGAAATCTATATAGGCACTAGTAGGGTACGCTCTTTTAGCTTAAAATTAAGCACCCGCTCTTTTATTTTTATTCATGTGAGTAGGGATTTTTCGGGTTCTGAAGAAAAATGTATTTTCTTAGTTAATTTTAAATTAAAAGCCTATCAAAAAAAAAGTTTTATAAATTGATGACATTTTATTTTCTATTTTTAATTTATTCATAATTTAATATAGAATTGAGAGCATTTATATATAAAGGTGAAAAGAGTTCACCAAGCCATGTATTAGTATTAGTATTATATCTGAAAAATGTTAAGAAAGTTGTTATTATTGATCCTAATAATCTCTGCTTTGAGAGCGCCGATTCTGAAGAGATAAAGAAACTGGTACTGGTTCCGCTGCGCTAACTTTCTCACCTATTATAGTGAAGGATCATTAATGAAATATCTACTACTATACTAAATAAAGTACACACAAATTAAACAAAAATAGCGATGAAAAAAATACTAATTTAAATAGATTTCCTACTAAACGGACAGTCATTAGGGCCAAGAATAAATATAATAGTCACAGACACTCTTTGTTAGTTTTTCTTATTTTCTCTCGGAGTAGTAAATCGAAAAAAATAGAAACTTAAATATTTGTCATAAAATTATGTATGTACGCGGCGTGTAAGTAAAATCGTTTCGAAGTAGTATTGAAATGTAAAGTTAAAAATCGATATAATACAGTTTTCATATATACATATATGTGGGATAATCCGCGGGTCAATCCTGGACGATTCCCAATTTGTGGGACAATCCGCGGGTCAATCCTGTACGAGCTCCCCCAATTTGCGGATTAATCCACAAATTGGAGGCCCGCTCGAGATTAAACCACAATTTTGGAGATTAATCCACAAATTGGGGTCTCGTCCAGGATTGACCCGCGGATTGTCCCACAAATTGGGAATCGTCCAGGATTGACCCGCGGATTATCCCACAAATTAGATTCAGCAACCCCTTTACGAATTCTCTTACGCCTTTATAATTAACGCCCTTCGAATGAAAGTTGACATTCACCTGTATTTAGAATATTATACTTGTTAATAAATATTTTGTCTTATAAGTGAAACTTTTATTTGATAAATCTCCTACCCTAGACAACCCATTCCATTAAATAAAGAAGAACACGCCTGGGATTAGTGTATCCGATCCCACATATATTAAAAAAAAAAATTGAATGGGTAAAAATATAGAGCGAAATTTGTTCTCTCATCTTTATAAAATAAATAAAAATTGGTGGAAAATTAAATTTTTTCAATTTTTTAAGACCGTGCAAAATCAATCATTGTATGGCGCTAGAGCTAGAAAGCTGAAAATTGAGGCGAAGGTGAAGCTTATTAATACAAACTTTTCCGCCAAATTTCAGGTCACAAGCTAGAACATTCAAGAGATTCCCATTAAACGTTTCCATTTGTATTTTCTGAATTTTAGCATTTTTCTTTTCGAAACTGAAGCCTAATGCCTAAAATCTAATCATTCTTCTTATGAAAAATATAAATATTTTGACAACAGAACAAACTTTCTACGAGTTTGCTCCCTATTTTCTAGCTTCGGTCTCGAAATTCAGTCAAATAGAAAAATCATTGATTTTCCTCTATTTTTTTAGACATCCTAAGTAAAAAAAAAAAACTATTAAAATGACTGAGTTAATTAACAAAGAGAAACAAAGGGGTTATCCTCTGCTTGATGCAAATAAACATACACACATATATATCGAGATGATAATATATATGTATATATATTATTTAGTTTGTTTGAGACTATAGTTTCGAAGACTTGGTCTTCATCACCAAGTTTTCAATATCCATATGATATTGACTCCATGGAAAACATTTATAATTGAAGAAATACTGATGATGAAGACCAAGTCTTCGAAACTATAGTCTCAAACAAATAAATAATATATATACAGATATATCATCTCGATATATATGTGTGTATGTTTATTTGCATCAAGCAGAGGACAACCTCTTTGTTTCTCTTTGTGAATCAACAACTCTGCTACTCTCGGCAAAACAAAAACTTTTCAATTGAGTTAATTAATTCGATCAGCCAGCGATATCAACCAGCCAGATTTTGAAGAACTCTTTTCTCTGCATTTTTCTTAAATGATTGTAAATAGTATTTCCATTTCGGTATTCTGAAAGATGACTTTTCTTACATTTCGTCAGTTGAGAATTGGAGTGATCCAAGTCCACATATCCTTATTTTGAGAAATTGAAGTTCAAAGTTTAAGTAAAAAGAAAATCTTGTACATTAATTAAGAGTTAACAAATTTTAAAAATGGACTTGGTTCGCTCCAATTCGCAGCTGACGATTATAAAAATAATTTTGAGACTGAAAAAATCCTCCATAAGCGGAAACGCTCTGATGTCTATATTTTAGGACTGAAACTGAAACACGACCGAGTCAGTTTTCATATTCAATTAACATAGAAAATATTTGTTCTTTTTCTCTCAAGAAAGATTTTCCCGAAATTTTCAATAAATAAGTTTTTTATAAATTTAAATAGATATGTCCATAGAGCCCGGAATTAGGTAGTAGCTAACTTACTATTCAAAGGTATTAAAAACTTTTTTATTTTGAAGGAGACAATAAAAGAGTGTGTCTTCTGCTGGAATTATAAATTTTATTTATTTATGACGAGACTATAGTTTCGAGGGCTTTGCCCTCTTCATCAGAATCTATTACAATGTATTCACAGGAATTAATTTATGAATTTATTGTCTCCTTCAATATATAAAAATTCTGCTACTCTCGGCAAAAACTTTCAATTTAACTTTTTATTTGTTAAGGGAAAATGGTGTAGGTTCTTGGTGAAACATATTTTAATAAACTAATAAAAAATTTAATTTTTAAAAATATAAAAGTTTTGTGAAACTTACATAAAACTTTTATATTTTTAAATTTTTTAAATTTTCATTACTTTATTGGATAAAACTTTTTGACTTAGGAGTGTGATATTTCATACTCAAAATTATTATTCATAAAAATAAATAAATGCCTAAAATTATTATCGAATGATCAATTTGAACATTTATCTAAATAATTTATTTCTCTACAAAATTGTCATTTTAGTTAAATGTGTATTTTATCAAAGTAGTAATCCCTTATAACAGAGATTCTTAACCTATGGATCGCGACCCAATTTTTGAGTCGCAAAGCATTTTCTTTCGGTCGCGCAGTGTCACTAAACAAATATTTATTTTCAATAAGTTTAAAAATATATTTCCATTTATTCAATACAATTAAAAATGAAAATATGAAAAACACGTACTTTTTCATAAAATTTTCCTTGGATCGAAAAGTACCCTTGTTTATCTTAATTAAAAAAAATATTTTTATAATACCTATATGAGTTAAAAAAAGGTCATCATTTTAAAATTGAAGAAAATAGCATAAGTATGATCTAAAAAAATTCTCTTTTTTTGGGGGGGGGGGCGGTGACATGTACATTTTCTCAAATTTGGGTCGCGGTCTTTAAAAGGTTAAGAACCACTGCCTTAGAACATTATAACTTTTGAACTTATAGGTACCGATTTTGTTTAAAAAAGTTCAATTCTATACGATATGTATCATTGAAAACTCCATAAAATATTTTCTAGATGAAAATAATTAAGAATTTTTAACAAAAGATTAATTTTTCTGTGTTATTTAAGTTAGAATAATTAAATGTGGAAATCACAGACCCATAATTTTTTCCTTAATGAGAATCGATTTTTAGCCCCAAATTTTTTTATCAGAATAAAAGAAATATATTTAATTTGACTATATATATATATATCTGCCTCAGGAGCTCATTTCTGATGAGTACGTAGTTGGCGACTACGGGGCTATCCGAGCTGAGTCTCCCATTGCTTCTACTTCCTTGTATCAGGCTCCTCTCTTTTATTTATCTTTTCTATCCAGCCTCTCTTGGGTAACCCTATTAGATTTTCGAGGCCTTGGGGTCTTCAATCTTCACCTTCTATTTTCTTTTCTTCCGTCATCAACCCACCTGGCAAGCATAATGACTTCTTGCTAACCCCTTTTACCAAATGAAATATCCGATATAAAATTGTTTTATTAAGGATATAGGATGTCTTTCGAATTAATCATTTCCAAGTATTAAACCAATCAAAATGAAAAGTTTTCCTTTGATTGGAATTCAGCCTTTCACATTTATTTAATTATCTAATTACAAATTTGCTCATTTTATTGTTTTTTCGGTCTTATTTGTGACTTGAAAATGTTCATTTAGACGGGCAATTTTTAGAGCAATCAAATGCCACATTTTTAAAGAATTACTTCATATTGCTAGCAATTATTTTTTAAATATATTACTCCCAGACGGCCAGAGATTCGATGACGTCAAAATTGCCATAAATGGAGCAATTTTATGACTCCCTTAAATCCAGCTTAAAAAATAAATAAATAAATAAAATTAAAAAAAGATCAAATTTACATTCGACTATGTCCTTAGAAGCCTTTCCTATTTCTAGAGGCATATAAAAATTAAAACATAAAATATCTTCCAATCCAAATTCCTATTTTTTCGAATTCATTATAAAATGTATTTGCTTGTTTTTAAGTAAATGAACCTCGAAAAGTCAAATAATTTATTAAATAATTCGGCCAGTTAATTCTACATATTTAGAAATTATTTCATTATTTTTTAAAAATATGTCTCAACAAATTAATACTAGCCGAAAAATCTCTGGACCCTTCAGGGGGCATAGGAATTTAGAGTTTTGACTCCCCTATATAGGCTTGAATGAATTTAAATTATTTTAATACATTTTACACTAAATTTATTTTTGAATATTATGTAGTATTTATTACTTGAAATTAAATTAATTACATATTTTACTCTTAAATGACGATTTTCAAAAATCAGTCTTTAAAGCACCTACATTACTATTATTGTAATATATATTATCTAAGATTCTTCCAAAACGTAAGTGACTTGTAGAATTTATTTTTATAAATTAAAGGCTTTGTTCAGTCACACATAATAAATAAATAGAATAATTTTAGACAATTAACATTATTTATTAGATAGATTTACTATAACAAATATAGATTTAACTGCTATAACAAATTTATCTAATAAATAATGTTAATTGTCTAAAATTACTCTATTTATTTATTTTGTGTGACGGGACAAACTCTTTAATGTATAAAAATATATATTATGATGTAAGCGAATTATAAACCGTATTTGCTTAAAAAATACCACCCTAAAAGTTTTTTTAATTTCTACGGTCCTATGAGGATCTTACTCAAAATGACATGATCGCTTATACCTTATAAATTATAAACTAGTTTCCGCTTATACTAGCAATGTTCTTAAGCACTTTAGCCTTTGCGTTTCTTTGATATATACTTATTTGGTTTCGAAGTCGTGATAATTTTATTCTATAAAGTACGAAATATTTAATTTAAGCCGACAAATATTTTAATTTGATGAGCACAAATATTCTATATTTTTACAAAAAAATTTTATTCAGTTTTCAGTCTCATTATAAATTTATTTTTTAATACTATATTTGTATATATTTAGGTTCACAATACTATCGGCCAAATATGCCCTTAAAAAAGTCATCTTGAAATTATAATAATTTCTACGGTTATTTATTGACAGAGGTCTTATTTATTAGTATATTTATTAAAACTTACGTTTTTTTTGAGGGTATAATCACAAATTCTTCACCTATCCAGGGAACATCCGTAAACACCTTTGAAACAACTCGAACACTTTATATATTTTATTATGTATCAATCACCATTAAAAAAGTCCAAAAACAAAACAAAAAACAAACAAATGACACTATTGCTGTTACTGTTGTTTTCACTGGCAGAGTTTGGTTGGATGTGAAGGCCGCGGAGGCCGGCTTTGCTTCTTTATACTGTTCCAGTTTGTGAACCTGGAGACTTGAACGCCGGGGCAGGGAGGGAGGCGCTCCAACAGAGGAGAAGAGGGAAATCTATTTAGATGCTGGACCATTGGAACAAACGTAACTCTGGTCTTAAATAAATATCGATAGATACTTCCTTAAGCACTTATGGATCAATTATACAATCATTGAACCTGTCCATTGAAAGTTTCTTATTCTAAATTAAGACAATTTCATTTTTTAAATTCAGGAAATTAAAACCACAGGTACTTAGTCATCACATTTCTCACATTGCAGATAAAATTACAAATTCATCTTGGTGCTTTACGAAAGCTTTTTGGAATCAGCATCTAGAACGGCAAGATCATTTACCAGATCACCAGGTTTCTTTTCATGGGGACTTAAAAAGCCGAGTGTTTGTTTATCGTAATTAACTATTCTTGAATTGAATACTAGGGTTCGTTATAAGTATTTCATTTTGAAAATTATAAAATTTAAAATGTTAATTATTAATAAACTCAACAATGCTTTACTATACAGTGGACTCCAGAGTTGTAGGGGCAAAATTTTCAGTGTGGGAACGCTAAACTACCGAATCTTAATCTAAGTAAACTATTAGAATATTGAAATTCGGGTAGGTATGGTGCATGGGTGCCAAGGGCGGATCCAGGAATTTTTTCACACATATATAGAACTTTATTTTCAATTTAAAAATTAAAAAAAAAAATAAATGTTTTTTTTTACAAAATTTTTTTGCCAGGCACGGGGCTCTATGGGGGAGGGGGGGGGGGGGCGGTCGCCCTTGATGGGTGCTGATGCCTCAAATCAATATATGAGGCACTCACACATTTTTTAAGATATTATTTTATTTACTTGCGTAAGTGATTTTAATTTTATTTGTTTTTATTATTATTATTTTTTTTACTGAGATGAAACCAGTGTGGGAACGCCGTTCCACGCGTTCCCCACTACACCCCTGGTGGACTCCCGTACAACTCGGGGGATACTCGTAATAGGATATCGTGTTATACGAGACATACAATATCAGATCAATTTATGTGACTTTCAAGCACGCCCAGCCTTTTTTTGTCTTCGGTGATGCCTTAATTAAAATTTTTCGTTCACGTTTGGAACCATATACATGTGCATTGTACATATAATTATTGTTTATTCCGATACTGAATAAAAGTTAAAATATACTGAGGTGCATACAAGTATTTTTATTTTTATTAAAAGTTGAATAAAATTATTTCTTCCTTAGGTATATCTTTAAATGTCTATTTATTACTATTTTTTTATAAACCGCTGCTTCGTCAGCTTAAAATCAGAAACTATGTGAAAATGTTAAAATTTAACCTACGCGTTATACGAGACTGTTGTATCGCGCTATATAAGTGCTAGTCGCCAATTTTTTCGTCGCGTTATGCGAATTCGCGTTTTTTAGGGTGATACGTTTTACGTCCACTGTATTTCTCTTTGAACAGCCCTTTTTTACGAAATTTTTTGTGCATAGGTTTTACAAAGGAATTACATCTTCTCCAAAGATGTGTAAGAGAGTCAGTCCAGTTCAATCGCTTCAAACTTATAGAGGTTCTTTTGGATAAAATTCACATTTAATCACATGACGACGCTAAGCTTCTTGCACTGTTTAAATTTCTTTTTGTATTTTGAGTTTAATTCTCTACAAAAAGAATCCTATAGAGTCAAGATCTTATTGGAGAAATTCTAGAAATCAGAAACAATTAAAAAAATATATTTTTTTTATGTCTATTCATAAGTAAAATTTCAACATTCAAAGTGAAGAATTTTTCAGCCCGTATACTATTTTAAATATTCAATCTACTGACCTATGACTGTGAACAGCTTTGTGGATGTAATCTTCTCACTACATCCCAGTTTTCCAAGTTAATAAAGCCATCATTCCAACGAAATTCTTTCCGCAATTTTGGGAAATCATAATTGAAGGCCAGCTTCATTAATTCTCTGCAAAACAACGATTGAAAATTCCTTAAAATTATTTCTAGAGTGAAAAATACTTCTTAATGTGTCAATATTTTCGCTTTATTTGACACTAAATAAAATTAAGTGAGACGTTTATATAAAAATTTTCCATTTATTAATCATTAAAATGACTTCCGCTGTAAAATTTATGATTGATCATCATCAATGTGAGTATAAAGTATAAATACAGTCCTAAGACTAGTTTGATGCAATCACCCGCCTCTATCTCATGCCAACAATTTCACTTTTCCAAACGTCCCACAGCCCCAATCGCTAAACTTAAAATTTATTCCCCAGCCCCCAGAAAAAATATTATTCGGACCACTACCACAAAAAAAACACTTTTTAATCTAAATATTTTTATTAGAAAATAAAAAAATTGCATCAAAAAGGAAATACAGGTATATTTAAAATTCTTCCGCCTAGGGTTTAAATATTGATTCAAGTGAGTATTTCACTCTTTTCATGATTCGGCGGCCCTCTTGCTAGCCAGGGGGAACTCCCCCTGGACCCCCCAACCCACGAACCCCACTCCCGTATCACCCCACTGCGACCCTCACCTGAACCACCCACTCCACCAACCCTGCACTACCACCCCGCACTCCACCCATCTCACACCCCACCCCGTGCCCTCCACCCTCGCGCACTACACCCTCGCCTAGTCCCCTGGATTCCTACCCCTGCACCCCATTCCTCGCCTCGCCCCTGCACCCTACCCCCTGCGCCCTACTCCGCCCCTCTCCCCATTCTAACCCCACCGCACTCTATTCCACCCCCGGCACCCAGTTTTTGCATTTCTAGCTCTCTAGAGGCCCACAGACTATGTATACAAAATTTGGTTGAGTTTGCTCCAAGGGCAAGAATTTACACCCCCCCCCCTTTGGGTGGTATTTGGGGAGAATTTTCGTAAACAAAAGTTATTAGAAATAACATCCCCTACAACTTTGCTCATAATTTGCCGTAGGGTTAATAGTTTAGGAGTTATTTGATAATTTTCATTCGTGCGTGCACCCCAAACCCCCTTTTGGGCTCAAAATATCAAAACGTTATATATCTATAAACGTAAGTTAGAAGACATCTAATGGAAATATGAAATTTTATAATAATCCCCTGAGCCGTTTTTACGTGAATCGTGAGCAACTTTTCGGAAACCACGGAAACATACAGACAGACAGACATACATACATACAGACAGGCATTTTGTTGAGGGTGTTTTTGTTCATAACTTTGCTTGAAACATGTGCAACCAAAATTTGGCGTGATTTGGACCAATGTACAGACAAAACCTTAATTTTATTTATATAGATTGTGATAATTTAAAAACGGGGTAAAGAAAGTATAGACAAAGAGGACTTTGGTCTTCTATTATTCTCTGACCTCCGCGTTGTGTGGTCCAACACAATGTATTTTCGTCACTGCACATCCCATAACCTTCATTAACTGATAAAAATTATAATCCAGGACTTACCACCCTTTAAAATATTCCCCAACGATCTTCCATGTCTCAACGACTGACAATCGGACCTCTTGACTACTTCACATTCTTTCACAATGTTCTTTATTCTCTAATTTCATCAATAACTTCTTTATTTTTCATACGATCATTAGGAGAGATAAAGGAGAAATTTCTTCCACTCGAAACGTTTCACATCCTATTAAACGATTTATTTATATTTTTATAAAATAATTTATTTATTTATACATATGTGTAGGTATTCTTCTTTATATCAGGTAGAAGTGGCACTCTTTGATTTATCTATTCCTTATGAAATAACTTCAGCCCTGCAGGTTGGGCGTAGAATAGACCCGCAGTACTCCCTGCTTGTCGTAAGAGGCGACTAATAGGGAAAGAGTAGATGGGACTCTTCAGCCTTGATCGGCTACCCGTCTAAGGGAAAAACCCTAAACAAATTAGGAGTAAAGCCCTTTTAGGCGCTTGAGGGCCAAATTTGACACTCCTGCGGCAGCTTCTGAATTCTGGCTGACTCCAGACGTGTTGTTCATCTCCCCTCTGGACCCCTTCATCTCAAACGAGAGGGGGGTATCTGAATTGGCTAGCATTTACTTCTATAATAAAAGCCATGGCAGAGCTTCTCTAAAATTGTCCCCCAGGGCAAAGAGGCCATTATTATTATGAAATAAATTAGCTTTTGTTTCTTTAATTATGCTCGAAAGAATTTTCGAAATTCCGATAATGAACAAAGTTCGTTGAAATCAACTATGATGAGTCTCATTTCAATCTTTTAAAATTATCTCATTTCGCTCTCGCTTTAAATTAACCAAATCTAATTTGATTGGTTAGGTCCTTCATATGAAAAAAGAAAGTTCTGTCTGTCCCTGGCTGTTTCACACCAGTTGTTTTTAATTTCTTTAATCTCTTCTACATATACGCATACCTGTATATATAAATTCCATCCACAAAGTATTCAAATTGACATTTTATCCTTCTAGACTTGCTCTCGATTTCCATCATAATTTTCATTTTTTTTTATTAAATGAAAATGAAAACGAAACTAGCCGATCCATATATACTTTAAATTCTTTCTGTCTGCTCTGTTTGATCTAATATCTAGGACATAAGTGAGACCACGAACACGAAAATTTAACGCCCAACATCATCTCATATCATCTCATCACTATAATTGGCCTTAATTATTAATTAATATGTAATTAATTAATAAGAACCAACAAACAAGATATAGAAAGAAAGAAAGAAAAATGAAAAATTCATAATGCGCAACGAGAAATCGAAATAAAATCCCGGAAACTAAACTAAATGTTTATTCATGTAGGAAAGAAAGAGGAAAAAAGGTAGGAGATTGATCTATCGATTACGCGATAATCACTAATGCCTATGCCTAGGATTGGATTGGATTGGTTTGCCTGGACCTGTAACCTGTAAACCTGTAAGTGAGCTGCGGCGGAAACGGTGCAAGGTCAACCAGCGAGCAACCAACCACTTTCTCTCTTTTAACCACAGGATATTTCACTTGGAGGGATTATTAAAATCCAAAAAGGAAGTAGAAAAAATAGTTTTAAAAAATGTTGTAATCGATAGGATAATAATATGTTTCGATACAGACATCTGCTGCTGTAATTTGTTTCTTAAAAGTTTGGAAGATCCAGAACGAGGGGACCGCGACCTAATATCGTGTACACCTACTTCCACTTCCATTTCCAAGTAGAAGACAATAGATGAAGGGGCATTATCTAATGAATTCCAAAATAATTCAGCATAATTCCAAAGACGTGTACACCTAATTCCAATCGCGCTTCACCCCTCGATCCAGAATAACATTAGCTATTTATTTCACTACAGTTATATATGTTAAAATCTAAATATATTTTTAATATTTCAATCCGTCACATTAAATAAATTTATTGGTAGAAAATCAAATATATCTCTATCTATTCAAAACTCTCAGCGAATAAAGCCCACCGAAAAGAAATCAGGAATTTTCATTTTTTTTGCTTAGTCATATTTAGAAACGAGCTTTTCGTGCGTGCCTTCGGCACGCCCTCGAAGCTCGGCTCCGTCCAGGCTGGTGCCTGGCGGGCAGCGTCTCGGTCCAAAAATTTTATTCCTCTTAAAAACCCACACTCCAAATGTATACCGGTAAACTACCGAAAATACATCGTCTCTTAAAAGTTTTGCCTCTTTAACTTTTGGGTGGCGAGGGGGGGGGGGGGAGGAATAATGATCAATATATTTAATGTTTCTTAATTTAAAATGAATTGGAGTCTTTCATTTCAAAATTCGAGTCCAAATTAGAAATTAGAATTTCAAATTTGCCTGGTTAATGAAAATCGATTGGAGCCATCAGTTTAAAATCCGCGCTGACAATTATATTTCAAATTTGCCTCGTTAATTAATATATATTTAATGTTTCTTAATTTAAAATCTATTGGTGTTTTTTCATTTTCATTCGAGTTCAAATGAATACAATATTATCTCGACACAAAGTCCAAATCAAAAATATCTAGTTTTAGTAACACAAATCAAGATACAAATATTAATGTTGCAATGGTGTAATCGCTAGAGCTAATGCCCATAGTTCAAGAGTTCGTCGGTTCGATTCTAGGCAAGAGCGTAATTTTTTTAGAGAAATTTCTCTAAGCGTTGTTACAAATTAATCTAGACAAATATATATAGTATGTCTGAAACATAAAAAAAATCATTTCTCAAGAATTATTTTTTCTGTCAAACTATGTGTTTGGATTCAGGTTCCAACGATAAATAACTCAACTTTGATGCTAATATACCTTTTTTTTGCACTCTAGTGTACGCGATGCACTTTAATTTTTGAGCACTAACAGTAAAAGTTTGATTCTTTTGGGCGCAAGATAAAGATACGAAAAAGTCACATTATTCACTCCTATCAAGGTGACCCTTTTTGTCAGGCACTTTATCGTACCAAGGGTATTATGTAAAGTGTGTATAACCTCTTCTTCTCCACCTTTTTTATAAAGATTACATTTACGAACCAACTAATGCTTGTATTTTTAACATGAATGATTAGAAATTTTAGAAGGAAAAATAGGAAGCTCTAAGAGGGTATGTAGTTGAGGTGCTAATACCATATTGTAAAGTTTATATTAGTAAACTGCGCTATTCTGCCAAGTTTCAGCTATTAGCCTCAAATTGCATGCTAACAAAGAAATTAAGCAAAGTTTTTATTTTTTCTAAAATTTTGTTAATTTTTCGAAGGATTAATTTTGTCAATATTTAGTCATTGCTCGGGACCATAATTATTTAATAAATGTAATGGAAATTAAAAATCAAAAATTTCTTCAACTCTATAATCAAGAGGTGCGGAGTCGATAAATAAAAAGGATCGACTGACACTTTTAGAAGTTCAACCCCTGACAAAATTAAAAACTAAGACATCTATATACTGTATTTAATTAAAATGAATGAATGAATATATGGACCGTTTATTTTGAAAGTGGTCTGTAAGTCAATTTTTCGTTGTTTCGAGATATTTGTATTTATATTTTTATAAATACATATATTTAAATATATTTCGGTATTTTTATTTTGACGAATTCATAAACTGTACTCCATTGACTGAGATATTATATACCTAATCCCTTGGAAATTCAAATATTTATTTTCTAAAAAATTTGGAAAACTGATGATAAGGGGGACCCTTATCAACTTTCACCTAAAATTCAAGGGGATAAAAATAAACTTTTTTCGAGTTTCTTTGACGAAATTATAATTTCTTATATCTTTATAAAATACTGTACTAGAAATAAGTATAATCTCTTCGAAATTCAAATATTTATTTTCTAAGAAAATTGGAAAACTGATGATAAGGGGGACCCTTATCAACTTTCACCTAAAATTCAAGGGGATACAAAGAAACTTTTTTCGAGTTTCTTTGACGAAATTATAATTTCTTACATCTTTATAAAATTCTCTACTAGAAATAGTGGTATAATCCTTCGAAAATCAAATATTTATTTTTTAAGAAAATTGGAAAACTCGATGATAAAGAGGGGGACCTTATCAACTTTCACCTAAAATTCAAGGGTTTAATTAGAAACTTTTTGAAAATTTCTTTGACGAAAGTATAATTTCTTATATCTTTATAAAATACTCTACTAGAAATAAGTATTATGTAAATGAAAAAAAAAAAAAAGAGAAAAAAAAAGCTAGATGCAAATAAAGATACACACATATATATCGAGATGATATATCTGTATATATATTATTTATTTGTTTGAGACTATACTTTCGAAGACTTGGTCTTCATCATCAGTCTTTATTTAGTTCCTAGCCCTCCAGCAGTTACGAAAGAACACTATTTTCAATATCCATATGATATTGACTCCATGAAAAACATTTATAATTGAAGAAAGACTGATGATGAAGACCAATCGTTCGAAACTATAGTCTCAAACAAATAAATAATATATATACAGATATATAATCTCGATATATATGTGTGTATGTTTATTTGCATCAAGCAGAGGACAACCTCTTTTGTTTCTCTTTGTGAATCAACAACTCTGCTACTCTCAGCAAAACAAAACTTTTCAATGAAAAGAAGACCCCTACACTTTCATAATAAATTCTCCATATATATCAAATGGACTTGGAGTCGAAGTCATTTTCGGACTCCCAGTCCACTAATCAATAAATCATTCTCTTAACATCCTGGATGCAAATCAGAAACGAGCTACCAACCTAATAGACGACTCGATCCTTACTGGTTATCTTGACACGATAGATCTCATCGAAGAAGTATTTACACGCTTTCCTTATTTTATATATACTATTATGGCATGTGGTCCGAAAATTAAAATCAATACCCCCCCTCCTCCCAAAGCTTAGTTTGCGCACACCACACGATTATCTGTCTCCCAACACCCATTCGCGATTAAATTAAAGAAATGCCTAACTACCTGATTCGCCATTACTTTTATGTTTATCCCCACTCTCCCTGCCTCCTTCTTTCCTACTCTTACAATCTTTAATCTTTTAATCCCCGGCTGCAGAGACTCCATCACCTCTACCCTTTCGTTTGACCACTTCCTCATCTTTTCATCAATAATGGAATGACCTATAAGAGCTGCATCTCTTGTATTCGATCACATTAAAAAAATCATCCTGAACTCCTGAATCCAACTCCAAAGACTTATCGGTATCCCAATCATCTTTGCCAGCATCACTTAACATAAATTTTATCTTTTTTTCAATATGTCCTGGCTACCTGTAATGATTTAATTTTTTTTTTTTTTTTTAATGATATTGATGTGAGAAGGTGATACACCAGAAGGTGGATCCCCTAAAGGCCTGTATGGGCTGGTCCCTCCATCGTGAAAAGAACAGAGTAGAAGGAAAAGAAGCCGGGATCACGAGCCAATCTCAGAAACTTAGATACAATTCAATATCCAATTTACTAAGGTTTTAGGGGCTTCGAGCAGTGGTAAATTCTCCGCGCGATAAATTCGGTTAAATTTATCTCCCACTTAATTTTTATTACCAGACCCTATACTTACAGAAAAAATGTCTGGGTATAGCCGGGAATCGAACCCGAGACCTCCGGGCTGCCAGTCAGTTATTCTGACCATTACACCACGGGGGCGGACAAAATTGCACTTTTTTGATTCCACTTTTAACATAATCTTGGGTCCTTTTCTTACCTTAACTTATCTTATCTTATTATATCACAATAGCAATTCTTGTATATATATATAGAATCGGTTTCTCGAAAACGGCGATAACGATTTGGATGAAATTCACGGGTAAGGGGTTTTTGGGTTGACAATTCGATCTGTCACGGTCTCATCTTCGGCTAAGTTGTTTTTTGTTAATTGAAATAATTATTTACAGCTGGTTGTCTCGATTAAAAAAATATATAATTACATTTTTATTCAATTTTCTTTTAATAATTAATTGGTTTTTAAATTTTAAATTCCAATAATAAATCATTATAAATATTACTATATATTAAAATGAGACAATTTAATTAATTAGATAGTTGGCTCAAAAATTGTGATTTAAATAAAAAAACTAATTAGAGGTATTGAAAATGGAGAGGTAGACTTTAATGCTGAATTGATGGACAGTCTGCCCAAAGATAATGAAAACTACTAATTCCGATTAGATTGACGTTTCTATTATTATTAGTAACAGTTGCTGAAGACGTGGAAGAATCGATTTAATACCAGATCTCCCTTTTGGGGAAAAAAATATTTTGATAAGTTTTTTAATAAAACTAATTATTAACAGGTGGTTGAATCAAAATAAAACAAATGGTTGATTAAATAAAAAACAAACAAATGCATTACCGAGCATCGCTCGGGGTTCCAGGTACTTATTAATAATTTGTGCATAGAAATATTCTCAACATTCAACACTCAAATATAAAATAAATAAAATATAAAGACCCTTGAGTTTTAAAGTAAATTTGGTGTGCATATAGGTAGGCAAGAGATCCGAAAATAAAAACATTATCGATGGGTTAGAATTATTATACTTTTCTCGTTTACTTTTCACCTAAATTAAGACATTTTTTCATTCAAACAAATTTTATATTTTTTAAAAAAGGGACCACATACATCCACTTACTTTGCTTGCCAGAATTCAGCAATATGTCTGGAAAGTCCTATCAATGACGTAACACTCTAATAATAGATTTTAGATTGAATTAAAGGGCAAAGTTATTATTTAGGTCATTTTATATAAATTAAGAAGAACGGAGGGGAAAATACCCGAGTCCTGGAGGAACTCGATTATTAGAAAGTGTGCAGTTCTGCAGAAATCTCTGACATATTGTATTAACATCAATAACATCAATCCTATTCATTTTAATCTAGACTTGATCTTTCATTATTCCTTTAATCAACATAAAAAGAAATTCCAATTTTTCATTTATAAATTCCTTTCTTCGTCTCTTATTCTGCATTTTATAAATCAATTTACTCATTCCTTTCTCTCCTTCTTTCACTTCCTCAGCCTATAGTTAATAAATAAATATAGTATTCTACTTATTATCATTATCGTAATAATGGCAATTAAACTTAATGGCGGATTTCTGGATTAATGGTCAATTTTTCTTTCGCTTATTTAAGTTTGTGTATCTTTAAAATTAATGAAAATGAAAATTATTTCATTTCACTTATTACTAGATTTACAAAAATAAATAGAATAGAATGTATACCTAACTAGAAGTGGAAGTGAAATGCGTTGCGGAATCGCGATAAATAATATATTATAAATAAATCTTATAACATGAAGAGATTTTCGAATGAGATTGTCAAAACAAAAAAGTCAAGAAAATGTAACATAAGTAACCCCAATCTTGAGTTGTTATTATCACAATTACAAACTATCTTGAACTCTTGAACATAGGCGTATCTGACCGATTCATAAATATACACAGCAGATTATATGTTTAATATATTTATTAGGGTGTGTCGTTCAGAACTAATATATATATAAAAATTTTGTGCTCTCAATAAATAAATAATAAAAATCTTTATTAAAGCAATAATACGTAATAATACAAAACTTATTAAGAATTTTTCAATAACTATTTAAACTTTTTTGGTGGAGTCAAAAAATTAAAATTCAATAACGATATTTGAGAATTCTTCGATCTTGAGGCTCTTAGGTACCAAAATCTAATGTCCTTTTTAAAATCCCGATAAATACATTCTTATTTAAATCTTTATACTGAGAAGGGGAAAACTAGGAAAAGCTTTAATACCTTTTTTTATTTATAACTTATAAGAAAGAATGAAAACAAAGAAACAAATAAATTCCTGCTAATCCTAAAAAATGAAAAAGGTGCAGATGACTTAACAAATTCGCCTATTCGTTTATCCCTATGACTTTTAGAGCCTGGAACTCTTTTCCCCCATCTCTCGGGTTCTCGGTCACATATAACGTTAAGTCTTTCAAGACCGGTATTGACAGATGCTTTGAATTATGACCTAATAACTGAAATCTCTTCTTTTTCCCGATGTAAGGATCCAGGCTGTATCTTTTTGGTGCAACTTCTTCTTGTATCAATATCATTATAAAACAAACAAAAAATTAATGATGTTTTGTCGAATAGTGTGGGTTCACAAACACCCTCTCTTTTGATCACCCTTTGCTCGTCTCTTCGGTAATGCAAGGGTCTGCCAAGACTTATAGGTGCTGCATCTTCATGTGCCCACTTGCATTTTATTACATTAAATAAATTGACACGTTCTGATGTGGCCATCTACTTGACTTTACCATACACTTATGGTTGAGTTTGGTACAAGGGCCTAGATTTTAATTTTTTGACCCCTCCTTCCCATCTATTTTGAGCGGTTTGTTTTTTAATTTTTAGTGTTCTGGGGGCCCGCTGATTTTGCATACAAAATTTGGTTGAGTTTGCTCAAATAGTCTAGATTTTTATTTTTTGATCCCCCCCCCTCAATTTTATGTCGATATGCACCAAAATCTAATCAGCTCTAATCTCAATGCATCAAAACTACGTGTGAAATTTGGTTTTGATATTTACACTAGTTTTTGAGCTAGCCCGTAAACAAAAATTTGCTAACGCACAGACTAACAGACATTTTGACAAAAAAATTATTATCTCGAAAAATATAATATTTTCGATGTTCACTTATTAGGTCTTTTTTGTAGACCGTTATGCCATGGTTTCGCCCAATTTTTTTTAATCAAAATAGTTTCACCCGTTTTTGAAATATTTCGAAAAAAAAACAAACACTTTTTTCATGCACGATTACAATACTTGACCATACCCTGTATGGTAAAGTAAAAATGAATAATTTGTAGCGATTATTTATTTTTTATTTAATTATTCATTGTAAACTCTTAGGATAAGCCTCTTTATATACTTATTTATTTATTTATTTGGCTCAGTTTACATACACAGTTTACATATATATTAATACATATTGAACCTGTAACAATATTTATCAATTAAAATCAGAATCAAAATTCAAATCATGAACACAACTATATGTATATATAATAAATTATTTAACCTCTGTAAAATTAATCTTGAGTCGAGGGTTAAGTTTTAAGAATAATTCAAAAACATAAATTTAATAAATTACTTTAAATTAAACACATAAAAAACAAAGACAAATTAAAAAGTAAAACAACATAAAATAAAGTAAATCAAAACAACTTAGTTTTGGTATTTTAATTATCAATCGTCTGCCGAGCGTACCTAGTAATAAATTAATTTCATTGACAAGGTCTAATTTTACTTTCTGAATTCAAATCTGAATTAGAAATTTTTATGGTGGAAATTATCATTAAAAATAGCTAATCTAGGTTCTTTTTGTCAAACTTGTTCAAATTACAAATTTCTAAGTAGCGCGTGTTAAGAATACAATATCAATCGCCTTAAGGAAGAATTATTCTGTTTTATCCCCTCCATTCCTCATCCATCAACATATAATTTAAATAAATTTGAAATTTTTGATTTTACAATAGTAGATGTGTGTTTGTGTATGATTAAGAAGAAAAAAACGGATAAGGATGACGAAGACTTTCTCTCTGATCGGAAATCCATTTGGTCAAAGATGATATTCAATGTTGCGAGATGACGAGACTGAGAGAGACAGATAAAAAAAAGTTACCTATAGTGTATTATTTGAGATGATTGCACAATCATCATTTCAAGGTCAATTATTGATGACTTAATCCAATACATTGAGTGAAGAATTCATTCAAATTTTGAAATTAAATACACCCAATCGAAAATACTATACCTATAGTGACTTGTAAAAATGAATCTTTTTTTTAATGGCCTATCTAAGAATTTATTGTCGAACAACAAAACATGAAGAATTCAGTCAGAGACGATCGAAACATCTGATCAAGCCCAGGGGCGGACCGTGAATTTGGGGGCCCCTGGGCTAACAATACTTGGGGGCCTACCTAATCAATAAAACTAATTGCCATTTTTTGTCAAAAAACTGTTTTCTACAATGATGTATACGGTTTAGGAAAAAATTAGGACAATAAAATAAATATTTTATTTATTTAATATGACTTAAATTCACAAAACAGCAACTGTAATTTTAGATTATTTTTTTTAATTCGGAATTTCGTCCATTGTCTTCAATGGGGGCTGGGGGGCTGCAGCCCAAAAAGCCCTCTATATAGATCCTCCCCTGATCAAGCCCAAATATTTAAGGAGATCCGAGGGGTGAACCGCGACCTAAAATTGTGTACACCTACTTCCACTTCCACTTTCATTTTCAAGTAGAAGACAATAGATCACAATAGATTATCTAATGAATTCCAAAGTAATTCCAAATAATTCCAAAGACTGTGTAAACCTAATTCCAATCGCTCCTCGTGGAGGTCCTTTCGCCGCCAATGTTAAATAAAAAAATTAGATTGTAACTATAACTTAATTTTTTTTTTAGTTTAAGGGCGCATCGACTGCCATGGGGCATTAGCGGCTTATTTTTTTTTATATAATAATGGGCGAAGTAAAAAGTTCTGAGCCTTTTTCGTTAGATGGCTTTAATGAACCATATCTCACGATGTATACGTCGTATCTGGTCATTCTTTTTTGCGATTTAAAGGTGACATAACGCTTTAAAAAAAGTGCTTTGACAGTTTTGTGTTTGGTGAAGCCAGTTGTGTGTTAGAGCGTTCCAAAATGGAGGTAAAAAAAGAGAAAATTCGATACATTCTTCGGTACCACTATGACCAAGGGGAAAAAGCGGAGCAGGCGGCCAAAAAAATGTGTGCTGTTTATGGACCCAATACAGTATCGAATGCAACAGCAAAGCGGTGGTTCCAACGATTCCGTTCTGGTAATATGGACGTCGAAGATGGGACACCCTCTGGTAGGCCAATCGTCGAAAATGTCGATAAAATCATGGAAATTGTCTAGTCGGCCGGCATGCGAGGACTTATTCCATTGCCCAGGGACTGAAGATTAACCAGAAAACCTTTTGGAACCATTTGCATAAGGCTGGTCTCAAGAAGAATGTATGGATGCCACACGAATTGACGCAAAAGAAACTTTTGGACCGAATTGAAGCCTGCGATTTTTTGCTGAAACGATGGCGAAGGTGATGGGGATGGTGACTGGCGATGAAAAATGGGTCACATACGAGAACAACAGGCAAAAAGATCGTGGTCCAAGCGCGGTGAGCCGGCCCAAACGATCGCCAAGCCTGAATTAACGCCCAAGATGGTTTTACTGTGTGTTTGGTGGGATTGGAAGGGAATCATCCACTATGAGGTGCTCCCATCGGGCCAATCACTCAATTCGGACCAATACTGTCAACAACTGACCAGATTGAAGCAGGCGATCGACGAGAAGCGGCCAGAATTGGCCAATAGGAAGGGTGTTGTGTTCCATCAAGTGGACGCCAGGCCGCACACATCGTTAACGACGCGCCAGAAGCTCCGAGAGCTTGGATGGGAGGTTATATCGCACCCGCCGTATAGCCCAGACCTGACACCAAGCGATTATCACATTTTCAAGCATTTGCAAAATTTTCTTGATGGTACAAAACTGGCCTCAAGAGAGGCTTGTGAAAATGAGCTGGTCAAGTTTTTCACCAATAGGGACGAGGACTTCTTCAATCGCGGAATTATAAGATTTCCTTCAAAAAGGACAAAAGTTATCGAACAAAACGGTGCATATTTGATCTAAATCGGAAAATCCTAACTTGGTTAATTTTATCGTCGAAATAAAGAGAAAAAAGGCTCAGAACTTTTTACTTCACCTATTATTTGAACTCTCTATCTATGCTTTTTGGCGAAGTTTCAATCACACATTAGCGAGCAAATTTTTTAAAAATGTAAACATTTTCTTCGAGTCTTATGGAAAATTAAGATCTTGACACTTTCTCTTGAATTATACTACTATTAGTTAAATAAATAAAGATAAAAAAAAAAAAAACTAAAAATTAGCTTTTTGAAAAATGCAGGTTTCTTTTTTTGGAAATAATAATATATCATTGATTGCTCGAGAAATTTATTTTAAAATAAGCTGACGTGTTCTGATGTGGCCATCCACTTGACTTTACCATACAACCTGGCCCCTCACTTATATTTAATATTTAATATTTAATAAAATTATTTATAATCATGTAGGGGGGGGGGGTTAGTTTTTGAATTTTTAGACTCCTGGGACCCACTGATTATGTATACAAAATTTGGTTGAGTTTGGTAAATGGCAAAGATTTTCATTTTTTGACCCTCGCCCCCCCCCTCCCCATTTCGGGCGGTTAGTTTTTAAATTTTTTGACTTCTTGGGACCCACTGATTATGTATACAAAATTTGGTTTAGTTTGGTAAATAGCCAAGATTTTCATTTTTTGACCCCCCCCCATTTCGGGCGGTTAGTTTTTGCATTTTTAGACTTCTTGGGACCCACTGATTATGTATACAAAATTTGGTTTAGTTTGGTAAATGGCCAAGATTTTCATTTTTTGACCCCCCCATTTCGGGCGGTTAGTTTTTGCATTTTTAGACTTCTGGGGCTTTAATGATTATGTATACAAAATTTGGTTGAGTTTGCTCAAACGACCTAGATTTTTATTGTGTGATTATAAAATATTTTAATTTTTTAAAATCCTTAAAACCATCAAAGTTCAAACTTGAAAAAAATAATTTTCCCATAGGTATAGTAACTTAGTTTGATTTTATTGAGAATTTTTTTCAGAAAGTATCGAGAGTATTCTTTATCGCCAATGGTTGCCCTTCGAATCGAAACCATTCTGGCATATTTTCGTCTAAAAAATTTCAGTCAAAGATAAAGAATCTCTATCTTAAAATTTCACGGTCTCGTGATTCCAAAATAGCCATACAAGTTAATATTTCGAATTTTAGATTTCTTCAAAACTTAAGGCGATGAGATGACTTCCCGGATAGCTGATAACAAGAGGTCGTTCGATTTCATTAGAAAAGTTGATGAAATCAACACTTTTGACTTTATTATCCATAACATCACATATTAAATAAAGAACTCTCTTGTAATTTCTCCAATAAAATTCCAAGTATTTATTTTAAAACATGAAAATCTTCAATTTGATCCTAAATTCATTTTTTTTTTCATTTAATTAAAGAGTACCTGGAGGCACCGAGCGATGCTCGGTAACTTCTTCCTTCAGTTAAAACCTTTATTTTAATATTATTTTTAATTTAAAATTCTGATAAAAAGGTCGATTTTTATTTGAGAGCCGTTTTCAAATTAAAAAAAAATACAAATATATATAGTATTCGCCCACTGTACCCCCCCCCCCACCCCGCTTGACCCCACCCCCGAAACCTCGCCCTACCCCCGGATCCCCCACCACCGCACCCCACCTCCTGCACCTGTTTTGATTCAACCATATGATTCATTTTTATTCATCCAATTGTTAATAAATAAAACCTATCAAAATGTGTTGTTTTTTTCAGAAAATTGAGACCTGCTTATGCGAAATATATTTTTAAATAAATTCTTGATTATTTTTTATTCTATTAAATAAATAAAATTCTTTATAAAAACAATTATAAAACGTTTATTAATATTTCTAACGTTTAGGTTGAACAAAATATGTTAAAAACCACAATCACAATACTTCTTCAAGGCCTTTGAGAATAAAGGATTTACCTGACCCATTGTCTGCCTGAGCACAAAAGGAAAAGGGAAACCTTTTTTTAAAACCCTAAGAATGGGATTTGTCTACCTGAGAATAATTAATTTGATTACGAAAAAACCCATCAAAAACAATTTTGTCGAAGATGAGACCGTGACAGATCGAATTGTCACCCCCAAAACCCCCTAACCCGTGAATTTCATCAAAATCGGTAGAGTCGTTTTCAAAATAGAACCAAGATACAAATATACAAACAAATAAATATATACAAATAAATATACAATTTTTGCTCGTTTAATAAGAGTAGATAGATAGATATATTTTTCTTTAATATCCGGGTCATTTTTCCCCAAGAATGTTCGTTGGTCGTTGAAGGATCTAGGTATTTAACAAAATGAAATTTTTATCAGTAAATCAAAGAGAGTGTTTTCTCCGTGGCGTAGTTACCATGGAACAACTGCTCGATTTACGAGGCTGTAAAATTAGAAAAGGTGAAATAAAAATTTCTCAATGTAGAATTTTTTTTCGATTTGCCAGATTTTCTATAAAATGACAAAAAAAAATCAGATGAATAAAATGACATGGACCTAAATATTTTAGTATGTACTTGACTTATCATAATTCTCATTTCAGAAAATATACATTCCTAAATTTAACATTTTATTCAATTAATAAATTCTAAACCAAATGTCCAAAACAAATTCGCCAGATCTCTTTAAAAACATTATTATGATATTTCTAATATTATTTTTACTTTATCCAATGCGAAGCATGGGTAAAGTATTGTAATCGGTCTCGCGCCAAGCGCGACTTCAAAGGGTGCTCAGGTAAAGACTACTGAACCCATGGTCTCAATTAAAGTCACAAATTGTAGTATTCATTTAGGTTGAATTTTAGCACTTGATGGTTTTGCCAAAAATTACATGGAGTCTCGTCCAGAGGCCAAAAAGTGCGATTTTTTCAGGAAGTGCGTGCGGATGGATGGACGTATGTTATCGTTTTTTTCGTCCACGATTTTTTCCACACCGTTGCACCGATTGAAATGAAATTGAAAACCTACCATTACTTTAACAAAATGAAGCGCTGATTAGTTTTTGGTACATATCGACCCACAAACATTAGTACTTTATTTCAGTACTTTTTTAGTTTTTTCTAAATATCTTGAAAATGACTAAACCAATTTTGATGAAATTTAATATTGTAATTAAGTACCTAGGGGACCACAAAAAAGGTCATATAAAGTTTTTCGTAAAATTATATTTTAAAGTACTTTGCCCTAGAATAAGATACTACATTGGATAAAGTTTAGCAACGATCCGTTGCAGTTTATTTTCCAGGGCTTTTGAAAATGTAGCTACGCCACTGGTTATATATTATCCAATGCAGCCTAGGTGCCCCTTATTTTGGATATTTTCGAATTTTTACGCTGACAGAGGCTCATATGGTTAGAAATAAATAAAAAAAACTAACCTCCAAGTTTTATCTCAATTTTAAGGTAGTGGTACATAACGATTAAGTTTCCCATCTAAATAACATGGGTGTTTTTGCCATTGAACGATCAATTTTTATTCTGGCCAAAGTTATGGTTCAAAAAATTTGAAACTATATAGACTTTATTCTTATAATAGTAGCTATCCTTCAGAATTTTTACAGATTTTTCAGTTATTACAATTTTGGAGTTACATCTAGATAAAATACTCCTATATCTTAGGATTAGTAAGTTATAGACTCCAAAATTATAATAGCTAAAAATCTGTAAAAATTCTAAGAGCGTAGCTACTATTATAAGGATAAAGTCTATATAGTTTCAAATTTTTTGGACCATTACTTTGGCTGTAATAAAAAATTGATCGTTCAATGCCAAAAATTCCATGTTATTTAGATGAGAAACTTAATCGATGTGTAGTATTAGATTAAAATTGAGATAGAGACTTGAAACTTGGGGGATATTTTTTTTATTTATTTACAACCATATGAGCCTCTGTCAGCGTAAATATTTGAAAATATTTAAAATAAGGAGAACCCTAATACAGCCCATGTTTATTTGCTTCAAACAGAAGACAATTTCTTTGATTTAAATCAACAACTCTGCTAATCTCGCTAAGAAAATCTTTTTCTACTTTAAAATAAAATTTGTTGTTGTTGTAGCTGATGCTTAGTTTAAATTTATGAGTCGCTAATTAAAATAAATTGAAATAAAAAGTGAAATAGAGAGTGTTGTGGGCTTGGATGTTTGGGTTTCTCTTTCCCTCCTGGTGGCCTATATTTCAAAAAAGGTGTGTTCCTGGCGATGGAGAGTGAAAGGGGTCCAGGTGAAACATTCCCAAAGAGAGAGGCACCAGGGGGATGAGTCACCCGTACGTCCGTCCATCCGTCCATCCACATATTAATATCAAAAGAATCCAATTTTGAAAGTGAAGGTTAAAAGATTGGAAACAAATATTCCAAGCCCTAGAAGGTTTCGACGTCAAGGGCGATCAACGCACTCTAACAGGTGCAACAGGGCTTTCTCTTGAAGCCATACAAATAAACTGCAACGGATCGTTGCTAAACTTTATCCAAATTCATTTGAAATATTAATATGTTCTTGAGTAAAGTACTTTAAAATATAATTTTACTAAAAACTTTATTTAACCTTTTTTGTGGTCCCCAAGGTACTTAATTAGATATTAAATTTCATCAAAATTGGTTAAGTCATTTTCAAGATATTTAGAAAAAACTAAAAAAGTACTGAAATAAAGTACTAATGTTTGTGGGCCGATATGTACCAAAAACTAATCAGCGCTTCATTTTGTTAAACTAATGGTAGGTTTTCAATTTCATTTCAATCAGCGCAAAGGTGTGGAAAAAATCGTGGACGAAAACGATAACACACACACACCATCCATCCATCCATCCATCCGCACGCACTTCCAAAAAATGGCACTTTTTGGCCTCTCGACGAGATTCCATGTAATTTTTGGCAAAACCGTCACGTGCTAAAATTCAATCTCATTGAATACTTCAATTTGTGACCTTAATTGAGTCCATGGGTTCCGTAGTCTTTACCTGAGGACCCCTTGAAGTCGCGCTTGCCGCTAGAGCGATTCCAATACTTTCTCCCATGCTTCGCACTGGATAAAGTAACAATCCTCAAAGAAATATCTATATAGGGGGTACTCTATTTCACGTGCTTACAATATTTTCCCCCAAAAGATGTGGATTTTCCTGCATTTGTGTTAGACAAAAAAACAATAATCAACAAGTATTTTTATTAGTAATGCAGCTGTTGAAGCTTTCATTTTTTTGATTAATTTGATTAAAATTTGAATTTTTATTTAAATCACAACATAATTAATTATAATAATTTATTGAACACGTACAAATAATTATTGGATTGGCAACTAAGTAATTGCGGATTTTTTACCATTTGCTACAACTTATTTGTGCGAGTCTGAATTCTCAAGTTACTTAGTTAACAAAAAATAAGTACCGCAATAAGCTGGATGCAGAGTCGGTTATGAGATTACAACTTTCATCAATCATACCTGATATAAAGTATTTGTGTAAACACACAAAAACAGTATCATTCGTCGCATTGATGTCAATATACCTATGAAAAGTTGATATGTTGAAAAAAATGTTTTTTTTCTTTATTTCCTTTACTTACGGAAGTTTTGATTTATAGGATTGGCAACTAAGTGATTGCGGATTTTGTTTAGAAAATCAAAGACAATTCTTTCATGCAACTAAATAACTTTATTCTGTAATGTATTGCCCATTTTGATCAATGACCTTTTCGCCATCTTTTCAGGCAGAATCATAATCCCACGTTCATAAAAGTTCTGGTTTTTGCCAGCAAAAAACTGAATCAGGTACAATTTGACATCATCATCATTATTGAAATTTTTACCATTCAAGGAGTTTTGTAAAGATCGAAATAAAAGCAATCAGATGGTGCAAGGTCAGGATCATATGGTGGATGTGGCAAAACATCCAAACCAAGCTCCAATAATTTTTGCCGAGTGACCAAAGATGGTGTGGCCTTGCATTGTCATGATGGAATACAACACCTTTTCGATTTGTCAATTCGGCCCGCTTTTCTTCAACTGCATTGTTTAATTTCGTTAGTTGTTCTAATGTAGACAACAGAATTGATCGTTCGGTTTGGTGGTAAGAGTTCAAAGTAGACAATTCCTTTGTAATCCCACCAAACTGATAACAAAACCTTCTTTTGATGAATACCAGCTTTTGATGTTGTTTGAGCTGGTTCACCTGGCCTGCTCCAAGATCTTTTTCCGCTTGATATTATTGTAAACAACCCATTTTTCATCGCCAGTTATCAGTCGTTTTAAAAATGGATCATTTTCATTACGTTTCTTTAGCAAATCGCAGCTGTTAATGCGTTGCATTAAATGCGTTTCTTTCTGTTCGTGAGGAACCCATGTATCGAGTTTTTGAACATAGCCAAGTTGTTTTAAGTGATTTTCAATGCATGTATGTGATACATGAAGCTTCTCTGCAATCTCACGTGTTGTACTGTGACGATCCGAATCGATTATTGCTTTGATTAGGTCGTCATCAACTTCAACTGGACGACCAGAGCGTTTTTCATCTTTGAGTGAAAAATCACCAGAACGAAATTTGGCAAACCAATTTTGACACTGCCGTTCTTTTAAGGCTTCGTCGCCATAAACAGCACATAACTTTCTGTGAGCTTGCGATGCGTTTTTCCCTTTGCGGAAATAAAAATCAAAATATGACGAAAATGTTCCTTTTGATTTTCCATTTTTCAACGAACGCCAAACGAAAACTACGCAACCGATCAAAAAACTTTTTTACTGATTGACAGCTGAATTGCCAACTATCAAATACCAAAATGTGTTTTACATTTGGACTACGCCAGCAAACCTAAAAATTCAACTGAAGCCATCTATGAGTGAAATCCGCAATTACTTAGTTGTCAACCTTATATAATATATATTTCTTTGCCCGATACACTCACTCACTCATCAAAACAGCCAGAACCACTGGACATAGAAAGATGAAATTTGGAGAGGATATTACATCTATGACATAGGGGCTCACTAAGAAAGGATTTTTCGAAATTCGACCCCTAAGGGGGTCAAAGTGGGCAAAGTGTGTTTTCACTGATTATGCGATATCTCTTAAGGACGATAAAATATCTACTTGCTTTTAACTTGTAAAAATATTAAATTAAAATATCTAAAAAGTAATTTCATTCTTGTCAAGCTCATGCACCGTCAGAACTAGATGCTCCGTTAAAGCTGTGTTCTGACGGGGCATGAGCTTGACAAGAATAATTTTAAAACTGTTTACAAAGACAACAACAATTTTAAGAGATTTTTTGTGGAAAGTCTTTTTATAAACAATGAACCAAATATATTAAATAAACAACAAGACTATGAATTCGCCGACTTCTATAATGGGGCATGGAAAATATAAAACTGTAATTATAGATCTATTTTTGCATTCAAAATAAATATTTTAAAAATAGACATTTCATTAATATCAAGAGGTGATTCGGGTTTATAGCCAGTCGATCATGGTAGATCGTCCCTTGGGGATGTGATTTGACATGGAGACACTATTTTTTAAATATTTAACCACTTTTTACTTTATCCAATGCGAAGCATGGGAGAAAGTATTGTAATCGCTCTCGCGGCAAGCGCGACTTCAAAGGGTCCTCAGGTAAAGACTACGGAACCCATAGACTCAATTAAGGTCACAAATTGTAGTATTCAATGAGATTGAATTTTAGCACGTGACGGTTTTGCCAAAAATTACCTGAATCTCGTCCAGAGGCCAAAAAGTGCCATTTTTTTTGGAAGTGCGTGGGGATGGATGGATGGATGTATGTGTGTGTGTTATCGTTTTTTTCGTCCACGATTTTTTCCACACCGTTGCGCCGATTGAAATGAAATTGAAAACCTACCATTAGTTTAACAAAATGAAGCGCTGATTAGTTTTTGGTACATATTGGTCCACAAACATTAGTACTTTATTTCAGTACTTTTTTAGTTTTTTCTAAATATCTTGAAAATGACTTAACCAATTTTGATGAAATTTAATATCCTAATTAAGTACCCTGGGGACCACAAAAAAGGTTAAATAAAGTTTTTAGTAAAATCATATTTTAAAGTACTTTAATCTAGAGAAAAATAGTATTTTTTTAATTTTTTATTTTAAATTCTTTAAAATTTATTCATTTGATCGTTTTAAGATAGCTCATTTAACCTAACTTAAGTAAGAATGGTTAGGCTTCTCGTTGTGAAATGGTAAAAATTTGGGAGGAAATTTTATAAGTAACCATAGCAACCGCGTTGTTTTCTTATTCGTTACCATTGCTGAAGAGATGGAGGAATCGACTTAAAATCAAAAAGACTAAATTTTTTGGTAAACAACTCAAGCTTGAGTTGTTTGCCATAAAAGAATTTAGTCTTTTTGTTTTTAAGTCGATTCTTCCACGTTTACAGTAGAGGTTCCCATTAATATTCAAAACATCAAAAATGGAATGCAATAAGGTTATTCCTCTAGTATTAGATAAGAATCGATCGTTATTTTTGATTTTAAGTCAATTCCTCCATGTCTTCAGCAATGGTTACCAATAATAATCGAAGCGTCAAAAATCTAATGTAGAATGGTCATTCTTCGACTGTTAAATGAGAATTGATAATTATTTTTGAATTAAAGTTAACATGAACTGCAAATAGCAAGCGATATCTGATTAATAATAAAAGAATAAACATATTAATATTTCAAATGAATTTGGATAAAGTTTGGCAACGATCCGTTGCAGTTTATTAACGCTTGGAGTGTCTCTCGTCGAATGTATTCTTTCTGGAACTGTGATATGTTATCTGTGATTTCCCAGTGAAATGTGTTGTTCAATCAAAAAAAAAAAAAATTGTAAACAAAAAAAAATGTAAATAGGTCTGATGAGCCAAACAATGGCGAAACTAGTAACAATAATAAATAATTCAACATAAATATTTATTAAATTTCATTTATCCATTTCAAAATTTTGTATTATTAATACAAAGGAGCTAAACATAAAAAAAGATAATTTATTTCAATTTCTCACTCCTAAACACTAAATACTCGAAAATAAAAATGTTTGGTATTGTGATTTAAAATGCACGGTTTTTGTATCCAATTTCCCCTAAAACTAGCAAATTTTTAAAATGTGGCAAAACCGTCATCGGTGGCGGTATATTATATTTGGAAGCTATAAAAGTAGCATCGAAAAATTAAATAGGTATCTCACATATTTTAGTGCTAGGGCGTTCATAAGAAATAAATATAAGTCCTCTAGGGTCCCTCGCTCTACAAAAGGTTGAGAAACACTGCCCTATAGCATACCTATATTTAAGTTGATAAAATTTAGGGACCGCTGTGTTGGTTTATAGTGAAACATTGTTAAAATTAAATTAGGTTGGAGTTGGTGGTGTTTCACAAGGAGAAAAATTAAAATACAAAGATTTTTTTGGTTTACTCTATATATTTCGAGCTCTTAACTCATCGTCAGGAGAACATTGACTAAAGATAACATGATATTTTGAACAGAATTTATTTTAATTTTAATATGATGGACAGTTATTTATGACTTAGTGTAAATATGAAAGAATTATCAGAAGGATGGGATAGCTTTAGAGCCGAAAGCCTCCTTTATAACACATACATAATTTTCGGCAACTTCCAAGTATAAATATCTTTTCTTTATTCCAGCCCTTTGTCCCCCTACATCTGTTCTTTCGGCTCTAAAGCCATCCCATCCTTCTGATAATTCTTTCATATTTACACTATGTCATAAATAACTGTCCATCATATTAAAATTAAAATAAATTCTGTTCAAAATATCATGTTATCTTTAGTCAATGTTCTCCTGACGATGAGTTAAGAGCTCGAAATATATAGAGTAAACTAAAAAATCTTTGTATTTTAATTTTTCTCCTTGTGAAACACCACCAACTCCAACCTAATTTAATTATATTTAAGTTGATTAGTGGATCGTGAATTTCATCTAAGGTGGCAAGAGAATGCTTGATAACAGCCCCTCTATAGTGTTGTGAAATACTGCCTGGATTTGAGTAGAAAATAAAGTTTTCTTTGAGGCAGTTGTGGGAGGGAAATCCGCCCCCGAACAGAAGTTCCTTGGAGAGAAAAATTGATGGCGACTTTTCTGATCTTTCCTTGGGTGTGTCTTCTTCAAAGTTGAAGAAATTCTTAACCAATTGGTCCATAATGAATTTCTGATGTCTCTGCATATGTATATGTATGTGTGATGTGAAGAGTCACTTTCGTTCCTGGCGAAAGTTTTTTTTTTCTTCTGCCTATTGAGGTCGCCATTCCATTTCTTTCTCTCTGGTTTGTTTGGACCTCCTCCCTGAGTGAGAGAAAGGGAATCTTAAGAGAGAATCCCATTGACACGATTTCTTCGAGGATCGGCTTGCCATTCAGGTTCAAGGTCCGTTTTTCTCTTTCCGAGGGTTCATCGTACGCAAGATAAACAAGAAACCACTCATTTAAATATGCATTTAGATTGTCTTGGACCAGGGGTTCCTAAGCTTTTGGAATGTATAACATTAAATAAACATCTAAAATTCCATTTACCACAATTCTATATTTCATATAATACATAGCTCGGGCTTTCTGAACCCAAAAGATTTTGCCTTTAATGAACTGGTGTGTTCACCACACGGCTTTCACATTTTCATTTATTACTTTATCCAATGCGAAGCATGGGTAAAGTATTGTAATCGGTCTCATGCCAAGCTCGACTTCAAAGTGTCCTCAGGTAAAGACTACGGAACCCATGGTCTCCATTAAAGTCACAAATTGTAGTATCCAAATTGCAGTATTCAATTAGATTGAATTTTAGTACGTGACGGTTTTGCCAAAAATTATATGGGGTCTCACCGAGAGGCCAAAAAGCGCCATTTTTTCACGAAGTGCGTGTATGGATGTATGGATGTATGTTATCATTTTTTTCGTCTACGATTTTTTCCACATCGTACAACTGATTGATATGAAATTGAAAACCTGCCATTATTTTAACAAAATGAAGCGCTGATTAGTTTTTGGTATATATCGGCCCACAAACATTAGTACTTTATTTCAGTAGTTTTTTAATTTTTTTATAAATATTTTGAAAATGACTAAACCAATTTTGATGAAATTTAATATTGTAATTAAGTACCTTGAGAGCCACAAAAAAGGTCATATAAAGTTTTTTGTAAAATTACATTTTAAAGTACTTTACCCTAGAATAAGATAGTACATTGGATAAAGTTTAGCAACGATCCGTTGCAGTTTATTTGAAATCATCGCGACACTACTAATTTACATCCCCTTCCTTTTTTCGTTTTTTTTATTTTCTCAAAAACGGCCAATGATTTTTTTAAAAATTAGTGTATTTATCAAGTTTCATGCGTTATTAGTTGTGTTAAATTTTTAATCCGATTGAAAAGCTTGCTGTACTCCTTCTAGCCTATTTCGAGTTTTCGAATTTCGTAGCTCTGAGACTTATGGTTGCGAAACGCAGGGGGGCTACATACGTACATACATACGTTCGCACTGACAATGGATTTTTGGCCCCTTTTTGGCCTCTGGGGACGACAATTTCCGGTTTTATGTCCTAAATCCAATTTTCAACTATTAAGGGCATCGATTCCTTCCACTTAGAAGTTACAAAATTAAATTAACATTTTTCATCTCTGAGCTACAAACTCTCAAAGAGTCAGAACCCAGACTGGCCATCGCAATACTTCCCCATTATATTCCATGAATATAAATGTGAAAGTAAAAATAATATTGTCAAAAATCATAGTTTCCTTATATTAATCATTTTAGGTAAACTATTTTTTCTATAATTTTCGGGCTTCTTTTAACTATCTATCTTAATTTATCGGGATTAATATTCTTGTATAACTTAAAGCTTCAATCAGGCTCAAAGAGTAATTTTATTTTGGCCCCGCTTATGAAAAATTCTTCGATTCTGATAAGAAAATAAATTTAAATTTTCACTGAGATTCATACTTTTTTAATAATAAATAAATAATGATCTTTATTATCCAATATAAAAAAAATACAAAATACAACATGTTTTAAAATTATAAAAAAACTTCGACCTCGAAAGCCTCACCATCGAATGTCCATTATTTTTATTTTATTATACATTATTCTCACTCCTTATTATGGTAAGGGAAAAAATTGATAAAAAACCCCATATACTTTATTTTTAACATAAAAAAAAAAAAAGAAAACACAAAAACAAAACAAAATGAATGATGATGAAATGAATATCACTAAATGAGAAATGAAGTGTCACATCCGGTATAGTTCGTTAATTAGAGGGTTGAGACTTGATTGTGCATTATTTTCGAATTTTTTAACACTATTTTCTAGGTTTTCTTTTAGAGAAGTCATGTTTAGCCCGATTCTTATTATATGGTTGTTGATTCCAGGAGGAGGAATGGTCATTTTCCTTAATGTTTTTGACTGGACCCTTTCCAAATCGTTGATCCTGGTTTTGGAGGCGAAAGGGAGCCATGCAGGGGCAGCGTATCCCATGACTGGCCGAACAAGCATTTTGTATAGAGTCAACTTTTCATTCAGAGGAAGCAGGCTGCCAGGTCTAATCAAAGGCCAAATGATTTTCGCTGCCAGGAGACATACTTTTTTAATAGATAATTTTATATAGGTAAGAAAAAATATTATTTCATTATAAAATGAAAAAATAAATAAAATTAAACTTTAAAAGATTATTTTGGTAATAATTTATTAGTGTTAAATTGAAAGATTTTGTGCCGAGAGTAGCAGAATTTTTATATATTGAAGGAGATAATAAAAAGTGTGTCTTTTGCTGGAATTATAAATTTTATTTATTTATAACGAGACTATAGTTTCGAGAGCTTTGCCCTCTTCATCAGTCTATTACAATGGATTCACAGGAATTAATTTATAAATTCATAAATTAATTCCTGTGAATCCATTGTAATAGACTGATGAAGAGGGCAAAGCCCTCGAAACTATAGTCTCGTTATAAATAAATAAAATTTATAATTCCAGCAGAAGACACACTCTTTTATTATCTCCTTCAATTTATTAGTGAGTATGCCAGAGAGAGGAGGCCAAATGGACATAGGTACTCAATCCATTTAGAAACTTTGAATAGAATCTACTTGAAATTTTTATAAATTTATTTATTTATTTTTTGCTTATTTGTTTTTTGAAGTATCTGAAACGTGGATCAAAATAATTATCACGATTACTATTTTTTATCTCTTTCTGGTTGGGGGTCTGTATCTTATTGAATTCTATACCTACCTACTATAATATTTATATAGTACCTGGAGGCACCGAGCGATGCTCGGTAACTTCTTCCTTCAGTTAAAAGCTTTATTTTAATAGTATTTTTAATTTAAAATTCTGATAAAAAAGCTTTTTATTTGAAAGCCGTTTTCAAATTAAAAAAAATACAAATATATATAATGTATTCGATCATTGTGTTATTTTTTCAGAAAATTGAGACCTGCTTATGCGAAAGATATTTTTAAATAAATTCTTGATTATTTTTTATTCTATTAAATAAATAAGGTTCTTTATATAAAACGTTTATTAATAATTCTAACGTTTAGGAAGAACAACAAACCACAAACACAATACTTCTTCAAGGCCTTTTAGAACAATGAAATAAGGCAACCCATTGTCTGACTGGGTACAAAACGAAAAGGGAGACCTTTTTGAAAACCCTAAGAATGGGATTTGTCTACCTGAGAATAATTAATTTGATTACGAAATAAAACCATCAAAAAAATTTTTGTCGAAGATGAGACCGTGACAGATCGAATTGTCACCCCAAAAACCCCCTAACCCGTGAATTTCATCAAAATCGGTAGAGTCGTTTTCAAAATATAACCAAGATACAAACAAATAAATATACAATTTTTGCTCGTTTAATAAGAGTAGATAGATAGAAGAACGGAAGGGCGAAGAAAGTTCATTCTGCTGCTATAATTTTCTTAAATATTACCAAAACAAATGCTGAATAGAATGTCCTATTGAAAATGTATTATAGTAAATCAGAAAAAAACCGAATCTTTTGTTAATAATCTGCCCCTTTATGCCAAGTTATATCTTTCTAGTTCGCTGACAAAAGAATACCCAAATTTCCTTAATATCTGTGGGCTTACTTAGTCTCTAATTTTTACTTTATCCAATGCGAAGCATGGGTAAAGTATTGTAATCGCTCTCGGGGCAAGCGTGGCTTCAAAGGGTCCTCAGGTAAAAACTACGGAACCATGAACTCAATTAAAGTCACAAATTGTAGTATTCAATTAGGTTGAATTTTAGCACGTGACGGTTTTTCCAAAAATTACATGCGGTCTCGTCGAGAGGCCAAAAAGTGCCATTTTTTCATGTAGTGCGTGCGGATGGATGGATGTATGGATGGATGTATGGATGGATGTTATCGTTTTTTTGGCCCACGATTTTTTCCACACCGTTACACCGATTGAAATGAAATTGAAAACCTACCATTAGTTTAAGAAAATGAAGCGCTGATTAGTTTTTGGTACATATCGGCCCACAAACATTAGTACTTTATTTCAGTACTTTTTAGTTTTTTCTAAATATCTTGAAAATGACTTAACCAATTTTGATGAAATTTAATATTCTAATTAAGTACCTTGGGGACCACAAAAAAGGTTAAATAAAGTTTTTAGTAAAATTATATTTTAAAGTACTTTACTCTAGAGTAAGAGAGTACTTTTTTAATTATTTAAATTCTTTAAAATTTATTCATTTGAAAGTTTTAATATAGCTCATTGCTTAAGTAAGAATGGATAGGCTTCTCTCTGTGAAATGCTAAAAATTTGGGAGGAATTTTTATAAGTAACCATAGCAACTGCGTTGTTTTCTTATCCGTTACCTTTGCTGAAGACATAGAGAAATCGACTTTAAACCAAAAATAGCGATTGATTCTCATCTAGTACTTGAGGAATAACCATTCTATATTGGATTTTTGACGTTTCGGTTTTTATTGGTAACCATTGCTGAAGACATAGAGAAATCGACTTTAAACTAAAAATAGCTATTGATTCTCATCTAGTTTGTTCTTCAATCGTTTCATATGAGATTTTAATCGTTTTAAGATAATTTCAAATATATTATGCAAAAACACATTTTATTCTTTGGCGATTAGAATAATGTTTAATGTAAAGTAAAAATTATATTAGTTCTTTTTCTTTTTTAATTTTACCAATTATAGCAATAATAAAAACATACATTTCACTTAAATAAATAATAAATAATTGAAAAGTTTTGTTTTTTGCCGAGAGTAGCAGAGTTGTTGATTTACCAAGTGAAACAAAGAGGTTGTCCTCTGCTTGATGCAAATAAACATACACATAAATATATAATTGAAAAGTTTTTGTTTTGCCGAGAGTAGCAGAGTTGTTGATTCACAAAGAGAAACAAAGAGGTTGTCCTCTGCTTGATGCAAATAAACATACACACATATATATCGAGATGATATATCTGTATATATATTATTTATTTGTTTGAGACTATAGTTTCGAAGACTTGGTCTTCATCATCAGTCTTTTTTAATTATAAATATTGTTTTTCATGGAGTCAATATCATATGGATATTGAAAACTTGGTGTTCTTTCGTCACTGCTGGAGGGCTAGGAACTAATAAAGACATTCTATCTGGGCTCACATTCAAATATAACAGATATATCATCTCGATATATATGTGTGTATGTTTATTTGCATCAAGCAGAGGACAACCTCTTTGTTTCTCTTTGTAAATAATAAATAAATGATAAAAATGTATTACTCGGTACGCTCGGTAGGCAGGCGAAGCAAGCTTCCCCCGAGATAAAATATTAGAAGATTTTCAAATCCCCATGTCAAAATACTTAAAACACGCATACAATTATAAATAATCTAACAAAACTATACTTATATAATTAGAAGATATATATAATATTATGTAAATTTTGTTAGTCTTATAAGTACAAGGTTTTCAGAAATCTATTTTTTATAAAAAAATTTTTCCTATAATCTCAAGTCCATTTCAACTTCTCGGTGTAGATCTCAGTCGTTAGCTATCAGAGTATTATAGATCCGCTCTGTCTATTATATTGATTTTAATAATTAAAGAAATTAATCAATTACTGTCATTTGTCTATTTCCAATGATAATTGACACCTTTTTGAGTAGCCTTGTCCCTTCTTCGAAACCCTCAAGATTCAATAATTTGATTTTAATTGTTATAATATACTTAAATATAAAAGAATAAGAAAATGGATTTTGAATTGATTAAATAGGGAAAGGAAATGAATTCTATGGTAAAGAATAAAATAATAGACTTTTTGATATTTATTTATTAAAAAAAAAACACTTAAAAAATTGCAACTTAAGTACATAAATACAATACACACAATAGAATATATAAGATGAATAGAAATCCAAAATATAATATAATATAATAATAATCTTTGCTATTTATAGCCGATGTATAAGTATAGTATAAACCTCCTTCAAAAGGATAGAAAAGAATAAAAATAATAATGATAATATTTATTTTAAATATACTGTCTATACAAATACCGTATACAAAACGTTTTTAGGATCACAAAATTGTAATTCTCATGCATTAGAAATACATCTCTTAATCAACTTGATATCTTAATTGTGATTATATAAATTGAAAGTTTTTGTGCCAAGAGTAGCAGAATTTTTATATATTGAAGGAGACAATAAAGAGTGTATCTTCTGCTGGAATTATAAATTTAATTTATTTATAACGAGATTATAGTTTCGAGGGCTTTGCCCTCTTCATCAGTCAAAGCCCTCGAAACTATAGTCTCGTTATAAATAAATTAAATTTATAATTCCAGCAGAAGATACACTCTTTTATTGTCTCCTTCAATGTGATTATATATTTTTTCAATACATATATTCGAGAAATTAATCTACTTGTGCAAATTGAATTAAATTATGTTTTTATAATAATAATTCACTTGTCTATTTCAATTTTTATTTAACCTTTGAATAGATGTGGACGATATATATATATATATAACATGTATAATATGTATAACAAATGATAATGTCCCCAACAGATTTTCTGATGCTTGTTTATTGATGCAACTCTGAGGTAAGTAACATTGAGTCTGGGAGTTTTTTTCGAGTTGGACCAGCAGAAAATTATTGAAAATTTTCTAGTGTGACCAAGGGTTAGGGTAGTTAGAAATGTTTCTAGGAGGGGGGGTGGGTATATCGGTGTGTTTTGAGCCCCCCCTCCCCCTATAAAATCTTGAGTTTACTCTGACTAAGTAATTAATAAAGTTTTAAACAAAACTAATACATTCTAATACAAACATATTGATATAAGTTAAATATATATATATATTATTATCACATGAAGATGGCTTTAGAAATTAAAATCATGAGAATTATTTTCTAATATACTCATGGATTTTTTTCCTAGTCCAACAAGAAACAAGACCTAGATCAAATATGTATATGTAAGATTGTTTATATATAAATAATTATTAAAATTCTTCCAAACGATGCGAGGTATATAAAGTCACAAGTTGAGATGTAGGATATCAGATTTCACCTTGGGACTCTATATATTTCGCATCGTTTGGAGAATTTAATAATTGAGTCCTTTCAGTGCTTTTATAAGATATATAATTATATTATAGTAATAAAATAAACTATAATATTATAGGTACACCTATACATTACATAATAATATGTATATTATATATAACACATTAATAATAAGTCATGTATATATATTATGGATAACTATAATATATATCACTATGTTTAACATAATATTATTATTAAGTCCAATATAAATATAAATTTTTATATTTAACAGACTTAGTAATAAATAATATAATATACTACTTGTATATATATATATATAATAAAAACAATAAATAATACTATATAGAAGTGTTGAATCAAAGTGAAATATTTGCCGTCCACCATCCCCGACCACCTTCCCTACGCGAAACACGACTTATATAGCCAGGGATCCCCTCCATTAGCCGGCCGAAGGCCAGCGGAGCCGCCCGACTCCCGGCGGAGAGTTGGCCCGAGCGGGGGTAATCCCCGCCCATTAGCTGGTAGGGCCCTCTCCGCCAGAACGTAGAGCGGAGTCGGGGGAAGGGAAGGGGGCATTCAATGGATTTCTTATAGGATGGGAATTTTGAAATGAAAGGGGGGGTTCTTTTTACAAATATTGTTTATTTATCATCTTTTTTTTCTATACATTTAAATTATAAAATACAAGTTTTAATAATGTAATACATATGAATATGAATGTTAATTTATTTTCTTCAAAAAACGGTAGACGGGTGACCAGAGTTGAGCTGAGTCAGCAAGCAAGTAAAATCTGTGAAAGAAAAAGATATTATCAATACAATTTAATAGATCAAAATTTTAATTAATTTTATTTTCATATCAAAGGGAAATGCACTTATATACTATTTATTAATTTTATATTATCATTTTTATTTTTTCTAGGTGGACATCTTATTCGGTCAGATACAAACAATTCCAATGAAGAGAAATTCAAACAAAAATCTCATTTTACATGCATTATACAATATAGTATTAATAAATTCTAATTAAATTATGTATTGCCATTTACATTTTATTAAAAACCATTGAAATTGAAATTTTATTCATAGTCTTGTATTTAATTACCTCTTCCTTTTTGTCCTATTATATTTTATATAAATCTTTTAAATATTATTCTAAAAAGGATTTTAGTTTTTGATTAGCAACATTATTCATTATACTATCATCTGATATGAAGAATTACTATACATTTAAAAATTTATGTAAATGCTTTAATATTTAATTTCTATATCATCGACATGCATCCAGCCCATAGAACTTTTCCCCTTTCACTAATTTTCACGATGTCAATGTAGGAATAGAGAGATAGTACCTTCTTAGTCCAACTCCCTCTCTGGCATCAATATTAAATAAAATAATCTTTTTGAAAATCACTAAGCCGTAGATTAGAACCGAGAAAGTAAAATACACTCCCTTAGCTATTTAAAAGAAATCATGAAAAAATATAATTTAAATTAAAAAAAAAAAATCATTTTTTGTAAGTCCGAGGAAAATAGAAAAACACTTGACAAAATGAGATGAGTTTAATCAATTTTCACTATAATACCATTTTATTTTTATGGGGGCAGTTATTGGTTTTTATTTATTTATTTTTTGTAATGTAATTTTAATCCATAAAGAGAAACAAAGAGGTTGTCCCCTATAACTTTTAAGGAGTTAGGTGTTGGTTCTAGGTGAAACCATTTTAATATAATAATAAAACTTGAGCAAGATGCGAGGTAGGTTTCACAAAAAAGAAATAAAACAAAATTGAGTTTTGAATTCGATATATTTCGGGGGTGAGCCCATGTGGTTGTCCTCTGCTTGATGCAAATAAAAATACACTCAAATATATATGGTATATATATATATATAGGGTGTCCCGTATCACAACGATAAACCTTAAATAGGGGATAAGGCCATTTAAGACGGTCCTGAACATAAAAATTTCGTTTAATAAAAGTATCATAATTTTCGAATTATAGAAATTTTTTTGAAAATTGTGAAAATCGCAACCCTGCCCTAAATATCAAGATGCCGTGGCTACAAATTTAGATATTTTATTATTCTAATTGGTGTTACGAAAAAAAATATTTGTATTTTTTTTAGAAAAATTAGCAAATTTAAAAAGATATTTTTTTATTTAATATGTCAATTATCAATTATGTCGCATCTTATAGAACTAATCTATGGCTATTAATGGCATTATTATTAGCTATTTTAGTACAAATGTCAGAGTTTAAATCAATTAAGATGAGACATATTTGATTATTATATTAAATAAAAAACACTATCTAAATATGTTTTTAAATTAGCTAATTTTGCCCAAAAAAATAAAAATATTTTTTTTCTAAAGAAGGAAGTACAAAGTTATGTACCATTATGAAATCTCGACTAAATGGGCCAATTTTTTAAATAACTTGCCATGGTATTTTACTAGACTGTTTTTTACATTAAAGATGAATATTGATGAAATATTTTTTTTCTCCAAAAGTATAGTACTTAGGTATGGTTTTATTTTGAATTCTGGTCAATAGCTGGATTATTCAGGATTCAGTAACAAAAATTAGAATAATAAAATATGTAAATTTGTAGTCACAGGGTGTCATTATTTAGGGCAGAGTAGCGATTTTCACCATTTTCAAAAAAAGGCCTAGGTATAATATAACTCGAAAACTATGACTTTTATTAAAAAAGATTTTTGCGATCTGGACCGTCATAAAGCAGCCTATGTCCTGATCACGGTACGGGACACCCTGTATGTATATATATTATTTATTTGTTTGAGAATATATTTTCGAAGGCTTGGCCCTCATCATCAGTCTTTTTTAATTATAAATATAATTTTTCAGGGTCAATATCTCGTGGATATTGACATTTTTTTTTACTTTCGTCAAAATAAAAACTTTTCAATTAAATGTAATTTTAAGTAGTAAAGTAAAGGGAGTGTAGTTTCACTGTGAAACTACACTCCCTTTATTTTATTAATTAATATCATGTTTCACCTAAAACCTACACCACTTTCCCTAAGCGAAATTGTAATTTTAAGTTTGTAAATAAAAATTTTGACCGAGACGCAGAACAATCAAGTGCTTCGGCACGCCGGCAGCAGCCTTTCGATAAATGAGCCGTTCAGAGGCAAATGCATTAAGTTTATAAAATAAATGTGGTTAAAATGTGATGTTTTTTAAATACGATATATGCATATACACTACGATGCAAAAAAATCGAGCTACCAATAAAAACTTGATTAAATAGAAAATTATTTTAAAATGTTTTACAAATATTCATGTAATTTGTTCCATCAACTCTTAAACTAACATATTCAATAAATATTGTTGATAATTTTTGAATTTTATAAAAAAAAAAAAAAAATAAGTAAAATTAATTTAAAAGATACAATTACAAATTATCCTACTTCTTCAATATCACTTACATTTAAAATAAGCTGACGTGTTCTGATGTGGCCATCCACTTGACTTTACCATACAACCTGGCCCTTCACTTATATTTAATAAAATTATTTATAATCATTAAGGGGAGGGGGTTAGTTATTCCATTTTTAGACTCCTTGGGGCCCACTGATTATGTATACAAAATTTGGTTGAGTTTGGTACAAGAGCCAAGATTTTCATTTTTTGACCCCCCCCCCATTTTGGGTGGTTAGTTTTTGAATTTTTGGAAGTATTAACTTGTAAACTCCTGATGATGGACTAATAATCCGAAATATATTGAGTTAGTATAATCCTCTTTGAGTTTTATTTCATTCACTGTGAAACTACACACCCTTTACTCTATTAACTAACATCATGTTTCACCTAAAACCTACACCACTTTCCATAAGTAAAATTAAATATACAAAATTTGATTGAGTTTGCTCAAATGGCCTAGATTTTTAATTTTTAGCCCCCCTCCACCCACCTTAATTTTGGGTCGATATGCCCCAAAATCTAATCAGCTCTTAATCTCAATGGACCAAAACTACGTGTGAAAATTGGTTTCGATATTCACACTAGTTTTTGAGCTAGCTCGTCCACAAAAATTTGGTAACGCACAGACTAACTAACAGATTGGTTACTTGTAAAAAAATTAAAAATGATTTACTATTTAATAAAGTTTTTATTGGTGGCTCGATTTTTTTGCACTTCAGTGTATATGAGGAAGAAATAAAATTGGGCATACAGTGGAAATCCGAAGGAAATAAAACTTTGTACCAAAAATAATAAACATAATTATTTGTTGGATAAGAATTTACGAAAATTTAAAAATTTTCCAAAGTGGACTTAATCACATCGGCATCTGAACGATTCACATATAGATAGAACAACATTTGAGTAACATTTGAGAGAGAGAATTTCTTCTTTTTTTTTTTAAATCTCTTTTTAGTGAGAAGGAACATATCATCTGAAAAAGCTCGGATTTCCAACTTTTTTAGGATGAGAAATCCATGAAGACATTTTTTCCATTATTCAACCATTTATAGGGGTGAATTTCTAAAACATCTTTGGTGGTTACTTCGTGAATAGAATATATCACATGAATATCAAGATTTTAAAAATATAGGTTTAGACTTAGAATGTAGCATGGTGAGTAAATCGAATAAAGGATTTTATAGATATCATTATTTGGATATAATTAATATCTATTATCTAAAGATTGGAAGTCTCAAAGAAATTATTTATAATTATATGTATAACTTAAAATGTACATTTTTTTAATTAAATATTAATTTGTATATAAGTCTATTAGAAAATAAAAATCAGTCCAAGTTGAAGATAGGGTGAAAGAGAGATCCTGAAAGAAGTTCTGGGTACAGAAGATACAATCTATGTATAGAATAGAATTAGATGATGAATCAATATAAAAAGTATCCAAGTTTGACAGGTAAGAGAAGTCGGCTGGCAGAACAAAAATCACAGGCACTTTGTAAACCAAAAACAATATTTTATTCTAGCAAACATTTTTTTTTTCGAATAAAGAGTTCAAAAATACCACTAAAAATGTTCTAGGCAAATTAAGAACACTTGTAAGAATTTCTACTATCTAAAGCAGGGCTGTCCAACCTGAGGCCCGCATGCGGCTTAGCACTGCAATGAATGCGGCCCAAGGGCGGATCCAGGGGGGGGGTGGAGGGGGCGATCGCCCCCCCCCATAGAGGCCCGTGTCTGCCAAAAAAAATTTGTAAATTTTTTTTTTTTTTTTTTAATTTTTAAAATGGAAAATAAAGTTCTATGTGCGTGTGTGTGTGATGGGGGGGGTCAAAGCGCTTTGACCCCCCCCCGCTTGGACAATTCGATCGCGACAAACTTCTTATATACATCGGGCACCTTATATACATTCACCCCCCCATAAAAAATTCCTGGATCCGCCCTTGATGCGGCCCAACATAAATTTATAAACTTAAAACATTGAGATTTATATGTAGTTCCTGGAAAAGACAACAATTTGGCCTGATAATTTTGTTTCTCTAAAATAAGAAATCTACCGAAAAGTTTTCGAAAAATAAGTGCTAATTTTTTGGACTAACATTCAAGATTTCCGTAAAAATAATCACCATTTCGGTCTATTTTCGACTCCAATTTCATTAAATATAATTTTTGTACATGTCAATTTTCTGACACATATAACCTTCAAAACTTCAACACCTACGCCCTCCACCCTTTCTCTTGATTTATTCCTCCTTCTCTTCGGTAATGGGATCTTTCGAGATTCATAGAGGCCGCATCTTCATGGGCCTCTACAAAATTATCTGCGACCCGAGAGATTTTTTTCTTTAAATGTGGTCCGGGTAAGCTAAAAGGTTGGACAGCCCTGATCTAAAGAAATCACGAGAGATTGTCATTATATACTATTTATGAAAATACTCTGTTTGAAATTTTAGGGATGCACAGCATCCATGGACCGCACGCCACTGATATATAACTTTTTTTTAATCTAAGTATTCTATTATGGATTAATATATCGCACTGTTAGATCAAAAGTGTTTTAACTCAAAAAATTAAAAATTGTGTTTTTACCATTTGTGAACATTCAATTTTTATTTAGTTGATTAATGTCCATTATATTATTAAATATTATTAGATACTAAATCAGACCTGTCATGGATTATTTTACTTTTACCATATGGGTATGGTCAAGTATTGTAATCGTGCATGAAAAAAGTGTTTTTTTCCTTCTTTTTTTCGAAATATCTCAAAAACAGGGGAGGGGGGGTTAAAAATTAAAAATCTAGGCCATTTGAGCAAACTGAACCAAATTTTGTATACATAAAAAAAGTGTTTTTTTTTCTTCTTTTTTTTCGAAATATCTAAAAAACGGCTGAAACTATTTTGATTAAAAAAATTGAGCTCGGTCTACAATAAAGCTCTAATAAGTGAACATCGAAAAAATTATATTTTTCGAGATAATAATTGTTTTGTCAAAATGTCTGTTAGTTAGTCTGTGTGTTACCAAATTTTTGTGGACGAGCTAGCTCAAAAACTAGTGTGAATATCGAAACCAAATTTCACACGTAGTTTTGGTCCATTGATTTTTTCGTTTATTGGGCCACGCAGTGGAGGCCTCCACTAACAAGAAATATTTACATTATCGGGTGAATTTAATTACAGGATTATTTACATGATTATAGGAATATTAACATAATATATTTACAAAAAAAATTTTTTTTTCTTTTTTTTCTTTTTTTATATACAATTTCTATCGCATGGCGATTTCCCTATAAGTTCTCCTGTTGAAGCTGTAAAAATTCATTAATGAACCCCTCATCGCCCTGAAGGTCATATCGTATAAAGTTCTCTGAGAAATTCCCAGGGCGACAAGGGGAGGCACCGCTTTATGCCACCACACTCCCTTCCACGAGAGTGTGATGGCTTCAACTCTCACAGAACCCGAGCCCACCCCAAACCTTGCCGCAATGTTGCTCACCAGACTGGAGTTGCCCTTATAATAATTGATTTTGTTTCTGTGGGCAACCCCCAGTCCGAGGAGCGCTGACACTATCTGAACATCCAGAACCCACACCGTCCCCGACCCGTCCTTCGCCACGATGTCTGGCTTCCTGTTCCCGGCCGAGCTCTGATATAAATATTCGAGCTCGACCCGCATTCCCTTTTTAATAAGTTCATCAGCCAGACGTCTCACCACCGCATCATGCCTCCTGAGCCTTCCATCGTGCGTCCTCCCACACGACTGGAGAATATGCCCTGTCGTCTCAGTTTTTCTACACCCGGCCCTACACATGGGTGGACCCTCCGGCCGCCTTCCCCTACTTGTTCTAACGGCCGAAGGAAGAGACCCCGACCTAAGTCTACATAGTTCAATAAAGATATTGTTCTTAATCGGGTCCGGGTGCATCATAAAATTATATGAGGGCTTTGCCCCGCGCACATCTCCAGATCCCTCCCGTCGACGCTGCTATGTAAGTTCTCGCGCCAGTACTCACCAACCCCCTCCACCCCGCCGAACTTACGGAGGACCCGTTCTGCCCATGCCAATCTCCTGGTGCACGTGTGAGACTCAGCTGCCACCCTGGCAGCTGGGTAATCTGATGTTCGCATTTTGTTAAGCCTATTGTGCACCAGGAGAGGTATAAAAGAACCCAGGGATTGCAGCCCGAGCCCGCCATCCCTAATTTTGGAATGAAAATAACCCAAAGGGGTGTCACGGGGGAGTTTTAAGATCGATCTTACAAAAGATCGAATCTTTCTGTCGGCCGCTGACAATTGACCGACTGAACTCCCTCCGAGAACGAGAGGGTGAATAGATGAGGGTATTATATGGTTTCGCACTATCTCCAGCTTCTGTGAGGCCTTTAGTGGAGCAGCCCTCACCCTCTCCAGCAGTGGTCCCACCGACCACCCCGAGGTGACAATGCCCGAGCTGTCGAGGCGGACTCCAAGATAGGGAAAGGAGTCGCCCACCCCCAAGGGAGTCAGGCGTCCACCATCCACCCTGAAGTCGAAGTCTGTACAGACACGGATTTTCCTGTCCTTCCCCGCGGGCACCAGCGAGAGCACAACAGACTTGGCGGCATTTATACGCATCCCCAGCGCAGCGGCAGCGGATTCAAAGGAGCGAAGCTGAGACCTCATTCCACGCCCCGACGCCGTTACAAGAACGACGTCGTCCGCAAAGGAAAGAGACCCAATGCGTACCCCTCCGAGATCATAACCAATGTCCGGGGATAACTGGTCTAATACATGTTTTGCCGCCAAGTTAAAAAGAAAGGGAGAGAGAGGATCCCCCTGCCTCACGCCCCTTCCGGTCTTGATGGGGTCTGATTGCGAGCCTTCATGGGAAATTGATGTTGTCCCCCCCATGTACCCCGACCTAATCACGGAGCAGAGAGAAGGGTCCAGCAGGTCACCCAGGATATCCATAAGGGGCTGATGCAAAATTGTATCAAATGCCTTTGATATGTCCAGAGACGCGACGTGTAGCTCTTTAAACTGATACCTCGCGTCCCTGATGACAGCCCCCAGGACCTGGGTATTCTCGGCGCAACCATCGGCCCTGGTAAAGCCCCTCTGGTCACTCCGCAGCTCAACAGTACCCTCCAACCTACGCAGGAGGATCCTGCTAAGCTGCCGAGCGACAACAGAGTTCACCGTGATTGGCCTATAATGCTGCGGAGAGGTCGGTGAAGCAATCTTGGGGAACATCACAGTGCGAGCGCGGGACAGAGCCTGTGGGACCGTGCCCTCGAGGAGAATCGCATTTAGCAGGGCGACACGATCCACAGCCGGGATTCTTTTCCAAGACCCCGACGAGAGACCGTCTGGCCCCGCTGCCGACTTGACCGATCCGCCGGTACCATTTAGTTCCTCGAGGGTTATCGGGAGAGGAAGGACCCAAGGGCGATCGGAAACCGCGGAGAGTTCGCCGCGACAGTCACCGAGGACAGGTCCCCAGTACTGCCTCAATGCAGGGAACCCCACGCTGCGATCCGGAACCCCCTCAAGTACCTCCCTCACGGCCATATTTTTGTTTTTGAACCACTTACCCTGCATGCGATTGTAGGCCGCACGACTCGCCCTGCGACGCCCCCCCTACCGATCGGTTGAGGTCTGATCTCAGGACCTCTAGGCTCCACCACCCTCTCCACACAATCCACCGGGCCCGGCCCCCACCTCCGCAACCAAGCCTCAAGCAACCCATCCCATGGTTCCCCACCCAGAGCACTAGCCACGATCCCTCCCACAACAGCGTCACGATTTACAATGGATAGATATGCCTTAAGGGCCACAATTAACGGCGGCTCAGGAGCATCTTCTACATTTTCCACCCACGGGTCGGCGGAGGGCGGTTCTCCCTCTGGCTCATCTTGATCTTCTCCTTTGGTGGGCTCTTCGTGATCTTGTCTGGTGGGCTCTTCCTCCAAAATGTCTTCTAATCGGTCTTCGTCGTTCGGCGCCTCGATCTCGGTGGATGGCCCTGGTCTCGACGTCCCAAAGGCATCTTCATTGTATATATCCGTGTTTGGAGAGCGTCCTGGGGAAGGAGGGTGCGATCGCTTATGTTCTTCTTTGAAATCAGAAACTATTTTTTTGTATGCGATCGTCTTCCTCTTTCCCTTTATTGATCCGAGCGTTCTACCTTCGAATCTTGCAGCGAGGTATTCATTCAAACGGACGCCCTCCGGGGCCTCGACTTCGAGTCGCGCTAGTATGCGTTCTTCCTCAGCCTTCCATCTAGGTACCTTGGCCGGGATGTTAATGGTCGCATTATACTCTAGCTTATGTTGGCGGGAGCAATGTATCCCGAGGCCCCTTTTTGAAGTGAAGGCCTTACTACAGTGCGGGCACACATGGACTTCAACTTCTGACATAATTGGTAATGAGGTGCGAGTCTAACCCCCAGACTAATGGACTGGGGGCTTAAAAATTTTTTTTTTCCAATAATTGGACTCGACTTTAAGACTAAAAGTCTCGACAGAGCCCCCTTTGCGCACTAAGGTGAGGGGGTTGACTTTCCGGCCTGATTGCCCGCTCAGACCGGACTTAGTGCTTCCTTAATACTTGCCCTAATTTAACACGCACGTGACCGGGGATTATGGTATACATTAAGGGGTTTTTTCACACCACTGCGGCCCATCAGGGTGACTTTTTAGGAGGGAGGGCCTTTGGAGCAAGGGTAAGTAAATGATTCACGGACCGTGCGTGTCTCGTTTCTCTACATAACCACTGAGCCTGAGAGACCGCCGTTAATGCCACAATGAATAAATAAAATAAAACAAAATTGTCATGATTCAATAATTAATTAATGAAAGAAATAATAAGTCGAATGATGAATAAATGTTATAAAATAAATTAATGAATATTAGCGGTCAAATTGATAAAATGGGAGACGTCAATATTTAAAACTGTGTATGCGAGTAATATAAAAAATTAGTCTCCCGCATACACGTGATACTGGCAAGTATACAGGTCAATATAATAAAATTGGAATGATTTAATAAATAGTGAATAATAATTTAAATGATAATGGATTTGATTTAATAAATTAATGAACAATGGTTATATGGGCGACGAAATGGGGGGCGTCAGTGGTTACAAATGTGCATGCGAGAAATAAAATAATAAAACTCTCGCCCACACTATACACTGGCGACAACACAGCAACAGATGACCTGTGTGGAGTGAGAATAAATAGTGGGGGGGGGGAGCCCTAGGAGCAGCAAAAAAGAAAAAAAAATTATATCACTTTTCAAATTCCGCGGCAGGGTTGAAAGGAATGACGAAAGAGAAGACGTCATTAATGATGATGTATTAATAGGATCATGCTAGACAAAGAGAGATGATGTAATGAAAATTCCTTTGTCTGAATAGCTCTATTAATAAAAACCGAAAAGTAATACTTTGGGCCCCTTTCCATGGTCAGAATCCAACCAAAATTTTTTTCCTATAAGAGATGATGTTTGCTATTTAGCTAAAAAGTTCCCCAAGCTCTGGGAATCGAAATGATCCCTCCAGAAAATAAAGTGTCACTATGGGGAAAGAAAGCCCCCAGGGGGTCATCCCGCGGGCTTAGGGCCCCGGGGCCGCGGCCCCTAACATATGCTGCACCCAGGTACTCACCCAAAAGATGTCGTGATTTAATTCCACACAGAGACCATCTTCAAGGCACTTTTAGCGGAGCTGTAGAAATCCACGTGTGTCCTTGCCGCCAGCGAAGAGCTGATTAGATTTTGGTGCATATCGACCCCAAATTAAGGGGGTGGAGGGGGTTAAAAATTAAAAATCTAGGGGGGTTAAAAATTAAAAATCTAGTTTGAGCAAACTCAACTAAATTTTGTATACATAATCAGTGGACACCCAGAAGTCTAAAAATGGAAAAAGTAACCACACAAAATGGGGGTTGGGGGGGGGGGTCAAAAAATGAAAATCTAGGCCCTTGTACCAAACTCAACCAAATTTTGTATACATAACCAGTGGACCCCAGAAGTCTAAAAATGCAAAAACTAACCCCCTCTCCCCTACATGATTATAAATAATTTTATTAAATATTAAATATAAGTGAGGAGCCAGGTTGTATGGTAAAGTCAAGTGGATGGCCACATCAGAACACGTCAGCTTATTTGTTATACCTAACCCTTTTGTCAAATAATAAAAATTATCAATAATATCCACATTACAGTCAGTACATGACAATTTCTTGTGATTTCTTTAGAAATTTAAAGTTTATTACTATAGGCATTTTGAAATATTATATATTTTATTACATCAATTTGTAAATCTTGGTCACCATATAAATTTAGTTTAAGACTACTTGCTGTGCTTTTGCTTAAGGTAGTTGTTTCACCATATGGGTTTTCTTAGGATTTTTTTGAAATTTAGATAGATTATTATTTAAATACTTCTGCATCGATTGGTGACAAAACGAAATTTATGAACAATGTAGTTCCAGAGATATTAAATTCCAAAGATAGAGTTTTTTAGACTCTCATACATTGCAATATACGGGATATCGGGAAGTTTACATACATATTTAATTATAATTAAGAAACTCTTCTTACCAATGGTATAAAAAACTAAACTAACATTAAACAATAACTAATACATTTTTTAAGAAAATTTTAATTCATAGTTACAACACAGTTTCTGAGATAATAATTAATAAATAATGAAAAATTTACACTAAAAACAAGCTGGAAACAACGCATTTATTTAACCTAAAAAGGGTGTTAACTTTAGTACTTTTTTAACGTTTTTTCGCTTCAGCCATTGTCGCAACAGCTTTCAATCGCTTATTAGGAACTTTTGTTTTATAAATCGACCTTTATAATGTATTTTATCTGTCATTTCTATGATCAAAATATTCAAGCTCGGACAAAGTTGCCAAATTTGTCAAACGGGATTGGCTAGAAGTGGTATATAAACATCAAAAAGTTTTGGGCTTATGAATTATGAACCCTTATTGTCTGTTCTATATACAGTAATACCCCGGACTTACGCGATAGGTGGGACGAAGCGATAGCAGTGTAAGTCGAATTCGCCTAAGTCGGGGTTCAACTTTGCATATAAATACATATAAAGTTTGTGTAATCGGGACCAGAGTCTAAAGAAAACAATAATTTAGAAGAAAAATGTTTAATAAAATACTAGATAATCAAAGCAATTTACATTACTATTAATGTTTAATGAATTAAACAACGTAAACCGAAGTTATTTTGATGTCGAAGGCTTCATATATTCTAACAATGTCGCCTGACGAGATAAGTTTTTCTTCTTCTCACGTAAAATTTCCTCGTAGCATGCCAGTAACTTTTTTATTTCCCGTTTTGTAGTAGAAACGCGCTCTTCATTGGAATCTATTTTTTCTAAAATTTGTAACCCCTTTTCAATTGTACTGAGGCCTTCTGTTAAGTTTGAAATCGTCATTTGATTTTCCGTTTCAACTGGGTCTAACGAATCAGTTTGTTCAATGTCTTGATCATGCTCACGCATTTCCATAAGCTCGTCAATTGTTAGCTCTTGATTGTGTGAATCCAGCAATTCTTGGACGTCATCACCATCCACTTCTAAATTTAATTGTTTGGCAATATCGACCAATTATACTATCGATTTCTTCAGGATTTGAGGCTGAATCTCCTTGAGTTTCTGTGGTGAAAAAAATGGACACAGCTTTTTCTAGACGCCATTCAAAGTTTTTTGTGAAATCTCATTCCAAGATTGTCCAATAATTCTTACAGCATCAAAAACATTGAATTGCTTCCAAAAGTCTTTGTCAATAAACCGTTCACTGACAGGGCGGAATGGGGAAGCCGATGCGCGAAGCAATCAAAAACAAAAACGGCGTATCTCCGAATTAGCGTAAAACGGGTAGCGTAAGTCGGGGTATTACTGTACTCTAGCATTAACTTTTTGCTAGTATTGTCGCGAAACAACTACCTTAAAGCAGCTCAAGTAGTATTTGGGAAACGATTAGGCGAATTAGAAGGATATTCTGAACTAGAATGAGTTTGTAAATAGTTCAAGAAGGAATTGCGGTTCCTTAAAGAAGAAGATCAAGTGGAAACTCTGTGCCGAACGAATAGAAAGAAACAAGCATGTTTTTATTTGGGTGTCAATTGGGAGGAGAAAAGAAATTTAGATGTGGAATGAAGGAAAGAGGAGAAAAATTACAAGGTCGAAATTTGATATGATAAGTAGTGTGGAGGATTAAAAGATAAATTAATTTTATGTAAAATAAGGTTATAATGTAGAATATATACATCATTGTTTTATGACTAGATAAATAACTTTCTCTTTTTTGTGTTCGGATTTGAGGGGTTTCACTGTAATCATTTTCGAAATTTGGGTTTGTGATCGATTGGGAGGCGTTTGAATCAATGGCGTGCGATCTATGGATGCTGTAGATGGGGCGCATCCGTAAAATTTCAAAACATTAAGAGTATTTTCATACCGTGTCATAAAAATCTAATGTTAAATTTAAAAAATAACTAAAAGTTCTAGAATACCGTATTCGATGAAATTTGGAAAAAAAGAGAAGAATAAAATAATATTAAAAAAAAAAAATGAAGGATACTTTATTGGACAGCATCCCCTGGTTGAAAATTCATTGCCCGTCACTGGTTTGAATATAATTTAATAATATGCAATGCAAGTTCGTCTATTGTAGAGTTCCACATATCTAAAAAATATGGCTTTAACGATTTTAAAATTTAACAGAACGTATGACAATAAAATAGGTTCTTCTAACAGGGGTGCCGCATAGGGGGGGGGGGAATTGTTGCATCTTATGTTATATGATAAAAATAAAAGCGGTCAAGTCTTAAAAAATCAATAGTGTTTTTTTTCCTTGAGATAATAATAATAATTCCTTTTAAGGTCCGAGTGGCCACTAATATCAAGTCCTCTATTTTGATAAAAAAAAATTTGCCAAAAATAACAATTTAATATAAAGTAAATAATCAACAAAAAAGTATTAAGATTAATACAACTGTTGCGGTACGGGGAGGGGGGTGGTGGATTTTATGTATGCGTGTGGATGTTAATTGATTGCCAGATTTTTCTGAGTGTTAGCTAGCTTTTGCCAAATTCGTTAACTTCTGAATATGTGGAGCTCTCTGGGCAGGGCCCCCCCCCCCACCCTTTGTCCACTAAGATCAGTATTAAGATCATCAGAAACCCGAATCACTTAGAAAAATATTGGCCCCATATATGTTCAAAGAAAAATATAATCAATAGTGTGAAAATAAAATGTTTAATTAAAAAAAAAAAAAACAACCAACACTGGAGTGGAATAAAATTATCACTTTTATATAGTTTTTCTTTTTTTCTTTATTTTTTGAGGAAAATTTATAACATTAACGATTCTTACTTAATGCATCTACTTTTATCTAATAAAGATAAGGCATTCAGACATCCAGCCTACTTGTTATTATATGTAGGTGTATTGTTAATATATTTAATATACTTCAAACTTCAAATGAGAAAATCAATACTCAGTTGAGCCATTTTGACCTAAAAAAGTCACTTAGGTACTCAATACAGTATTCTAAATAAATAAGCTGACGTGTTCTGATGTGGCCATCCAATTGACTTTACCATACAACCTAGCCCCTAAAATTATTTATAATCATGTAGGGGGGGGTTAGTTTTTGCATTTTTATACTTCTGGGGTCTCACTGGTTATGTATACAAAATTTGGTTGAGTTTGGTACAAGGGCCTAAATTTTCATTTTTTGACCCCCCCCCAACTTGTGTGGTTACTTTTTCCATTTTTAGACTTCTGGGTGTCCACTGATTATGTATACAAAATTTAGTTGAGTTTGCTCAAACGGCCTAGATTTTTAATTTTTAACCCCCCTACCCCTCCACCCCCTTAATTTGGGGTCGATATGCGCCAAAATCTAATCAACTCTTAATCTCAATGGACCAAATCTACGTGTGAAATTTGGTTTCGATATTCATACTAGTTTTTGAGCTAGCTCGTCCACAAAAATTTGGTAACACACAGACTAACTAACAGACATTTTGACAAAACAATTATTATCTCGAAAAATATAATTTTTTCGATGTTCACTAATTAGAGCTTTATTGTAGACCGAGCTCAATTTTTTTAATCAAAATAGTTTCAGCCGTTTTTTAGATATTTCGAAAAAAAAAAGAAAACAAAACACTTTTTTCATGCACGATTATAATATTTGACCATACCATGTATGGTAAAGTAAAAAGTTAGCATGAATTAATACAGGAGTGTCCATCCCCCCCCCTCTCTTGTACATTATATTTTAACCACTTCTAAAGAATTAGAAAATGATTTTATTACCTTTTGTTTAAGTTATAAGATTGACCCTTTTAGTCCAAGAGCTGGTGACACATATTCTTGAGACGGATTTGACCCAACTAGAAATAATGCATACAAGTAGCACGACAATGATAGTTGTACAAGGAATGGCCAGTCTGGCTGGTCAAGCAGGTGGGACCAGGTACTGCGCATGAGTGTGAGTGCGGTAAAAAATACATATGTTAAAAATATTTTTGACCCACAATGAAAATTATAAAAATTGTAAAAATTATAATTTCATTCATATTTTATTAACACATATGTATTTTTTACCGCACTCACACCATGCGCAGTAACTGGTCCACCTGCTTAGGCCAGCCAGACTGGCCATTCCTTGTACAACTATCATAGACGGTACTATTACTCATTATTTCTAGTTGGGTCAAATCCGTACTCAAAAATGTGTCACCAGCTCTTGGACTATTTTATTTTTAGCATATAATGAAAATTTTGCAGCGATTTTCAACTCCTCTCCAAGAAATTTCCACGCCCTCTGCGTCTTAGCCCCCCCCCCCCTGTGGACGCTATGATTAGAATCACATATGAGAAACTGAGAAATTAGTTGACAGTTTCTTTGGCTTAACATCGATACGATTTTAGCAACAGTAAGAAGACCTTTCAATTTCAGGAGATGGTAAAGAGATATTAATAAGATTTATTTCAGAGGTGTTTCATGCCAGCTCGAAGATGGTGTTCTGCTTGGGTTTTTGATATTTTTAAAAAGCAATGAGATGAATCTGTTTCTGAATTTAAGCATTTCATGATTATAAATATTAGCTGCAGTGTTAAAACAAAATAACAACTATTTGATTGACCACTCTTAGTTAAGTGTTTTATTTAATTAATCGTTTTTTAATTGTACGAAAAGTCATGTATCTATTTATATTTTTTAATAAAGAGCTAAAGAGACAAAATTGTGCAAAACGTTCAGCCAGGACATTGAATTTGATTAAAAATAAAGAATAAAATAAAAAGAATATATTTTTTCCATTTTTAAAAACCATATTCAAAATGCCAAGAGGAACACCTCTGAAATAAACCTTAAAATAAAATTTGAATCGAAAACTATCAAGGAGTTTGACCTACATAAATAATTTTTTAATTAAGAGAAGTTGAAAATCACTTTTAATTTCCATTTCAATATCTTTATTAATAAATGGACTGCCCATATTGTAAAATTCGCGATTTGTGATAACATTTAGGTAGTAGAGGCTTGATTCGGGCCTGCTTATTTTGAAATCCCTTTTATTATAGAGCAACCCTTCGATTTAAATGTTAGACACTTTCCTGGAAAAATCTTGAAAAACGAAACAGTGTAAAACGACTCGGTGTTCAATAATATACTAATTTCAAAAAACATTCAAAAAAGTATAATTCCCCTTTATGAAACGAGTATGTTTAATGTATGTAAAACAATAAAAATACATTTTTTTTAATTTAAAAACAGTCTAAAAGCGAAACTGTGTAAATCGAGGGATTGGTTCAACATGATAAGCTTTTTAAGACATTGTGGATCTATGTTTTCTCAAATTTTTTGGAATGGACAGACTTCCAAGACATTTTATAAAAAAGATAATAAATTACATTAAAAAAATAAAATTATTATTAGTCTAAAATTCATTCTCTAATAAAAATTCGTCTCTTGTTGGGGTTCCCCGTTTTAGAAATTTGAAGGAGAGCATTTCGAAAATGAATTGTAATGTTTTAATGTAGATATTTAAAAATAATAATCTTCCATAAACTAATTAAAAATATCAACACTAAAATTAGAATCAATGGTTTGACTTTTTCTTATATTCAGCGAAAAAATAAACGTACAGAATGTAGGGAAAGTCGCGATTTGTGATAACCTGAAAATATTTAGGTAGTAGGCTTGATTTGGGTCTGCTTATTTTGAAACCCCTTTTATTAACCGACTTCAAAAAAGGAGGAGGTTCTCTATTCGACTGAATTTTTTTTTTTTTTTTGTGCCTATGTTACCTCATATCTCCGCCAATTGTCAACCGATTTTGAAAAATTTTTTTGCATTGGGTCCAGTCTAGCTTCCGATTGGTCCCATTTTTTTTCGATTTTTTTTCATAGGTATTAGACCTTTTTTATTAGGTTTGTTTTAGACCTAACCTCTTTGTTTTATGAACCGATTTCGATGGTTCTTTTTTTATCCGAAAGGGGATGTCTTAGGGATGGTGTCATATTAATTTGGTCAAGTTCTGATGATATGATCACTATTAATAACATCACGAAAAAGAGAAAAATAAAATAATTTTTAAGAAAAAATAAAAACCGACTTCAAAAATTAAATGCAACAAATAAAATACACTAAAAGGTATAAAATAATTATTATCTTATTTGAGTTACAACTAAACGACGAAATATTAACATGAAATTACTTTTGAAGTTGGTGCCAAACATATATTTTACCTTTTATGAATCGCACTCGACGGATCTTACTTAGTACGTTTGGAGGGTATGCTCGCTTATAGGTATAGTTTGTTTGGCACCGACTTCAAAAAGTAATTTCATGTTAATATTTCGTCGTTTAGTTGTAACTAAATAAGATAATAATTATTTTTATACCTTTTAGTGTATTTTATTTGTTGCATTTAATTTTTTGAAGTCGGTTTTTATTTTTTCTTAAAAATTATTTTTTATAGATCAACCCTTCGATTTAAATGTTAGACACGTTCCTGGAAAAATCTTGAAAAACGAAAGTGTAAAATCACACGGTGTTCAATTTAATAAAAATTATTAAAAAAAATTTAAAAAGATATAATCGTATTTGTGAAAAGAGTGTTTAAGGCATGTAAAGCAATAAAAATAAAAATAATTTTTTTTTTAATTTAAAAACATTCTAATAGCGAAACTGTGTAAATCGAGGGATTGGTGCAACATGATAAGCTTTATTGGGCATTGTAGGCCTATGTTCTCTCAAATTTTTTGGAATGGATAGATTATTAGTCTAAAATGCATTCTCTAATAAAAATTCGTCTCTTGTTGGGGTTCACCGTTTTAGAAATTTGAAGGAGAGCAGTTCGAAAATGAATTGTAATGTCTTAATGTAGATATTTAAAAATAATAATCTTCCATAAATTTATTAAAAATATCAACACTAAAATTAGAATCAATGTTTTGACTTATTCTTATGTTCAGACAAAAAATAAACGCACAGAATATGATTTTTATAAGGTTAGCTCGACAAGGAACGAGAACCAATAAATAAATAATAAGATAAATACATACAAAAGAAAAAACGATCCATATACAGCTGGGGGTGTCAATAATGGTCTTTAATCATTTTATTTGAGGATCCTTTGTTAATATTTTATTCCTGAAATCAATTAATAATATATTAATTATATGAATTTGATGATAAAAAATTTGAGATGACATTTTTTAGATAGTTATTTTAAAAGTATTAGCAATGAATACAATTAAAAATATTTATTTAAATAGTTATTAATTTAATTGAGAATTCTTAGGAACGTGGACAAAATATTTAAAAAGAAAAAAAAATTAATCAGTGTTGAACGTTTCGTCGATTTATTCTTTTATTTTAATGTCCTGAATGAAACCATGTAATAATTAAAATTGGTTATAGAATAGAGAGAAAATTTTCAGTTTCCCATCTTGGACAGAAAAAAAAATGTTGCCCTAAAATGAAATACCTTAATAGATTATATACATATATAAATTTACTTTCTGGTTTCACAAATTCTGGTTGATAAATGCGAAAAATAAATAAGCTGACGTGTTCTGATGTGGCCATCCACTTGACTTTACCATACAACCTGGGCCCTAAAAATTATTTTTAATCATGTAGGGGGGGTTAGTTTTTGAATTTTTATACTTCTGGGGTCCCACTGATTATGTATACAAAATTTGGTTGAATTTGCTCAAATGGCCTAGACTTTTAATTTTTAACCCCCCTCCACCCCCTTAATTTTGGGTCGATATGCACCAAAATCTAATCAGCTCTTAATTTCAATGGACCAAAACTACGTGTAAAATTTGGTTTGGATATTCAAACTAGTTTTTGAACTAGCTCGTCCACAAAAATTTGGTAACGCACAGACTAACAGACAGACAACCAGACAGACTTTCAGACATTTTGACAAAACAATTATTATCTCGAAAAATATAATTTTTTCGATGTTGACTTATTAGAGATTTTTTGTAGAGCGAAATGCCATGATTTCAATTTTTTTAATCAAAATAATTTCAGCCGTTTTTGAGATATTTCGAAAAAAAGAAGGAAAAAACCACTTTTTTCATACCCTGTATGGTAAAGTAAAAAATAATAATAATTGAATAATATATGGAGCTTTAGAACGGTTAGTGGAAACGAGGGGAAAATTTAGCCTGAAGGTATATCACTTGCATCCATAATAAGTACATATTAATTAAAACAGGAATAGCAGGGAATTGGACAATAAATAAAAATTATAGTAATTGGATGTTGATGAAAGCAGTCCACGGTGGTTGTAAAAAATAAGACTATAGAGGTTTTATTATTTTACATTTATTTGTTAAACCGACGTTTCGGAGATTTATTCTCTCCTTCTTCAGGGTAACAAAAGTCAATGAAAGTAGTTCAAAAAATAGTTACTTTCTGTCTCCTTTGACAATGCCAAAAAAACATTATAAAATTTTTTCATCTCGAATAGAAAAACAAAGTAACAAGCAATTGATGATCCATATGTTCCATGTGTGTTGATTAACATATGGATCATCAATTGCTTGTTACTTTGTTTTCTATTCGAGATGAAAAAGAATTTTTATAATGTTTTTTTTGGCATTGTCAAAGGAGACAGAAAGTAACTATTTTTTGAACTACTTTCATTGACTTTTTGTTACCCTGAAGAAGGAGAGAATAAATCTCCGAAACGTCGGTTTAACAAATAAATGTAAAATAATAAAACCTCTATAGTCTTATTTTTTACAACCACCGTGGACTGCTTTCATCAACATCCAATTGCATATTTATACCAGTCCGTCTCCTAAAGAAAATCTCTATCAAAAATTATAGTTTTTATTAAATGGGCCAGACGTTTCGTCGATTTATTTCGACTTCCTCAGTGGCCTATTTTATCACTCTTTGGCAAAAGACAATTCCACTATGCGACGAAACATGTTTAATATTTTTAATTTTATAACTATACTCAATTCTGTTGTCTACATTGAACAACTAACAAAATTAAACAATGCAGTTGAAGAAAAGCGGGCCGAATTGACAAATCGAAAAGGTGTTGTATTCCATCATGACAATGCAAGGCCACACACATCTTTGGTCACTCGGCAAAAAATTATTGGAGCTTGGTTGGGATGTTTTGCCACATCCACCATATAGTCCTGACCTTGCACCATCTGATTACTTTTTATTTCGATCTTTACAAAACTCCTTGAATGGTAAAAATTTCAATAATGATGATGATGTCAAATTGTACCTGATTCAGTTTTTTGCTAATAAAAACCAGAAGTTTTATGAACGTGGGATTATGATTCTGCCTGAAAGATGGCAAAAGGTCATTGATCAAAATGGGCAATACATTACAGAATAAAGTTATTTAGTTCCATGAAAGAATTTTCTTTGATTTTCTAAACAAAATCCGCAATTACTTAGTTGCCAATACAATACAATACATTATTGGCCTCAACTAGATATCTAGTTTCAATTGCAAGTGCTTTGTCTGTTTAAAAGTAAAAAAACATAAAGGATTTTTATAAGAATTTTGATTTTTTTAATTGTTGAAAGGAGAAAAAAAGTTCAAGATTGTTGAATAATTGAAGCCAATAATGTATTGTAATTATAATAAAAAAGAATAAACATGTTTCGTCGCATAGTGGAATTATCTTTTGACAAAGAGTGATGAAATGGGCCACCTGAGGAAGTCGAAATAAATCGACGAAACGTTAATAAAAACTCTGTTTTTTTATTTATTGTCCAATTCCCGGCTATTCCTGTTTTAATTTAGCCTGAATGTTTGAATTAATAATCTACACATTTTTCCAAGTCTTACATTTAGGTTAAACAGTAGAAAAATTTATAAATAATTTAATGAAATGACAATTATTGTGTGATGAATATTCTTAAGAAGGTAAAAGCACGAGAAGCCCTTGAATTTATGCACCTAGAAATGTAGAACTTCATCACTTTAGTCTTTCAAGGATAAATATTCCGATTTTGAAAAATTAGTCAAGAAATAAATCAATTATTTATTTACTTTACCAATTTTTGAAAATTTCTTAAAACAATTAATATAATTATTTTTTATAATCTATTTATCTTTTATATTCTCAAGCTTTTTAAATGATGACATTAAAAAGTTAATTTTAAGATATTATAAACAATAAAATAAAGTTGCTGGTGAAGTTATAGCCCAAGAGCCCACGACGGCCAGACCTTCGTTATTTTATAAAAGCTGAAAGTTTTTCTGTGCATGTCCCCTATTCAGGTAAGAACGACCAGCGACTATAGAGTTTGGGTTGTGGTTACTTTGGCAGGTAACAGGTAATAAAGGTGTATAAAATAGTACTTTAAATTCGTTAAAGTATAAAGCTCAATTTTTTTATATTTTCTTCGGGATAACTTTAGAAATCTCGTCATCCATTGCCGGACACTTATGACAGTTGCTACCCCCTGCCAGACACCCCTAAACTTTAATAAATTATAATTATACTTTCGTTATAATATAAAAGATAAATTTTATATATGTTACTTGGCGACCTATAAAAAAATGTTACCTCAATAGGCGGACAGTTTTAATGGTTTTTACATAGATTTTTGACATTTCGGTTATTATTGATAACCATTGGTGAAGACATGGAGGAATCGTCTTAAAATCAAAAATAACCATTGATTCTTATCTAATACTAGAGGAATAACCTTATTGCATTCCATTTTTGTTGTTTTGACTATTAATGGCAACCTCTACTGAAAACGTGGAAGAATCGACTTAAAATCAAAAAGAAAGTTTAGGGGTGTCTGGTAGGGGTAGCAACTGTCATAAGTGTCCGGCAATGGATGACGAGATTTCTAAAGTTATCCAGAAGAAAATATAAAAAAATTGAGCTTTATACTTTAACGAATTTAAAGTACTATTTTATACACCTTTATTACCTGTTACCTGCCAAAGCAACCACAACCCAAACTCTATAGTCGCTGGTCGTTCTTACCTGTATAGGGGACATGCACAGAAAAACTTTCAGCTTTTATAAAATAACGAAGGTCTGGCCGTCGTGGGCTTTTGATCTATTAGAATAAATCGACGAAATCAACAGTGATTAATTTTTGTTAAAAAAAATATTTTGTCCACATCCTTACAAATTCTCAATTAAATTGATTAATTATAAACACGAATCGTCCTATATCAAAACGAGATATCACTTTTAAATTTGTCGAAACATAGGCACCCTAAGTGATTTTGCTATAAATAATTATAATTGGAAAAAACTAAGCAAAAAACCAATTTTTCATCGACTGTTTATGGTTAAGAAAAAATTAATATTAGATGGAAAGACTTCCTAGAGATATTTTTTATATGAGAAATTTATATAGAGCTATCTAGGTATCGAAATTTAATTTTTGAAGGTTTGAGTTTTAAATTTTATCAGACATTTTTAATAAAAATAATTAAATAAATTATAATTACCATATATTACTGTTGGAAACGTAGAAGCCCATCTTTGTGAAGGATTGTGATTCCATTTTTAAGTTGTTTGCTGCATACAGCTTTGATTCATTTATTTTATTTTTATTGATTTCATTAGTGAATTCTGTACGAATTCGTTCATGTTCGGTGTTTTTTCATGCTCATTGCGAATCCAGAGCAAATCCTGAATCCAGAGCGAATTGATTTGTTCATCAACTATCTGTTTATATAAGGAGAATATAATATGCCAATTTCCCTCTCATTCTTTTGTTGCGTTTCGCCAGCCTCATACTATATATTGGGCGATGTTTAGTTTTTATGCGGTTTGCCCGGTACATTACCAAATTCAAATTGTCTTGTTCTTAAAATATGAATTACTCTAAATTTTCTTCCAACTCAATCAAATATTTTTGTTCTTCTAAGATCTTTCTTCCAAGAACAATTTTGGATACATTTTGCTTAAAATCCGTGGTTTTATTATTTTCCAGTAGATGCTTTCTTCATATCAAGGCTTAAAATAAAAATAAATAAAAAATAATTAACTAAGAAAATAAAGATCTGTTCGGAGAGTAGATTTAATGTCAAATTTTAAATCACTTAATTAAAAATATCTCTGCTATGTTGCGAATTGGACATAAATATATGGTATAGATGTTATATGTTAATATCCTGAGTTATATTTTAAGTTAACGATGATATAGAATTATAGATAAAGAATGGAGGGGGACTCAAAAGTTCATCTATAGAAAGCCTGCTATGTAAACAGATTTTCAATATCCATGTAATACTAACCCCATGAGAAACAATATTTACAATTAAAAAGACTGATGATGAAGGCCAAGCCTTCGAAACTATAGTCTCAAACAAATAAATTATATATTACATATTTATATTTTATATTTATACTAGCTGCAATGGCCACCTTCGGTGGCCTTCTTGCTAGCGGTTGAAGGGGCTTCTGCCCCTGGACCCCCGTAACTTGAATACTCCGTCTTCTCCATCTCCAACCACTCGCCATCCCACCAACTCTCTCCCGAACCCTGGAACGTCTGCCCCACTTCTGATCACCCTCCACCATAGTAAACCTACGCCCTGGACTCTCTAACCCTGGACCCCACACGCCCTGAACCCCCACCTTTCCCCTGGACACCAACCCCCGCCCTTGTCCCCCACCTCTCAACCCCTGGGTGACATAGAAAACATAGGTGCATACAGAGACAGACACAAATGCTTTTTAATAGTATGTGATATAGGTAGCGATACAAAGAGAAATGCCCTTTAGTACCCCTGGACCCCCACATCTCTGACTTCCAACGCCCTGGACCCCACCTTAAAACCCCCGCCCCTGGACCCAACCCCCACCCCCTGGGGGACAGACAAACATAGTTATATATACATGCACACATGCCCTTTAGTAGCCCCCTGGATATAGGTACAGACACAGAAAGAAATACCCTTTAGTACCAACACCCCAGCCCTGGACCCTAACTCCCACCCCTTGGGGGGACGGACATAGGTACATATATAGGTACAGAGGCAGGCATAAATGTGCTTTAGTAGTATAGGATATGTGTATGTTTATTTTCATCAAGCAGAGGGCAGCCTCTTTGTTCTCTTTGGGAACCAAAATTGACTGGGTATTTGGAAGAAAGAGGATTTCGAACATGTGTGTTTTTACATGTGGGAGGAATTAACAAAAAGCAGAAAGATATGAAAGGGCGAAGATAAAGCGATGGGTGAAATCCCTTAAGGGAGAGTAAATATAAAAGTTCAAATTGCCCATGGTAGCTAAGTTAGGTAGTATTTCCAAAGGAAATCTTAAGAGATTGTCAACTACTGAATCCAAGGTTATTATATGACAGAAGGGTTGTATTTACCACCAAAAATCATTAGTATTATCTCGGATTCAGTAGGTGACAATCTTTGGTGATTTTAAATTGGGACTAGAATGAGAAAAGGGAATAAGAAAGACCAATATAATATGTACATACCCTACTTTAAATGAAAGTTGAAAATAATATAAATAGGTATGCATAAAACCATAGCTGATGAATAGGGCAAAGCTCCTCGAAACTATAGTCACGTTATAAATAAATAAAATATACTCTATTATTATTATATTAATTTAATAATACATATTACTTGGTCTATTATTGTTAATTTTGTTATATTTAATAATTATTGTATTATATTATTGTATTAGGCATTTAGCCGTTGAAAATAATAAATAAATAAATAAAGCTGTTTTGAAGATCAAGGGTGAAGCAACAAATATATAATAAATTTAAATCCTATTGATGCTTTCGATTTATTTGAAATTATCATCATTTATTACAGAGTGATGATAATTTAAAAAAAATTGAAAGCTTTACAAAAGATTTGAATTTGTTATAGTTTTGGGCCTAAAAAATAAGATTTGAAACTAAAAATGAAAAAATAAAATTTTATTTGTTTTATGAACCGATTATATGATAAAGCAAATTAGAACCAAATTTTGCATTGACTTTTTTTTGCTAATGTAACCTTTAAGATCATGAGGTATTAGTTACTGTCCAAAAATAAATATATTCAAATCAATGAATTGAAAATCAAAGGGAAAAATCTAAAATTACAATAACGTATAAATAAATAAATAATATTTACCCAATTGGAAAAATATGTTGTTTTGATATTCTGGCCAAGTGAATGAGCGAGTTGGGAGGGCGTTATTTATTTATTCTCTCAACGTTCACCTTGCAAGGTTCCCCTCACTCAGACTCATTTATTATTATTTCATAATGTTCACTCTAAAAAATAGAATAAATAATATTAGATATTGAATATATAAATGAATTTTCAAGTAATATAAAGTAAGTATCTGTCAACTGTCAGAGATGAATAGCGCCATGACAGTCAGCCGAATGTTTCCGAGTGACTCCGAATGCAACCGAATGAAAAATGAGCAGCAATTTAAACATTCATCTGTTTCAAAATTTTCAAAAAACTAAATGCATTTTGAATAGTATATTTTATACAGAGTTAATATCATCTCGAAAATAAGTACTTTTTTAACCCTCTCTAGGATGAGTAGATGATGATAAGGGGGACTATTAACAACTTGTATGAGAATTAATTTTATTTTTAATTTAATTAATTAATTTATTTTATTTAAATTTGTAATATCCAAATTATAGAAATTTTAGTAAATTTGGGATCAGAGAGTGCTAGAGAATTGAAAAAATATATTTTCGTTTGAATATCTCGAAAAAGTACTTTTTTTACCCTCTCTAGGATGGGTAGATGATGATAAGGGGGGACTATTATCACTTCGAATGAGAATTTATAGAAAAAATAAAATATGAATTTTCAAAAAATTAAACGCATTTTTAATAGTATATTTATATACAGAGTTAAAAGAGTATATTTTCGTTTGAAATATCTCGAAAAAAGTACTTTTTTTACCCTCTCTAGGATGGGTAGATGATTATAAGGGGGACCATTATCAACTTGAATGAGAATTTATAATTAATTTTATTTTAATTTAATTAATTAATTTATTTAATTTAATTTGAAATATTCAAATTATAGAAAATTTAGAATGTCTGGGATCAGAGTGTCCTAAAGAATTGGAAAAATATATTTTTTTGTAATATCTAAAAAAAAAATTGTTGAAAAATCGACAAAAAGGCAAGGCTATATATAGCCTTGTGAAATATCTGATTTTGACAAAAAATAGTATATTTGGGATCAGAGGGTGCTAGAGAATTGAAAAAATATATTTTCGTGAATATCTCGAAAAATAGTACTTTTTTAACCCTCTCTAGATGGGTAGATGGATGATAAGGGGGGACCCTTATCAACTTGAATGAGAATTTATAGAAAAAATAAAATATTAATTTTCAAAAAACTAAACGCATTTTTATTAGTATATTTCATACAGAGTTAAAATAGTATATTTTCGTTTGAATATCTCGAAAAAAGTACTTTTTTAACCTTCTCTAGGATGAGTAGATGATGATAATATTGGAAATTAGAAATTAGAATAAATAGGGAAGATCTCTAAAGACTGGTATGGAGTCTGCCAATTTTTTGGTTTGTATGTTTGAGTCAGCAAACTATTTGATCAAGAAAGCTAAATCTTGGCAAATATTATAATATGCAATTTTTCTTTTTTAGATTTTAGATCAATTACTCTACCTGTTTTTTGTTCATTTTTTTAAAATATTTTCTATATTTTTAAACAAAAGGGACTCATGAGAACTTGTATAATTTAAATTTTTTATTTTATTTTAATTTTCTTCTTTTTTCGAATTTCTTGATTTGAATTTTTTTAAATTAAATTATTTTCGTCTTTGGATGAATATTTTTAGTTTTAGTTTAAATAATTTTAAAATAAATATATATTTTCTTAATGAAAAAGTTACTATAAAAATTATACAGAACAGATCTTATTTTCATAAGTACAAATATTTTGCGAATTTTCTCTTGAGTTATCACGTCCATAATCAATAAATAAATAAACATTCTCCGATGAATTCAATACTTAATTAAGCTGCAAGGATATTTCAAGACAGTCACTTGTTTTTTAACACTTTTAGGTTTTATAACCTTTTCTAAATGCGTACTATCAGAAGAAATATTCAAAAAGTTTAATGTTCTCTATAATTTTCTAGTCACTTTTTCATTAAGAAAATATATATTTATTTTAAAATTCTAAAAATAAAAGCTAAAAATTTTCATCTAAAGAAAAATTCCTGATCCTTTTAATGATGGAGATAAAAAATCCTCCTAAATGTCGGTTATTAATGTTCCTATAAATTATTTTAATCTGAATTGATTCTTTACATTATTCTTGGGCTTCCTCCCAATCAAATTTCATTTCCATTTCAATTTTTTCTTTGATTATAAAAAAATTTGAAAAATTTCTGTAGGGCATTTTAATCTTCAATCTAATATAAATATTTCAGTTGAAAATTTAATCAAATTTTAGTCAGAATTGAATTCACTATTAAACTGAAGATAAAGACAAGCTATACAAGATCAAATGACTGATATACTACCATTCGGCCCGTGCTGGCTAGGGGGGATAGGCGACTTGTCCCCCTGCGCCCTTTGCCTAAATGGCTTTTTGCGCCCCTGTCCTAAAATCGTGAAAAATCTAATAAACAAAAACAATTAAAATTTGTTTTAATGTAGTCAACAAAAACAAAATTAAATTATTTACTCTCCGAATGAATAATATTAATATCAAAAGAGAAAGAATTTAATTATTCGGACAAATTCTAAGATTTTAGTAGAAATATTATTAAATTGTCTCGAAGGTTTGAGCTGACTGCCCGGAAATCATGTTAGTTCTCAGATTCAACCCCTGAGGGGATGAATCCCCTCTGATATCGCAATTTAATAATATTTCTACTAAAATCTTAGAATTTATCCTAAAAATTAAATTCTTCTTTAATAAACATTATTTAGTTTTAACCTAACGTGATTTTTTGAAAAACATTGCAACTTTTTTAAAAAAAAGATGCTCAAATCTTTAGTTTAATATTAATATCCTTATAGAAGAACATATTGGCATATTGAATCTAGCTAGTTATTTTTACAGATCATTTTTGAAATGAATATTTTAAAGAGAAAAATGTATGTTAATTTGAAAATCATTTTCTTAGAAATACTCTCAGAAATCTCGCCAGTGTGAAACCAGCTCAGAAATGGCGCGTCTGTTACTGTTTAAGTATAATAATTTGTAATTTTGTAATTTTTTGAAATTTAAATGTAATGATTTTGTAAAAGAACTTTCAATTTCTTGTTTTCCAAAAATTATGTATTTTTAAAAAATAAATTTGTAGTACAAATATGCCAAATTTTGAATATTTTTGAAGCCCGGTTATATTTTCAAAAATTTCTGGTTACCGCCAGACCCCTTAGCGCCCCTCACCCTAATTTGTCCCCAGCCCTTCAAATGTACCCAGCACGGGCCTGCCACCATGGATATTCTTCACGTATCACTATTTAAAATCTAGTGGTATACTAGTATAGCTTTGAATGCAGTAAATTTCAAAAGAATTTGTTTGGGAATAGAATTGCGTGGTGCTTAATACGTTGTATGGACATCTAAAGTTGCCTTTTCTCATTGGGCTATGGATTTCCTAGAAACGATTGGCTAATTGCTGGGATCTGTTATTATCGAGTGAGTCTCTCGTTATCGGATGTAATCTGACGCCTGCTCGAATGAATAAGCGCCGAAATTCAGTCATTATTCAATTCTCGGAGAATCCATCGAATTAATTAACAACGAATGAGTCAATCAAGCAAACACGAAAGGAAACCAGAAAGCCAAGCCAAATATTAGAAAAATTACTAAAAAAAATAAAAAAATATATAGTGTCGACCCCCAAATTGATATACTATATTCTATATTCTATACCAGAGGTTCCCAACTTGAAGGGCGATCGCCCCCAAGTGGGCGATTTGGGTTATCAGGGGAGCAATAAATAAGTGGGGGGCGATTTGGGGACGATGAGTATTCAAAGGGGGAAAATTAAAATATACTGTACAGTAGAACCTACTGTCAACTTTCTTAATTTTTCCAGATTCCAATTTAAAAATGAAAACATATACTCCTGTTTTTTAAATCTACGTCAATGATCTTAGTTAATTATTTCACTTCTTTGTTCCTAAAAAAAATCTGTAAAAAATGTACATTTTAATTATTTTTCTATTTTATTTAAGAGAGACCGGACAAGAACTGCATTGGTTGTTTTTATATACGGTAATAAAATTGTTTAAAATAATTAAATCGTGCTTTATTATTTTCATTTTACTTCAAATTAAAATTAGGCTTACAATGAAAATGAAAAGGTGTTAGTCAACCTCCAGAAAGGGGAGATGGGCCACAAAGGTTGGGAACCACTGTTCTATACTATATACCAGGTGTTTCTCAGAAGTGTTCCGCGGAACCCTGGGGTTCCATGAATCCACGCCAAGGGTTCCGCAAAAAATTAATGGTAGGTGGAAAAAATTCTAACGTTCAAAAGGAAGGTGAAGTTTTGGATTAGTTGTGTGAATCGCAAAGATCTCGAGTGTTTTCCAGCTATGAAGGACATTTTGAAAAAAGATCTAAATACCAGTCAATAATATACCAAAATCGTTCATCACTTGAAATGTCTGAATAAATCAATCGAACAATATACTGATGATAATTTCAAAAAACTGGAAAATAATTCCTGGGTGAAATACCCTTTTGTTGTTAGTGAAACGCCATCCTTCTTTTCACACCAAGATTGTGAAAATTCTATCGAAATATCTTCAGATTCTTCTCTGCAGACAGCCTATAAAATCATGCGTTTGTCAAAATTTTGGTGTAGTTTAACAGGCGAATATTCACAGTTGACCCAGAAATGTGTTTTAATTCTCTTTACCATTTGCTACAACTTATTTGTGCGAGTCTGAATTCTCAAGTTACTTATTAACAAAAAATAAGTACCGCAATAAGCTGGATGCAGAGTCGGTTATGAGATTACAACTTTCATCAATCATACCTGATATAAAGTATTTGTGTAAACACAAAAAACAGTATCATTCGTCGCATTGATGTCAATATACCTATGAAAAAGTTGATATGTTGAAAAATGTTTTTTTTTCTTTATTTCCTTTACTTACGGATGTTTTGATTTATAGGATTGGCAACTAAGTAATTGCGGATTTTGTTTAGAAAATCAAAGACAATTCTTTCATGGAACTAAATAACTTTATTCTGTAATGTATTGCCCATTTTGATCAATGACCTTTTGCCATCTTTCAGGCAGCATCATAATCCCACGTTCATAAAACTTCTGGTTTTTATTAGCAAAAAACTGAATCAGGTACAATTTGACATCATCATCATTATTGAAATTTTTACCATTCAAGGAGTTTTGTAAAGATCGAAATAAAAAGTAATCAGATGGTGCAAGGTCAGGACTATATGGTGGATGTGGCAAAACATCCCAACCAAGCTCCAATAATTTTTGCCGAGTGACCAAAGATGTGTGTGGCCTTGCATTGTCATGATGGAATACAACACCTTTTCGATTTGTCAATTCGGCCCGCTTTTCTTCAACTGCATTGTTTAATTTCGTTAGTTGTTCAATGTAGACAACAGAATTGATCGTTCGGTTGGGTGGTAAGAGTTCAAGTAGACAATTCCTTTGTAATCCCACCAAACTGATAACAAAACCTTCTTTTGATGAATACCAGCTTTTGATGTTGTTTGAGCTGGTTCACCTGGCCTGCTCCACGATCTTTTCCGCTTGATATTGTTGTAAACAACCCATTTTTCATCGCCAGTTATCAGTCGTTTTAAAAATGGATCATTTTCATTACGTTTCTTTAGCAAATCGCAGATGTTGTACAACGCGTTGCGTTAAATGCGTTTCTTTCAGTTCGTGAGGAACCCATGTATCGAGTTTTTGAACATAGCCAAGTTGTTTCAAGTAATTTTCAATGCACGTATGTGATACATGAAGCTTCACTGCAAATCTCACGTTGATGCACCGTGACGAATCAATCCACATCGCTTTGATAATGCCAACAACTTCGAACTAGACCAGTCTTGGTGACCAGATGTTTTCATATCTTGGAGCGAAATCACCAGAACGAAATTTGGCAAACCAATTTTGACAACTGCCGTTCTTTAAAGGCTTCGTCATGCCATAAACAGCACATAACTTTTTGTGAGCTTGCGATGCGTTATTCCCTTGCGGAAATAAAAAAGCAAAAATATGACGAAAAGGTTCCTTTTGATTTCTCCATTTTTCTAACGAACGCCAAACGAAAACTACGCAAACTGAACAAAAATTTTATTTTTTCTAAAAATTATTTTGAACAGAAACTTTTCCATTTTTCGAGCGCCTATAAGACTTGCTGAACTCTAGTCTAGTTGCCACAAACAAAAGGTGTTCCGTCGAAATTTCTAAGATTATGAAGTATCTGAAGTGTTCCGTATTAGGAAAATGTTGAAACCATTGCATTCTACGCTATATTAGTAAATGGCTGCGCGGCCGTTGAAAGCGCGACCAGCGAAGCGAAAATAAAAAATGAATATTTTCATTCAAAAATAAAAATTTACTAGAAATATATAATATAAATTGAAGAGTTTTTATGAGTAGGTGAATTTTTATAATTCAGAGACAATAAAAAATAGCCTTCTGCTGAATATAAAATTGCACAAATTTGAAAATTTATAATTGCAGAAGACACACTCTTTTATTGTTCTTTCAATTTTTATAATATAGATAGGCATTTCGATTTTGAACTCAAAGATTAAAGACTATCAGTAAAATTGATTAATATTTTTATACTTCTAACCAGAATTGACAATGGGAGAATAGTTTTTAAGAATTGCGAAAATAGAAGAAGTTTTTATAGTAAAGAGGCAATACCCAGGAATAACACACAGAATGATAGAGATTTATAAAAGAAAGGCAACCAATTGATCGTTGCTAAACTTTATCCAAATTCATTTGAAATATTAATATGTTCTTGAGTAAAGTACTTTAAAATATAATTTTACTAAAACTTTATTTAACCTTTTTTGTAGTCCCCAAGGTACTTAATTAGGATATTAAATTTCATCAAAATTGGTTAAGTCATTTTCAAGATATTTAGAAAACTAAAAAAGTACTGAAATAAAGTACTAATGTTTGTGGACCGATATGTACCAAAAACTAATCGAAGCGCTTCATTTTGTTAAACTAATGGTAGGTTTTCAATTTCATTTCAATCAGCGCAACAGGTGGAAAAAATCGTGGACCAAAAATAACGATACATACATCCATCCATCCATCCATCCATCCATACGCACATCCGCATGCAAATAAATCGCTTTTTGCTTCTCGACGAGATTCCAGGTAATTTTTGGCAAAACCGTCACGTGCTAAAATTCAATCTCATTGAATACTTCAATTTGTGACCTTAATTGAGTCCAAGGTTCCGTAGTCTTTACCTGAGGACCCTTGAAGTCGCGCTTGCCTCGAGAGCGATTCCAATATTTTCTCCCATGCTTCGCATTGGATAAAGAAAAAATTCATTTGAAAATGAAAAAGCTAGAGAACTGAACGTTGAAGATTTTGGTAAAATTGAAGAAATAATGGCGAGAGAATTCGCATCTCTAGAAGTCGAAAGATAAACGACCAGTTAATTGGGACTCTAGGTTTTATCCAATTAATTGAACTACAAAGAGGTGCTTTTAAACTCAAAGAATGTCTTCATGCCCATAAGGGGTGTTTTTCTCTACATATTTAAAAATGAAATTAAGAAATTTTATAAATTATTGACTCATTTTTCATTGCTTTCTGACAGGTTTTCATATTAAGTGAAATCTTAAAATAGTCCTTAAATTAACCAACGGAGTCAGCATTTTGGAAAGTGTCCGATTTCAAAAAGTGTCTAAAAAATTAGGCAACAGTAGTTCTGTAAGTTTTTGGAAAGGAATATTTTCTCTTGTTGGCAGCACCCATTTTGGGCGATTACTTTTTGCATTTTTAGACTTCTGGGGTCCCAATGATTATGTATGCAAAATATGGTTGAATTTGTTCAAATGGCCTAGATTTTTAATTTTTAACCCCCCCCCCACCCCTCTCCACCCCTTAATTTTGGATCAATACGCACCAAAATCTAATCAGCTCTTAAGCTCAATGGACCAAAACTACGTGTGAAATTTGGTTTCGATATGCATTAGTTTTTGAGCTAGCTCGTCCACTAAAAATTTGGTAACGCACAGACTAACAGCATTTTGACAAAACAATTATTATCTCGAAAAATATAATTTTTTCGATGTTCACTTATTAGAGCTTTTTTATAGACCGGAATGCCTTGGTTTCGCTCAATCTTTTTAATCAAAATAGTTTCAGCCGTTTTTGAGATATTTCGAAAAAAAAATTTCATGCACGAGTACAATACTTGACCATCATCCTGTATGGTAAAGTAAAAAGTGGTCTCTTTAAATATCATTATTACAATTTTGAAATTTTCTTAGGCGGCAAATTTTAATAACCGTTGTATCCAGATGTGTATGATGCCCTTATTAATATTACATATATTATTATAGTGTTTAATACTGATTATTATTTGGGAATCATTAGTTGATTTTATGTCCATGTGAAGGCAATTCGCTAATATGGTAACAACTTAGTTGTTATGATTCCTTATAAAATTTTCTTCCAACTTTGAGATTTCTTTAGTATTTAACAGAGAGTTTAAAAATGTATTTAAGAAATTATAGAAGAATTTAGATTTTTCAAATATGTGAGGGTTGATTTCTAAATGGTAAATATCCAGTCTCTAGAGAGAGAGGGCATTCCCTGAAGGCAGGAAAATTATGTTAGATGCCAGTCTCAGCTGAATACAATCCTAATTACATCCCTAATCACTCAGCCAAAGGGCAACCATTCATCAGGTGCATCATCTGCAGCCTCTTCGTTCATTTTGCATTATTAATTATTCATTTACTTTTTCTAGAGATTTATAATATTTATTTAATGAAATTTAAACATTCGTCAATGAAAAATTTTAAAGAGAACAAAGAGGGATTGTCCTCTGCTTGATGCAAATAAATTTACACACATATATTTACCATGTGTAGCTATGTTTATTTACACCAAGCGGAGGCAGAGGCGTAGCCACGGGGAGTTTTTGGGGTCACAGCCTCCTCCCTTATAGGACAGGGCTCATGGGATGAGTAACGGCAACGACAAAACTTTTCTTATAGCAAACTAACCGTAATTAAATATATTTCATATGTTTAATCAAGAATTATGTTATTTTTTAATTTCTTTAAGTACCTTTTTAGTCCAAATAAATTGTTGTCTAAAGGGCCCCTCACGTGAAAGTTTTGGGGTAGTTTTGATTTTCTTGATCCTATATGTGTATTTGTTGGTGTGCTGAATTTGAATCTGAGGTTTGCTAACAAAATTTCGTGACGGAACTTTGTCAAAAATGAAAAACAAAGCTAAAAAATCTCATTTTTTTGTGTGATTTTTTGCTTATAACTCGAAAATTATCAACTTTTCGTAAATAACCTTCCTTTTCAAAATGAAAGTTCATAAAATTTCCTACAAAGGATATGATCAGAATCCTCAAAAGTGTAATGGAATCTATAAATCTAAGAGTTTTCAACAAATGAGCAATGTTTTTCAACCTTTGTCATGACGTATAAAAAAATTTTCGCTACCCCCTAGTAAGAAAAAAATTCGCGACCCCCTCCCCGCTGTTTTGTAACCTGTATTTTATTATGTCACAAATATCAAATCCTTACAACATTTTTATTAATTTCTATAATTAGGTATCGGCTAAATACACAAGTAAGTTTTTAAGGAATTTGGTGTTTGTACTTGGTGAAACATTTTTTATCCAATAACGCATGTAAGTACCTATAACAACATATTTTTACATCGATTATATCGCCAAACGCCTCCATGGAAAAGCGATAAGACAATGTAGATTAATAACAAATGTCCTTTAAATAACATTTTCTTAATGAAAATATATCTTTAAACTTTGTTTTTTCTTTTTTATTAAGGCCACCCCTTATAGAAGCATTGTAGCGAGAGGGTCGCAAGCCACAGGTTGAAAAACACTGTCCTAGAGAATGAGACAGAAATCAAGTTTCTAGGATGAGTGGTTTTCATTTTAAACTGGGATTTTTTTGCAAAAAATTGCCGTTTTGCAAAAATTCTACCTCATTACGGCACGGGTTACAATTATCCATCTAAGATGAAACTTTGTTTGAATTGTATCAAATTTAATCTTGTTTAAAAATGTATAGAGTGGTCTTTCTTTCATGGTCAAAATGAAAAAAATCCAAAAATGTTCGAGTTTTTGGGATTTGGGGATACAGAAAAAATACGCCAATTTACAACTAGCACTTGAGGCCGAACATTTATTCGGAGAAAAAAACCTAAATAAATAAATTTGTAGGAAACTTTATGAACTTTCATTTTGAATAGGATGGTTATTTACGAAAAGTTAATAGTTTTCGAGTTATAAGCAAACCTTTTTTTTTGCATTTTTGACAATGTTCCGTGACGAAATTTTGTTAACAAGCCTCAGATTCGGATTTACCACACCAAAAAACATAAAGGGTCGAAGAAATTCCAACTACCCCAAGACTTTCCGGGTAAAAAAACAATTTAACTGGACTATATTTTAAAATTAAATTAGGTTGGAGTTGGTGGTGTTTCTCAAGGAGCCTCCAACCTAATTTAATTTTAACAATGTTTCACTATAAACCAACACCGCGTTCCCTAAATTTTATATTTATTTTAATAAAAAAATTCCCACTAAATATTTTGCTTTGTGGATTGACCCCCCCCCCCCCCATGAAAATTTTCTGGCTACGCCACTGAGCAGAGGACAACTTCTTTGTTTCTCTTTATGATTCAACAACTCTGCTACTCTCGGCAAAGGCAAAATCTTTTCAATAAAATGAAAAATTATTTGGATTCTGTTCTGATAATAAGACTTTTCTGAATTATTATATATGATTGTCTGTTAAAGCTTTTATTTTTATGATTTTATTAAGTGTTAAAATTTTGTTTAAATCACATATAATTAATTATAATTAATTATTGAATACAAACAACAAGTAATATAATACAATATAACTACGACATTTCGATCGTTTATTTCTGTAATCGAAACGTCCTAGTTATCTTGTATTATTTGTTGTTTGACTTCAATAAATAATTATAATTATGGTTTTTAAGGAATTTGGTGTTGGTACTTGGTGAAACATTTTTTAAATTTATGGGATAAAAATACTTGGTAGGTTTACGTAGGTCTACGAGTTACTTTCTGTTGCTCCTGAAGATGGGTTAGCCACCCGAAATATATATATCGAGATTAAAGTCTCTCCAAAAAATAAATTCGTTTTTATTTTTATATCTTAATGTGAAACCTACCAAGTATTTTTTATCCCATAATATTATAATTATGTGTGATTTAAACAAAATTGTTATGAAGATGAGAGTATTAATCAAACATAGCCAATAATAAAATTCAAATTAAAGTAGACTGGTCTTTAATTTGAATTGATTCAATTTTTCTTTTTCTAACTATGAGATCTTTAAGAGGATAATGTTCGAAATGAGATTGCATTGAAGTAGAAATTATAAAGACATACTTTTGAATTATACTAATGGGCTTGTATTATAAGTTATTATACATATATACCTATATATATTTTATTCTATAAAAACTCATTTGCTAACTGCTTATTTCGACCCAGGAAGAAATTTAAGAATCCCGAAAAGCTTAAGAGGAAACAAACTTAGAGTGGGAGTCTTTCGTAATGAAATTTTTATGTTTATCCACTTTGCGTCATGAACAAAATATATATACATATATGTTTTTACTTTACCATACAGGGTATTGATCAAGTATTGTAATCGTGTATGAAAAAAGTGTTTTTTTTCCTTCTTTTTTTCGAAATATCTCAAAAACGGCTGAAAGTATTTTGATTTAAAAAATTGAGCAAAATCATGGCATTTCACGCTACAAAAAAGCTCTAATAAGTAAACATCGAAAAAATGAAATTTTTCGAGATAATAATTGTTTTGTCAAAATGTCTGTTAGTTGGTTAGTCTGTGCGTTACCAAATTTTTGTGGACGAGCTAGCTCAAAAACTAGTTTGAATAACGAAACCAAATTTCACACGTGATTTTGGTCCATTGAGATTAAGAGCTGATTAGATTTTGGTGCATATCGACCCAAAAAAGGGGGGTGGAGGGGGGTTAAAAATTAAAAATTTAGGCCATTTGAGCAAACTCAACCAAATTTTGTATACATAATCAGAGGGACCCCAGAAGTCTAAAAATGCAAAAACTAACCGCCCAAAATGGGGGGGGGCAAAAAAATAAAAATGTTGGCCATTTATCAAACTCAACCAAATTTTGTATACATAATCAGTGGGACCCCAGAAGTATAAAAATGCAAAAACTAACCCCACCCTACATGATTATAAATAATTTTAGGGGCCAGGTTGTATGATAAAGTTAAGTGGATGGTAACATCAGAACACGTCAGCTTATTTAAGAGAGTGAAAGAATATATACATTTAAAGTTTTTTTATTATTTATATTTTCAATAATTTAAACACAAATAATACAACTAGTTGATTTCTTTCGAAAATAGCACCCCTAATAAAGCAGCCACTTTACCCCCATGGTAAATAAATCCGACCCTGCTAATAGAACAATTTTCTATTTAAACTTAAACAAGAGCCCAGGCTTAAACTAGCTTAATGAATAATTAAATCAGTGACACTTGATAGCCTTTTTGAAATAGAAAAGATGGCTAAGAAAAAATAAGAAAATAAAATAATATAATAAAAAAAATCGAGGTTAATGTAAATCGTCCACTTTGTCTGTACACTCTGCATGGCTTCAACCAAAAAAAAACGAACTTTCAAAATCAATGAAAACAATTATTCCATATTTATAGCTCTAATTCCAGAACTATTGATTTCTACAACTACTCCAAAGTAGTTAAAATTTAAATAAAAAAAATAAATAAAAAAATTATTTCCGCAACAAAAACACTTTTCAAGATAAAGATCGTCTTGATTTATTTTAATTGATGGATCATGTCCCAAATAGGATCTGAATATTAATAGTAGGAGTAGTAGTAGAAGTAATAGTAGTAGCCTAGTGAATGACAAATCGTGATGGTTGAGCTCCTGATGCGGGATTTCGTTTCCCACTCAGCTGGAGTAATTAAATTATCCATGCTTAGCTAAATTTCAATAATAATTATAGCTTAACTTGAATTACAGCTCGTCAATTAAGTAATTTCTCATGAAACTCATTACAAGGAATAAGACACCGGAGAATACACCGAGGGTGAACTTTATATCTCTATTTGATGGGGGTACGGAGAGAGCTGATTTTAGAAAAGGAAAATTTAAATAAACACAGCAGCAATTGAGAATGCATCTTTTAGACAAGACTCTAATTGGCTCAAATCCTTATCTTAAGTATTTTCATTTATTTGATTATAGTTTCGAAGACCTTGCCTTTACCTTCACTGTAATATATCATATATAAATTTCAAGTGGGTATTTTATATAATAATTTTAGTATGTAGTGAATTTAGTTATTTCGAAAGGAATGAAATTTATTGAGCTTGTAAGATATTTTTGAAAAATAAGTTTCTCATTAAAAATGTATATTCTAGGGAATATCAGTCAAAACTCTTTTGAAAAACAATTCAATTAACGAGGCATCATATTTATAGACAATTTCCAGAAGTTCTAAGCCTCATGCTCCTTAACTTCCGATAGCTTTTAAAATGACAAAATCCTTTAATTAAATAAATAAACTGCAACGGATCGTTGCTAAACTTTATCCAAAGTCATTTGAAATATTAATGTTTATTCTTTTATTATTAATCAGATATCACTAGCTATTTGCAGTCTATGTTTAAAATAAAATAAAGAATTTTAAAAAGTACTATCTTACTCATAAGTAAAGTAATCCAATATAGAATGGTTATTCCTCAAGTACTAGATGAGAATCAATCGCTATTTTTGATTTTAGCTCGATTCCTCTATGTTTTCAGCAATGGTTACCAATAAAAACCGAAACGTCAAAAGTCCAATATAGAATGGTTATTCCTCAAGTACTAGATGAGAATCAATAGCTATTTTTGATTTTAAGTCGATTCTTCTATGTCGTCAGCAATGGTAACGGATAAGAAAACAACGCGGTTGCTATGGTTACTTATAAAATTTCCTTCCAAATTTTTACCATTTCACAGCGAGAAGCCTAACCATTCTTACTTAACGGTTAGGTTAAATGAGCTATATTAAAACGATCAAATGAATAAATTTTAAAGAATTTAAAATTAAAAAAGTACTATTTTACTATAGAGTAAAGTACTTTAAAATATGATTTTACTAAAAACTTTATTTAACCTTTTTTGTGGTCCCCAAGGTACTTAATTAGGATATTAAATTTCATCAAAATTGGTTAAGTCATTTTCAAGATATTTAGAAAAACTAAAAAAGTACTGAAATAAAGTACTAATGTTTGTGGACCGATATGTACCAAAAACTAATCAGCGCTTCATTTTGTTAAACTAATGGTAGGTTTTCAATTTCATTTCAATCGGCGCAAAGGTGTGGAAAAAATCGTGGACGAAAAAACGATAACACACACACACACATCACATCCATCCATCCATCCCCACGCACTTCCAAAATAAAAATGGCACTTTTTGGCCTCTCGACGAGATTCCAGGTAATTTTTGGCAAAACCGTCACGTGATAAAATTCAATCTCATTGAATACTTCAATTTGTGACCTTAATTGGGTCCATGGGTTCTGTAGTCTTTACCTGAGGACCCTTTGAAGTCGCGCTTGCCGCGAGAGCGATTCCAATACTTTCTCCCATGCTTCGCATTGGATAAAGTAAAAAATTCTTTTCGATATAATGCTTAACAAGATACCATCTGCTAGCCTATGCATCAGTACTGGTCATCTAAATTCAGGAGCTCGTAAGATACTCAGAAATGGGGCCCAGGCTATACCACGATCCCAAGTTAGAAATGAATCGTTTTCACTTTATTCTTGCACTCAGATCAATAAATAAAAGACCAAGACATTGGTTCGATTTGATTTTGTTATTAGTAAATATGGAGAGCAAAATGGCCAATTCGCTTTGCTTAATATGAAAAATGTAGGAAATTGAAAAAAAATCGAAGCGTTATTTGGAGGAGGTATTTCTTACCATAAAGTTGAAAAGTTTTAGCTAAAATGAACGGTATGACACAAAAGTTTATATTAATAAAACTAAACCTAAGTGTAATCTTTAAATTTTCTAGCTCGAAACGTTTGTAGACAAATCATTGTCATATTATCGAGTCTTGAAAGTTTTAAATTTTTATTTTAAGGTAGTTGTTTCGCGACAATACTAGCAAAAAGTTAATGCTAGAGTATATAGAACAGACAATAAGTATTCATAATTCATAAGCCCAAAACTTTTTGCTGTTTATGTACCACTACTAGCCAATCCCGTGCTCGTTTGACAAATCTGGCAACACTGTCCGAGCTTGTATATATTTTATCATAGAAATTTCAGATAAAGTACATTATAAAGGGAGATTTATAAAACAAAAAGTTCTTAATAAGCGATTGAAAGCTGTTGCGACGATGGCTGAAGCGAAAAAACGTCAAAAAAATTACTAAAGTTGACCCACTTTTTAGGTTAAATTAATGCGTTGTTGCCAGCTTGTTTTTAGTGTAAATTTTTCATTATACATTTTTCATTATGCTGTTCTTTATTATCTCAGAAAGTGTGTTGAACTATGAATTAAAATTTTCTTAAAAAATGTATTAGTTTACTATATATATTCATCTAGATTAATTTGTAACAACGCTTAGAGAAATTTCTCTAAAAAAATTACCCTCTTGCCTCAGAATCGAACCGACGAACTCTTGAACTATGTTCATCAGCTCTAACCACTAAGACCAATGTCACATTAATATTTATATCTTGATTTCTTTTACTAAAACTATATATTTTTGATTTAGACTTTGTGTCTAGATAATATTGTATTCATTTGAACTCGAATGAAAATGAAAAACACCAATAGATTTTAAATTAAGAAACATTAAATATATATTAATTAACGAGGCAAATTTTGAAATATAAATTTTACTCGTATTTTAAACTGATGGCTCCAATCGATTTTCATTAACCAGGCAAATTTGAAATATATATATTCGAATTTTGAAATGAAAGACTCAATTCTTTTTATTTTTATTTTATTTATTGGGCCTCCGAGGAGCGGGCCGCCTCTTACAAGAAAATTTAAGATTAATACACAAATTTACCCACAAATCCCTCCACACCTACGGCTTCGAACAAAATCCAGATTCAGAGCGGTGGATGAGGCAGGATTAATCTGGCTCACATTTCACATTTCTTTTTTTTTTTTTTATTCACAAAAAATAATCAGACGCCACCCGCCTATGTTCTTCTGCCGAAAGCGTAAAAATTTGTTGCATCCTCTCATCGCCCTATATGTCAAATCCACCGTTTATTGTTTTTTGACATACCGGGGAGTGATGAGACTCCACTGCTTTATGCCACCACTCTTTCCACGAGAGTGTGATGGCCTCAACTGACCGGAGCCCGCCCTGACGCCAAATCGCTCCGCAATATTATTCACCAGACTGAGCGCTCCCCATATTTTTCGGCTTTTATTTCGGTGGCAACACCCATCCTGCAAGCGCGGAGACGATCTGGACGCCTGAACGACACACCACTTCGCCGCATCCTTTGCCACGATGTCTGGTTTCTATTGCTCGCCGAGCTGGTGCTGTTACTCCAACTCGACACGCAGACTTTTGATCAAAATCGTCGGCTGTGACATCGTACCACAGCGTCATGCCCTTTAACCCGCCCATCCGCGGTCCTATTTCCATAACATTGGATATGCGCGGTTGTCTCAGTTCGTCTGCACTCCAGCCCGGCATCATCGGGGGCCTCCGGGGCCGTCTTCCCCCGCTGGTTCTTACGGCTGAAGGAAGGACCCTGACTAAGCCTGTACAAAATTCGATAAATATGTTGCCCTTCAGCAACTCCCTGGGCGTAGACCAAATTAAAAGAGCCCTTGCCCCGCGCACATCTCCAAATCCCGGCCATCGACGCTACTGTATAGGTTCTCGCGCCAGTAAGCCGCAACACCCTCCACGCCGCCGAACTTACGTAGGACCCGTTCGGCCCAAGCCAACCTCTCCGATGGCATGTGACCGACTCAGCGGCCGCTCTGGCCGCCGGGTAGTCGACGTCTATCTCCACTGAGTCGGGCAGCGCACCAAGAGCAACGAGAGTCGCAAGGGATGGCAGTCCGAGTCCGCCATCCCGTATTTCCAGCAGTACAAGCCGGCGTGTCGCGGGGGAGCTGGCGACCGATCTAACAAATGATCAGAACCTTTGTCGGCCGCTGCGAAGGCCGAATGTACCCCTCCTAAAGAAGGGGAAGAGCTGAATGATATGAAGGCGGTCGATCTCCAGCTTGCGAGGCCTGGGCGAGGCCCCCTTTACCTCCTAGAAGGCTCCACCGACCACCCCGGGGTAACAATGCCCGAGCCGTCCAGGCGTGGACTCCAAGGTAGGGAAAAGATCACCCACCCAAAGGGGAGTAAGGCGTCCACCATCCACCCTGAAGTCGGTGGCCCACCAACACATCTCCCGCCCCCCAAAACGCAAAGCGATGGCTAACACACCGGGGCGGCGACCGCATCCCCAGTTCGTGCAGCAGCCAATTTGAAGGCGCGAAGCTTGGGACCCCAATCCGCAGAGAAGACGCCGCTGGGCAAGAACGAATACGTCGTCAGCAGCGAAAGGATCCGACGCGTACACCTCTTCGAGGGGTCAGGCCGATGTCCGTGGTAGGACAACTGACCCAGTACAAAAGGCTTTGCCGCCAAGTTGAAAGAAAGGGAGAGAGGGTCCCCCTGCCTCACGCCCCGGCCGGTCTTGAAGAGACTGTGATTGTGAGCCTCGCCAGTAGATAGGGACATGTTGTTCCTCCCATATACATCTAGACCTGACCACAGAGAAGAGAGAAGGGTCCAAGAGACTACCCAGGATACAACTGGTAAGGAGGCTGATGTAAAATTGTGTCAAATGCCTTCGATAGAGGTCCAGGACGGACGTGTAGCTTCAACTGACACCTCACATCCCTGATAGAACAGCCCCAGGACCTGAGTGTTCTCGGCCAAACCATCGGCTTTGATGAAGCCCTCTGGTCACCCCGCAGCCCAACAGTGCCTCCAGTCTATGAAGGAGGACCCTGCCGAGCCAAGCCGAGCGACGACAGAGTTCAAGGTGATTGGCCGATAATGTTGGGGAGAGGTCGGCGAGACGGCTTTTGGAATAAGCAACAGTGCGGGCGCGGTTAGAGCATGTGGAACCGTGCCCGAGAAAGAATCGCATTAAGCAGAGCGACGGCCAGCCCCAGGTAGTCTTTTCCAAGACGCCGAGGTCAGACCATCCGGCCCCGCTGCCGATTTGCGACCTGTCCGCCGGCACGCCCTCTTCTAGCTCTTCGCGAGGTTATCAGAAGAGGGAGAACCCAAGGACGGTCGGAAACGGTGTCGAGTTCGCGACAGTCACCGAGGACTTTTCCCCAGCTCGCTTCATTGCGGGGAACCCCACACGCCATGATCCGCCGTGGAACCTTCTCGGCATTCCTCACGGTTGATTTTATTCGGCGTTCACAGTTTCCGCATGCGGTTATAATCCGCGCACACCAGCTTCCACCTGCTGGTCGCTGGGGGCCTGATGCGGACCCCGGGTCCTACCACCCTCTCACCACAACTTAGCGCTCCCCTCCCCCACCCTCCTCCGCAGATTGCAAGGTCGGGCAAAACCATCCCATGGCCTCCCCAGCACTGGAAAGATGATCCCCACACAGGAAAAGCCAAGTACTGCGAATATAATGTTTTAAGGGCAACGATCAATGCAGGGTCAGAGCATCCACCCATGCTTGCCACCCTGCCTCTGGTGGGCCTCCAACCCATCTTCGGGGTGCTCATCTTCTACGGGCTCGTCCTCCTCGAATACCTCCGTCTCACAGAGCTGCTGGGGCGCTGGTGGACGGAGAATGGTTGTTGGCCGGCAGTGTCTGCGTCCTTCTTCTGGGCCGTATTAGGGTTTCGGAGCGGGTCTCTGGCAGAGGGGACGACCGTGAGTCACTTGAAACCACCACCATCTTCTGCCAGGCGTGTCAGTCCCCTTGCCGTGTTGGGAATCTCTGCGAGAGAGTTTTCCCCTAAACTTCTGAGGAGGTATTTATGAATAAATTCAACCTGCCTGGGCTCCTGGCTTCGGTCTGAAAGTTAGATCCTCACCTCTTTGACCCCAGCGTGGGAGACTTCGTGCGGATATCAATAGCGGTGCTTGGGGGCATCTTTTAGTTTGCTGCCATGTAAGATGAGGCCTCTTGTTTTCATGAAATGCCCTGTTGCAGTGCGGGCACACGTGGTATTTCCTCGGTATCTGACATGTTTGAGTTTGAGAGTGAGGGTTCATCCCCTGTATCCAGGCCAGATAATAATAAAATTTTTAAATTTGACCTGCTTTAAGGTCAGAAACCAGGCTGCTTAGAGCCCCCTTTGCATGAGGTTGGAGGTTGGCTATGGACAGAAAATGCTCAGTCCGACCTTAGCTTGATACTTCAAAAATCTAGACGGACACACGTATCTGGGGTGGGGGACTAAGAAAACAGGCTTTCAACGCTGCAGCCTGTCAGGGTGAGACGAGGCATGGCAGGGCCATAGGGCGTGGAATGGAATGTTCCTGGCACGTGTGCGTCTCATTCCATGTGTTTTGCATGTTGTACGTTAAATGTAAACCACTAGCCTCGTAATGCCATGAAGTTCTATAGCAGCGGGCTGATTAAATAACAGTGAACAGAAGAGCTGCAGTGATGGGGATTGAGTGAAGAGGACATTGCAGCAAGCTATGAGGTGCCTGGAAATAGGAAAACAAAAATGAGTGATGCCACACATAATACTTTCCTTTATTAGAGAAGTTCACAAGGGGAGCAACCATATATGGCAGCAACATATTTTATAAACTGCAAATTTGAGAAGAAAGACATAAATGGGATGTTAATATTGTTGCATGATCCCATATCTGAATGGCCACTACAGTAACCAAAAGCAGGGAAGCCATGACAAAGAAACAAGAATGAAACTCCTTGAAAATGGAACCAAATGGATAAAGCGTTTGCCAAACTATCACATAGAGCACTAATCAGCCCAATAATAAATGAAAATGCTCATAAAGATTCGATAAAGGTCACCAAGTCCAGTAGTACTGACCTAACCAAAGAGAAGCCCCTTCACCTCCACTAGACCACTTTAACACCCAATGTCACCTGATGAACAATAAACAAAAAAAGAGAAGGCTCAGGGTCACAAAGCCAAAAGAAGAGCAAGCTGGTATTCTGACACACAAGGCTAGAAAGAAAGAATATAATCTGTGTATCTGCATCACTGTGATAACATAGATGCCCATCAAGGAGAATTCTGTGACGCCATTCTCAGAATTTTCCAAAATAAATACCAAGAGGAGACAAAGAGGGTTTCAATCTACTCTGATCTGATAAAATTTGGGATAATGGAAAAAATGCGACCATCCAAAGCAAGTCTGAACTCAGGATCCAGGTACCTGAAGGAACTGAAGGAAAGAATTGATTCCACTAGCAGAACTTGGGATGATGCCTTTGAGGCCAAGGTGGCCTCAACATAGATACCAAAATCACCACCCACTTGGAAGAATATATCCTCATAACCTGCAGAAGAACCAATAGAGAACAGGTAGAATACAAACTGCAGTCTGTTCTTAAAGGACACTGACAAGAAACATTAAACAGACATACTGCCCTCCCCTCTTCACACCAAAAATGGAAGACAAGAACCTTATGATAATGAGCTTACCAGAAATAATGGGCACATTTGAGTGCAGGGTTTTTTGGGAGAGAATAAAATTTTGGACCTGAGATGTTCGTAATGGAGAGCTGAGGTGTCAGGTACTGCAATGAAAAAGCTCAAAGGTTCAATGCTAGTTTAGTTTACAAACACCAGAAGAAAGAGTTTTACTGAGATTAATTACAGAATGTAAACATATCCCAGAAAAATACTGTGTGAAAGACTGAAAACTCGACGAGTTGAATGCAATTCTGAAGCAGTTGTTGAAATTCTGTTTTTCCACACATGGATGCAGATAAATGAGCATTCCAATTTCAAAAATCCAGAAAAAACGACTCCACAGTGTTTGAAGAAATCAGCAGCTCGATCACAAAAGTTTATATTACAAAGTTTACAACCATGTAATCTCAAATCAGAATGAAACCGTTTATACAAACATAAAATAATTACACACTATATGAAAGCACTCATTGCAATGTCCCTGTGTTGCTTTTCATTGTATTTTAAATAGCTATTTACACATCAACCAAAAAGCTCCAATGAAGCAATATGGATAGAACCAATCAACCTGCAAACACCACATCAATAGAAGAGATTCTGTCTATCATTTTCAGTCCACGTCTCCAGAGATCTATCTGAGGCCTCCTTTGAATTGTTCTGTCATTTAACATTTCTGAAATGCACTTTCTGCAGAAAGCTAGAATAAAACATTAAGTTCAATAAAAGATCAAACTGATCACAGAATAAAGGATAAAGGAAAGATCCAAAAATAGGAGTCAATGCTCCCTGACGAGCAGAAACTCTCCAAAACACTGAACATATTTAAACATACACACTCCCAAAATTGAATAATCAGTTCAAGTTGATAAATCCATTGACATTTAATTAAACAAAAGCAATAAAACAAAGAATACATCCAGGATTCATGCAGAGCTGATGATGCTCAAAACCAAATGTCAATAAACAAGAGGAGACACTACGAATCCCTGTCACATCCTGTCCAAATCACTGTACCAAATATATAGACGCATCCAGGCTTTATGTGTCTCAACCCACCCACAGAAGAACAAAAACATTCAATTTCACCAGCTAACTAACCTATTAATATGGGAACAACCCTGACATTCAACACTGAATTCACCAAAACCAACCATCAACAAAGAAGAACATCAACATTGATGGCCAACAAATTCCAAACAAAAAATTCCTGAAACCACATGTAGGAGAATTCTTTCTGATCCATCCATCTTCATTAAAAACAATAAACAAAGGAAAATTCCATCCCTAATAAACTCATAGGCACAATGCTGTTCTCAGAAGAGCTAATTAAATAATTGAAATCAAATCTCTCAGATGACTAAAGTACTGAACTGAAAATTAACAACATCAGAGCAAACTATGAAAATAAAAGGCTTATTGAAAACCAAAACAACAAAATTGAGCCAGAATTTTTTTTACCAATCAACCAGCAAATATCCTGATAATAGATAAAATCACCAAAACATTAATTTTTTTCCCTATTCAAAATTGATGTACCAAGAACCAAAGACAAAAAGCAAAGATCAGATGATTTATCAGCAAAACAAGAAGAATTAGGCCTTCAGCCAGGAAGGCAAGACATAAAACTATAGAAAATCCAAGTGCTTCCAGCCAGCTATATACATTCCTTTGAAACAGAACAACAACCTAGAAACTCTTTCAACAAAGCTCGAATTGGAAGGAAAGTTGCTTCAGGACAAAATCTCATTGAACCCCACTAGCATAAAGACCAAGACTGAAGAAGGCATGCAGACCAGACAAAGCCTGCAAATGTGCACATCCACATTACCCAGTCTAGTCCTGATATCTAATAACCACTAAACCTGATCTCTGAGGTTAAGAAGCTAGCCTCAAAATAAACAAAATAAATCAGTACCAGGAGCCACATACTGAGCCTCAGGCAAGACAAATTTTTTCTCCACCAGGAGAACATTTCAATTGAATTGGCAAAAGATCTGGACTCCACTTTGCTAAGTGTGATTGACAAGATCCAAGATTAAATGGAAGCTGGTCCCTGCTTGATGCACAACATAGGCAAATATACATACCAATGAGATCAGCAGAAAAGACACAGGTTGACCAGGCCACAAGGCTGAACTTCACCACCAGCCTTTGACTATGCAAAATATTATTTTTTTTCATTAGACCAGAATGGATATTAAAAAACGAGGCATGCTTCTGAAACTGAGGCAGTCCCAAACAACAACATGAGATGAAAAGGAGGATCATTCTGATACATATGAGGTAAAAATACTCAGAATTCACAGATGACAACCAGTTTGCTCTCCTTTGCACATTTCATCTGACCAGGCAAACATTCTGATCCAGTAAAGTGCAACAGAGATGGCAGGTCCTGTTTTAATTATTATTGAATTTAATATGCCAGGGAATAAAAACTGATTCCAATGTTTTATTTTGTACCTAGATTATTGAACCAGATTCCTCCTTGCTCATTTGTACCAGTTTCTGACCACAATATTTATATAATAACCAGTAACGTTGGTGTTTTTGTGCACATGAAGTAATGGGGCAAAGTTCACGGTTTAAGTCATGGCAAGGGATGCTTTTTAAGTAAGCATATCCAGGCAGGGGTGGTCCCGAAGGATGCTCCGCCCTCTTGACGGCGCACCTGTCTCCTCTGAGGGTGTTCGGGAGCCGCAGCCCGCAGGAGGGGGGCGCGAGTTGGCTGCCAGTCGGTCAGTCGTCAGTCCGTCGCGGATCGTCGAGAGGACAACAGCTACTGGTTGTGCGTCTTGTGGGATGTTGCTGTTGCCGAGAGCACGAGCCCAGGGCAGGGGGTGAAAACTTGAGAAAAGAGCCAGAATGCGGCCTGCAGCCGCAGCGGCTGCCACCCTCCTCGTCGTCGCCGTCGTCGTGCACGTGTCCGCAGCCAACTGGTGGTCAGTCATACTCATACACAAACCCTTTACTCTAGCTACCCTAGTTACTCGTAATGTTTGATGCCATTCTTATCCAACATTTCACCTTCATCCCAATCTTTCATACTTCTAAAACTTGAACAAGATGCGAGGTAGGTTTCGAACAAAATTAAGTTTTGAATTCGATATATTTCAGGGGTGAGCCCATCATCAGAGAGTCTTGTTTTTCTCACTCAGTTTTCTTTGACTCCTGATGATGGGCTCAACCCCGAAATACATCGAATTTCAAAACTTTATTTTTTTTTTTGTGAAACCTACCTCACATCTTGCTCAAGTTTTATTATTGTAATAAAATGTTTCACCTAGAACCAACACCTAACTCCTTAAAAGTTACTTTCATACTACAACTATCCAAAAAGCTCAAATTCCATTTTATTTGGAAAAATTCCTATGAGAATCCTAAATCAAATAAATATTAAATAATATGAATAGTTCAATTTATTTATCTTTTAAATTATTTTTAATGAAAAATAATGAAATGACAACCCAATCTCGTGAGTAAATATGTTAACCAATCAAGTTTACGGATTCTCGCAGATCGGATAAATATAATTGGTTTAGGGCTCTTCTCATGAGAGATCGCCAGTTCAATCTCGATCAAATATTCGTGGATCATTTCGTTTTTTTCATTAAAAATTAATTTAAAAAATACACAGATTTTACTATTTAAATAATTTAAGATGCTCGATATATATTTTTCATTAACTGAATCAAAAACTTAAGTTATAAAATATTTGATCTTTTTTCCTTTGATAATCTCTACCAACCAGCATTATTGTATAATAAATGTAATACTATGGGAATTGTAAGTGAAAAAAGGTATACATTTGGATTCATTCAGATACTGTACGAAGGTGTTAGCGTTTTATAGATGCGCTCACAGAAAAAAAGTATTTTTTTATTATTCATCAAATATTAGGTTTTTTAAAAAGTATCGAATACAAAATGAAAAGAGGAGTTTTTAACAGTGGATATGTTTTGCCGCGAGTTAACGTTAAGCAATTACGAATAGGCATGCGAAATCGACAGACAAAAAATTACGTACTTTCATTAATACCAAATTTACTTTTTTTGTTAATGACATTTTTATAGAAATTTCTATAGACACATAATTCATTATTTTAAATATCGAGATGAGAGAAGAAATTAAATGAAATAAATTATATTTTTGGGTCCTTTTAATATTTTAATCAATTAATTGACATTTAGCGCACTTAAGTTTGTCCATCCTCACCACATATCAATATCAATTTTTAGAATTCTCTTTTGTTGATGATACACTTAAATGTCGATTCATTAAAAATACAATAAAACAATTAAGAATTAAATTGAAAGTTTTTGCCGAGAGTAGCAGAATTTTCATATATTGAAGGAGACAATAAAAGAGTGTAGTCTTCTGCTGGAATTATAAATTTTATTTATTTATAACGAGACTATAGTTTCGAGGGCTTTGCCTTCTTCATCAGTCTATTAAAATGTATTCACAGGAATTAATTTATGCAAAGAATGAAGTTCATTCATAAATTAATTCCTGAATTATACATTGTAATAGACTGATGAAGGCAAAGCCCTCCAAACTATAGTCTCGTTATAAATAAATAAAATTTATAATTCCAGCAGAGACATACTTATTGTCTCCTTCAATTAAGAATTACTTTTTTGGTGTACTAATAGTCTAAATGAACTCGATAGTTCAATTATTTTGTTCTCTTTCTATTTAATTAAAATAAAACTGTTTTCTTCAATTTAATTTTCGCAAATCAATATCCTAAGAAATCATTAAAGAAAAAACCTAATTGTAAAATTTCAATATTAATACTTAAATAATAATCTGGAATTTTATTCAATGTATTTTAATTTTTAAAAGACAAATCAAAACACGTACACTGGTATTTTCTGTAAAATTTGAATTTTGAATAAAATTCTAAATAGAATCAATTTTCTAAAACACTAAATCAGAATGTCTCAATGTTTCGTAAAGAGTAGTTATATATCTATAGAAATATATCATGGTTGTGTCTTCTAGTACAACTTCAGACTATTAATAATCAATCTTGCCTAAACAAAGCTTAAGTTAGAATATGTATTCTAAGTGAAAAATTAAATAATGATAATTTTTAGTCGAAAAAGTATTTTACTATTCAAAATTCAATTCAATAGAAGTAGACAAATAATAAATTTGAAAAACAAATGGTTTTGTAAGAAACTTATGTACAATATAGGGAGAATTCGGCCTTTGAATTCGCAATAGGTTAAATTAAACAAGGCAACTCAAAAACTTTTATCAATTTTTGGAAGTCAATTCCACCTTTTGTTGATATATTTGTGCGCATATCTTTTTCATTCGGCTATTATTTTTTTCATCCAATATTTGTCTAAATTCACAAATATTCCAAATGTTTTCCTTAACTATTCTAATCTAAACGTGTGAACGGGAATATTAACCTAACCGGTGTTTATCTCAATCAGAATTCTATTTTAAGTTTATAGTGACGATGATGTACTTGAAAGATTATTTTTCATCATATATTGAAATATATGGAGATTTTTGAAATATAAAATCATTAGTTAAGGGAAAGTAAAAATTAGTGAGGGCTAAGAACAATATTAATAATCAGTATAAAGTTTGGCGTCGCAATTAGAAGCAAAATATTTATAATGAACATTAAGACACATAACATATTGTACTTAGCGTCTATAAAAACGTGAATAAAAAATAAACTCACATGAAAAAGGTGCAAAAGCAAATAACTAAAAATTTCCGACATAAAAACTATTAAAAAAACGATCTGGAAGAGTTTTTCGAAATTTACTACCCAGGATAATAAATTTGAATACAATTTTCAGTCTTATCACGACGCTTTGTTAAACTTTTGGAACAAGATTCCAAGTGAATGGGGTTTGATTGTATGCTAAATAGATTAAACATTAAAAGCATAGACATAAAATGGATAATGGTAAACAATATATTTATTTAAACCATTATCAGTTAATTTTGAGAATTAGACATTTTGATGATATTAATTAGAAAAATTTTATTACCGTTCATATGTATAGAGTGGTTACGAGGCTAAAACTTTTTGTGTGGATTGTTGCTAAAGAACTCCTTAATTTTAAAAAGAAAATTCATTCGTGAAGTCTACATATTTTAAAATTCCCGCCAAATGTTTTTTTTATATATAATTTATTATAAACATTTAATAATTTAATTTAATATTTTAACTCATTTTATAAATCAATAAATATAATATGAACGTAATGTTTCTTTTGAAAAATATTAATTAAAAAAAAAAATTGAAATTATTTACCTCGTAGTTTTGATAAAAAAATAAAAAAAAAACATTTGGGCGATTATTTTTAAAGGAGGGCATATAAGATCAATGGCTTGGAAACGACCCATTCATAAATAGAATATAGTAGCCTAAAAAGTATAGTCACGTTAAAAAACATAACCTAAAATTTTAACACCGTTCATATTTATAGAGTGGTTACGAGGCTAAAACTTTTTGTGTGGATTGTCACGAAAGAACTACCTTTAAATTAAAATTAAATAGAAAAAATTTTAAATGTTCTATTATTAATTAGCTTCGTTAAGAGATTTTAAAAACATGAAATTATATAGGGATTTATTTATATATTTAATTAATAAACTATAATAAAAATTATTACTAAGTTGTTGCAGGGAAATAAGAACAATAGCTTATGCAAATAATTTTTATTCTTTGCCAACGTTTCGTCAACTTTGTTGACTTCCCAAGAGCTCAAACAAATTAACTTCTTTGCATATTTGTCATTCTATTTATATTCATTCTTGGCAAACACATAAGAATGTCAAAAATGCAAAGAAGTTAACTTGTTTGAGTCCCGAGGAAGTCAACAAAGTTGACGAAACGTTGGCAAAGAATAAAAATTGTTTGCATAAGCTATTGTCCTTATTTCCCTACAACAACTTATTTATATAATCGATGGACATAAATAATCAAAATAATATAAAAATTATTCTTACTTACATTCTGAGGTTAATTTTGTATTATTTGTTTTTAATGTCACATTTGGTGGAGAAATTATATCAACTAGATTCCAAAACTCCATATTAGTATTTATAAAATATGTGATATAATCATTAATTATATTTGTATGTAAATAGTAGCACGTTTTGAAGTTGAATGACTATTTGACAGAAGCACGTGGTTGAGTGTTATGGATGGGTGTTTTCCATTGGTCCGAGGTTAAACGAAACTTCACTCGACAGAACTCGGCTTGCAAGGCCAACTCAGAGCGATTGGGGAACAAGCAATGCGTTCGATGATGGAACCAGACTCAAGCGCGCATGCGTATTACTTTGACTTGGTCAGTAGGCGCCGATTTGGGGGTATATTTAAAATATTTAAACTTGTGTTATATATTGTACATAATTTGACAAGAAATAAATACAAATTTTTTAAAAAGAAACAGTTAAAACATAAGACATTTTAGAAAAAATGTTCTCCTTGTCGATTTTGAAATTTAAATCTCATGTAAATATTATTTTAAATAATAATTAAAATAATAGTAAATCAGTGATGCCCCCTTAGCTTTATGACTTACCCCCTCCGCATTTTCATGGAAAGTACACCCCCCAGTTTCATTAATTGTATAATCTTTAAAGAATTTGGTGTCGGTTCTAGGTGAAACATTTTAATAGATAATAAGCAAAAATATACTTTTCTAGGTGGGTTTCACAAATAAAACATATATTTGTTTTATTTGTGAAACCCACCTAGAAAAATATATTTTTACTTATTATTCATTAATTGTACCCCCCCCCCCCAGTTTCAAAAAAGTATCCCTCCCAGTTTCAAAAAAGTACCCCCCCCCCCTCATTTTTTCACTTCTAAAGAATTGGAAAAGCTTTTTATTACCTTTTGTTGAAGTTATTTATTTTTTTTTTATTTCACAAGTATATAAACATAGGACCTTAGGTCCCACCGAGGAGTGAGCCGCGATTGGAATTAGGTGTACACCGTCTTTGGAATTATTTTGAATTACTTTGGGATTCATTAGATTATCTATTGTCATGTATTGTCTTCTACTTGGAAATGAAAGTGGAAGTGGAAGTAGGTGTCCATGATTTTAGGTAGCGGTTCACCCCTCGGGTCCCACCTATAGTGTTTATACACAATTTAGCAACAATATTTTACAAAGTTGGCAAAAGAGTTCACCAATACACAAATTTTGAAGGGGAGAAGAGAAAAAAAAGTAGAGAAAGATTAGAAGATATAAAGGAAATAAGAGTAAGGAGTATCAGTTATTGGGATCCATAAAGAACGAAGACCTGAGAGCACCAAGAGTCGGGTTTGCATGAAATTTGGATGGAAGTTCATTCCAAAGCCTTGCACCAGCCAATTTGAAGGAATGAAAGAAGTGTTTAGTTTTATAGTGCACCTGCACTAGCGTTGTCTTCCTGGTGGAGCGACCGACGACAAATAGATTTTCTAAGTAAGACGGGCAAATGAATTTTTCAGAATTTAATAGCTTATAAATAATCACACACACCGCCAAGCGTAAAATTTAAAAGACCTGTGTTTAAAATGAGTTTTTTAACCTGGTCCGAAAGATTGCTACGTGCTTTTTGATTTAAGACATAGCGTGGATTCAAAGCTATTTCTAGTCTTTTGCCCGATTTACTTTCGGGGGAATTCGAAAAGATTATGTCGCAGTACTGGAAAAGGGGTGCTAATAAACTCTTACGTAAATTGAGGCGAATATTATATGGCGTGAGATATGAGTGTCGCTTCAGTGAGTGAAGGGCCCCATAAACACTACTGCAGTAGTATGCATATATTATTTGTTATAAACCTTGAGCGTTTTTATTTTTAGCATATAATGCTAAAATGCAACAATTTTCAACACCCCCCCCCCTCCTGTGGGCACCCCTGAGTAAATGTTTATCTATATTAAAAACTTTATTTAGAGCCACACATAGTTTGAACTTCAACTATACTTATGCTAGCATACAGAACATTCATAACAGAAAAATATTTAAACTTGTATTCTACATAATTTTACAAGAAATAAATACAATTTTTTAAAAATAAAACATTTAAAACTTAAGAGATTTTAGAAAAAATGTTCTCCTTATCGATTTAGAAATTTAAATTGCATGTAAATATTGTTATAAATAATAATTAAAATAATAGTAAATCAGGGATGCCCCACCAATATCCCGTAATTAATAATTGACGAAAATCAGGACAAGAGGTAACTAAATTCTATTCTCAGTAAATATAATAGTATTAATATAATGGAATAAGGAATTTACCCCTTCTGCCTTCTGGTGGGAGAAAGTTATCAGGAAACAATTTCCATTCTCCAGAGCAATGCATTTGGATACCCGTTAACTTAGACTATTCGGTACATTTGTGGGTTCCCAACACCTTGGTTTTTATATTATAACAATAAATTAATAAATAATTTCAACTACGTATTTTAATTATTTAATAATAAAATAAAAATTTATTTAAAACTAATAATATGAAAATAAAATTGAAAGTTTCTTTTTGCTGAGAGTAGCAGAATTTTTATAAATTGAAGGAGACAATAAAAGTGTCTTCTGCCGGAATTATAAATTTTTAATTTACTTATAACAAGACTATAGTTTCGAGGGCTTTGCCCTCTTCATCAGTCAATAGATAGATAGATTTTAATATTGCTTGGATAGTTGAAGTTCAAACTATAGTCTCATTACAAATAAATTAAACTTTAATTTGAAACTTCTTTCCATATAATGCACTGTTTTTGAGTTATTAGACTGAAGATAAAAAGGCTCACCCGGTATATGGGAACTCGGATAATTGAGACCGCACCGCTTAAGGATTTTATATGAATATAAAATCCCAATCATAGAGGGAAAGAGAGGGGGATATAATGCCCTCTCTCTCTAACTTTAATCTACAATTGCCCGTTTTGCTATTTTCTTTTTCAAAATCTAATAGATTTTTTTAATGATGAAAACTCTGGTCTATTTCAAACGAGTCTAGACACGTATGGACAAGTTGAGACGTGTTGGTGGATTAGTTTGAAAAAAATGTTTTTTCGAATATTTCGAGTTTATTTATTTTCTCTGATGAAAAAATATCATCTATGGAAAAAATAAATATCGATATATAAGATACAGATTATTTTCATTTGCTATAATCAAAATACAAGATAGAAGTGTAATTTATAAATTAAAGTGTCTTATTCTTACTTGAAACTATATATAGGCTAGTATTAGTTAATGAGCTGAAATCGTACGCATATATCTTAGAATCCACTAAATTTTAGTTTTTTACCTGAGTACAAAATGCTAATTTTGAAAGGTTTAAGTTAATGAGCTGAAAATTGGTACGCAAATATCTTACAATGCACCAAATTTTAGCTTTTTACCTGAAAACGTTTCCTGAGAGTTTTAAATTGAAACTTTTTCTTAACTATAACTTTTTTCTATTTTTTCAACTGATGTTTATTAATAAATTCTGAATTTGAATTGAAAAATTCCGATTTAGATTTTTAAAATTCTGAATTTGAAATGGAAAATTCTGATTTTGATTTTTAAAATCCTGAATTTGTTATGAAAAAGTCCGAATTTGAAGTTAAAAAACTATTATGTTGCATGTTTGAAGGTGATTGTCTCAATGGTCTGACTAGATCCCTGGAAGCAAACTAGTGCTTGGGTTCAACTCTTGAGGGGGCAGGACCCTCCTACATGCAATATTAACATACCAAATATCTATTAAAATCTTTGATTCGACCTAAATTCATTTTGTTAATAAATCGATTAAATATCGCGAGATGATTTTTGAGAATAAATTCGATCTTTCTTTATCAATAATTTTTATAAAAAAAATAAAACCGACTTCAAAAAAATTAAATGCAACAAATAAAATAATAAGAACTCAAAAATAAAATAAAATGCACTTTTTACTTAGTACGATTGGCGGGTAAGCTCGCTTATATAGTTTATTTAGCACCGACTTCAAAAAGTGATTTCATGTTAATAATTCATCGTTTAGTTGTAACTAAATTAGATCATTATTTTAAACCTTTTAGTGCATTTTATTTTATTTTATTTTTGAGTTCTTATTATTTTATTTGTTGCATTCAATTTTTATGAAGTCGGTTTTATATTTTTTTATAAATTTTATTTTTATTTTTCTCTTTTTAGTGATGTTATTAATAGTGACTTACTTACCTTGCATGAATCTCATAAGAGAAGGGCGAATGAATCAGAAAATGATAATAAGCAATTCATAAATATAGAAATTTTCTAGAAACGTTTGCGGGTTTTAAATGAACGTTTTAAGATTGAATTTTTTATAAAAGATTTTATTTATTATAATTTCGATTATTTGCTTATAAGAATTGGAAATTTACGTTAATTCGTCATTGATCATATCATCAGAATTTGATCAAATTAATATGGGACCACCCCTAAGGTACCCTCTTTCCACATTAAATTGAAAGTTTTTGTGCCGAGAGTAGCAGAATTTTTATATATTGAAGGAGATAATAAAAGAGTGTGTTTCTGCTGGAATTATAAATAAAATTCATAATTCCAGCAGAAGACACTCTTTATTGTCTCCTTCAATACCCTCTTTCCAATATAAAAAGAATCATCGAAATCGGTTGATAAACAAAGAAGTTATGCCTGAACAAACATAGCAAAAAATGTCCAATACCAATGAAAAAAAAGGGACCAATCGGAAACTAGATTGACCTCAATGCAAAAAAATCATCAAAATCGGTTTACATTTGGCGAAGATATCAGGTAACATAGACACAAAAAAAAAAAAATTCAGTCAGAACCTCCTCCTTTTTTGAAGTCGGTTAAAAAGACACCTATTTTTTGCACTTAATTTTCACGTTTATTATTTCGTTTTCGAGTTTATCTGACAATCTGACTGATGTTACAATTTGTACGCAAAAAAAGTCAGATTATGCACTGGTCTATTAATGGTAGTTAAGGAGAAGAATGCCCAGAGGGAAAACTGTCATACACGGCAGGTTTTTCAAACTGAACTCTGTTTTCAAATCTTCATGGGTTAACACCGAAGGAAGTTTAAAATTTTTTTATTTATTTTTTAATTTTTTACTATCATTTTCAACATATTTACACCTATAGTTTATTATTTCAAGCCCTCTAAGATAATCTGGATTAAACTTACGAGATTAACACCTTAGAAGTTTATTTCCAGACACGGATCGGAATGCAGGCCCAGGGCCAACACGCTCAGGGACCAAAGCAGTTAGATAGACACACACACACATATTACCCACACCAGCACACTCTGTCGACACCTATATAGCTCATATTTACTCTAGCCATTTAGAACAATTCAATTAGCAGCCTATATCATTATTATTTTGGAAAAACTCAAAAGGATCTACTTACAGAGTAAATAGAGATGTAGAGAGAGAGACAAGATGAAGAAACTTACCTAAAACAAAGAGAGAAAGACATTAAATTAAACAAATATTAATTTTAAGTAAAAAAGACACTAAGACTAGTTACTAATTTAATAATTATATACAAAGCTTTAAATGAAAGTAAAAATATAATATAGATAAAATTTCGTAAATGCCAAGTTTCAGGACAATAATTTAAACTAAAAATGTGAAATTATTAAAAATAAAGATGGAGATGTAAAATGAAAAAGATACGTTTTAAGTTAGTATATTCTCGAGTCATTTATTTATATTTAAATGTATTTTTCATACATATATATTACAATATTACAAATCACATACTACTAAAGGGTATTTGTGCCTGCCTCTGTTTGTAACTACCTACCTACCCCAGGGGTGGGAGGTAGGGGTCCAGGGGGGATCCAGGGTGTTACTAAAGGGCATTTGTCCCTGTCTCTGTATGTACCTATGTTTCTATGTCCGTTCCCCCAGGGGTGGGGGTTGGGTTCCAGGGGATGCGGGGTCCATGGGTGGGGAGTCCAGGGGGTAGGTTTACTGGGTTGGGGGTGATCAGAGGAGGGGGAGGTCCCGGAGTTGGGGAGAGGGTCGTTGGGATGGAGAGTTGTTGGAGATGGAGGAGAGGGAGTGTTCAAGTGACGGGGGTCCAGGGGGCGAAGTTTTAATACTAAAGTTATAATATTTCTCAATAGAAATATTCAACTGTCCTTATTAAGATATATACATATACAGGGTGGTCCCGAATTCATGGTACAAACGTTAATGGTAGGTACAGGACATTGTAACAATGAGTTATTGTATAGGAATGTATAGTCGCAAGTGACGCGGTGAGGCGTAAACAGGGGAAATAACGGCTATACATTATACATACATTATACACTATATTACTATTACACTATACATACATATACATATTACATATACTTATTACACTATACATTCCTATACAATAACTCATTGTTACAATGTCCTGTACCTACCATTAAAGTTTGTACCATGAATTCGGGACCACCCTGTATATATTTACATCAAGCAGAGGGAATCTCCATTGATTTTTCCTTAAATGAACTTAAATAGACCTGCCACTTCATCATAAAATCCAATTACAGTAAACTCTCATTTATCCGCGGGCGGATTAGCCGCTTTGCGGGTAATCCGTGGCCTTCCAGGAATGCATCAATAATTCAATTTCTGGATAAAATGTTGTTGGAAAAAACTTCAATCTCAAGTGAAGAAGAGGTGTTTTATCTCGAAACAACAAAAACTGCTGACAGATTATTTTGTTCAAAAGTAAACTTTAAAAACTATGTAACTATGTGCACACATACATATGTTTAACTTGTAAAATAATAAATTTCTAAACCTGCTTCTACTGTGAATAAACATTTTTCAAAATCATTCTTGTGTTGATCTGTGTCCTTTTTTGCCGGTTATCCGCGGAATTGTCTTATCCGCGGAGGTTGTCGTGCCACCAAATTCGAGTTGATTACTGTTCTTATATTTTTAAATATAAATTTTAAAATATACCAAAATCTAAGTTAAGGCGAATCCCCTGGCATATTATAAATAATTATTTTATTTTGGAAAATTATTTCAAACTAAATTTTTCATTTTGTCCCTCTCCATATTACACATTTGCAATATGAAACTATCCCAACGACTTCTCTTATCTTTAATCAAACATTTTTCCATCAGTAATTTACCGATTTAATTTTCAATATTCTCCACAATTGAAAATAAATAATACAATTTTTCACTCAATTTAAAATAAATAATTGAAACAGCGTTCGTTCAATTATCGTTTAAACGATCCTTTTTATCAGTTTTCATGCATCTTTTAATCAATCGGGCTGTTTATATAACAAGGGCCAAAGACCTTCGTGATATTGACTTTCATATCCATTTCTATAGAAAGGAAGTTGTGGGTTGAACTACATTGGTTACCCGATCATTAAATACATCCTGATCCGGTTTATTCGGCTCTTGTCACCTCCAATCACGCGACAAGCGCCTTACATCCACTTAACACCCTTCTATCTCAAAAGGGAGAGTGTGGGGTGGGTTGTTCAAGGTCTCCTACTTAATAATTCGATGTTGTTAACAAGCTCTTTCCAAATTATAAAAATAATCAGTGGCGTAGCGTCGGTTTATGCCGCCCGGGGCAGATGCCACATTTGCCGCCCTCTCACCCATCCACACATAAAATTTTCAATAAAATTTCATTTTACCCCAAACCTTAAAATTTTTAAAAACTAGCAAAAATATTTAGTGATAAAACATGTTTTAGTAGTCAATATTCAGTTATTATCAAAAAACGATATAATTAAGGATATTTAATATTGAATTTAAATATAAATTTAAGGATTTTTATTATTTGTTGAAAATCATAAAAAAATTATTGAAATTACTTAATATTGTGAAATAAATAGTTTGTTCACTGAACAAAATCATATTAACATCAATTTTATTAAGAATAAATAAAATAAAAATAACCCTGCTAACTAGTCGTGAATTTAGCAAAATACACCAACTTTGACATCACATCTATGTGAAAGTGAACCAAGCACGAAAATAGTCGAAAATTATCAAATAAGCATTGTTGATCTTAAAAAAAATAGTTTTTTTTTGTCTTAAAGACGCGCTCATAAGCTCAAAGCTATAAAACACTTTATAATTTTTTCTAAAATCTGCCGCCCGGGGCAAGTGCCTCACTACGCTACTGAAAATAATTTTAATGAAATTTTATTCTTTAATTATAGCCAATGGTTTAATAAATAATAATATGTACATATTATTTCAACATTTTATTATGACAGATATTAATTTTTTAATATATTCCATAAGTATTTTTAAAAATGTAACCCTTAAGGCAAGGCTAGATTTGCTAGATTACAATTAATTACTACTTAAGTACTTTTATAATTTCATTTTTCTTTCTTTATTTAAAAATGAACTGGATTGGCCGACGTAGTAACGTTCATGATAGTTTTCGACCTCTCACTACAAAAATTTAACCGGTTACCAGCTATAATCCTTTCCAAGACGCACTGGCCAAGGTGGTAGCTAAATGGCAAAAAATCCCAGCTAAAGAAGGGCATATTTTTGGTGAATTACCAATAATTTTTGTAAAGTTGTTGTATTGTAAAAATAGAGAGATAGTCGTAATAATGAAGAAATAAGCTATCGACGTGTATGGTCAGGTAGAATAATTTTACTTTGAGACTCCTAATTTCTAACCATGAAATTGGCGTTTTCAGATTTTCATATATATAGCCTAAGACCTTATCAGAGATGAGCCCCAGGTTCTCGTGCTATGTTTGTATGAATATAGAATGATTACATCTAGCCCAGGGTTGTCCAACCCGCGGCCCGCGTGCCGCATATGGCCCAGTACCGCAATGAATGCGGCCATACATAAAAACATAAAACTTCCTTAAAACATTAAGATTTAATGTACTTAGTGGAAAATGTATCTGATACAATTCGCCCTGATAATTTTTTGTCTCGAAAATAAGAAATCTGAAAATCTACTGAAAAGTTTTCAAAAATAAAAGTGCTAAATTTTGAATTTGGAACTAGATCTCAAGATTTTCGCGAAGAAAATGACCATTTCAGTCTATTTTCGACTTTATTTTCATTAAATATAATTTTTTTACCTGCAATCTTTCTTATTGATTCTAGGTTTAGAACTACAATTACCGATGAAATTTTACTTACTGTTTATTAAAAATGTTTCACCTTGAACCGACACCCAACTCTTTAAAAATTATAGATACCGATCTGAAGAAAAATGTAATAATGTCTCTTTATTAGAATTTTATAATAATTATCTACCCAGAAACACATATTTATGTCTTCAAAATATTCACTTTTTATAAGAATATCCGTATAATATTTACATACACGAGAATCTATTTTCAAGAATAAAATTTACGAAAAGTAAAATTAGAAGCTCACTCACTAAGAGGTAAAAAAATAATAAAGTTCTTATTTTTTAAATATCAATCTTCATCTCATATCTATTTTCTAAAATATTTATTATTTCAGTAATTAAAACTTTTTGATGTGCTTAATGATTTAAAACAAAGATTCTGAACAAATCAAAGATTATTATGCTATGCCATTTTTGCTTATTTGCCTTGGTAAATATCATTACAGCAAATTATTAACTATCTTTTTTGATTAACAAAATCGGTAGAATTAGTATATTATTTTATCTGAGGCCCGAGACAATTTTTTTTTAATGTGGCCCGTGTAAGCTAAAAGGTTGGACACCCCTGATCTAACCTAAGACAATACATGTGCCATTTGTCAAGTTTCTACTGGAAGAACCATATAAAATTAAAATTTCTTAAGAAATCAAGAGAGATTCTTACTTACTACTTACTACTAATGGCCTGAATTGCATTTTTGGCTCAATTCCCGAAGGGGTGAATTCAATCCTTCAGAAATGAAACAAAAATTCTCCGTAACATTCTCGGATTTAGTGGAAGACAATCTCTCCTGAGTTCTTAATATAATTTTCGTGTTATCGAGAGACTACACTACACTCTAAAAATTATTAATTTAAAAATCAAGCAAATTTAAAAATAATACAATTTATTTAATTGTTTTAACTTTAGATTCAATTGCCATTTATAAAAAGTTGCTTTATAGAAGGTAAGTATAAATTTGGAATTTTTGGAATCTGTAGCTGCTTTTACATTTAGTCTTGATTGATCTTGATTGATCAAAGAGCTGTTGAGATGAAGGAGAGAAAATGTTCTGAAGCCTTTTGGTATATTAAACGTGGGTTACTCCTTTCTGGGGCAACTCTACTCTCGGTCTACTCTGTACGAGCCTTGTCAGATCATATTAGAGAAATCCTCCATGGATGATTACTGGATTTTCCTCTTTTTACTTTTTAGAGTGCAGTGGATAGTGAATATCGATACTACTATAGCTATTACTATTTCACTCCTTAATATGAATATATTAAAAAATGGCTGTCATTTGATTGATCAGTATTTTAATTCGTTTTTGGACATTATTTCAAATAAAATCATGATACCACGTCCCAATCAAATGGTTGGTTATTTTAAAACATAGATAGTATTTAATTATTATTAGTATTTAATTTATGGATGTCTGGCCGATGATTTGATCAAAAAGGGAATGCGTGTCGAGTTGGAGTACTTGTACTCCAGCTCGGCAGGCAATAGAAAGCTAGACATCGTGGCAAAGGATGCGTCGGGGGTGGTGTGGGTTTTGGACGTCCAGATCGTCTTCGTGCTTGCCCACCGAAACAAAATAGAAAAATATAGGGGCAACTCCAGTCTGGTGGACAATATTGCGGAGCGATTTGGCGTCGGGGCGGGCTCGGTCAGGGTCGAGGCCATCACACTCTCGTGGAAGGGAGTGTGGTGGCATAAAGCGGTGGGGTCCCTCATCGCCCTGGGTATATCCCAAAAAACAATAAACAATTTGACATATAGGGCGATGAGGGTATCTCTCCTTAATTTTTACACTTTCAGCAGAAGAACATATAGAGCGGGTGGCGTATGATTATTAATTGTAAATACAAAAAAAAAATGTGAAATGTGAATCAGGATTAATCCTGGCTCTCTCATCCACCTGCTCTGAATTTGAATTTATTTGTTCTGAAGCTGAAAGTGTGAAGTTTGTGTAATGAGCTTTATCTTTGTAAGAGGCTCCTCGGAGGCCCAATAAACAAAATTACTAGTTCGAATTAAGGAAACTTGTACACTGATAAACAGTTATTAATTAAGAGAGAAAGAATTTACATTTTTAGGCCAGAATCTAGGATTTTTTAGTAGAGAATATTTTCATATTGCGCTTCAGAGGGATTCATCCCCCGGGAGCCGAGAACTAAGGTGCTTTCCGTGGGGATGAATCCCTCTGAAACGCAATATAAATATACTTACTATTTAAATCCTAGATTCTGGCCTAAAAAATATAAATTCTTTCTCTCTTAATATACATTGGTTCTACATCCCGAGTTGATTTTTTTGAAAAAAATTCTATCTATTTTCTAAAAAGATAATCAAATTTTTAGATTCGTTTTTAATTAAGTTACTATTAAATTTTAATATAATAATATATTATATAATTTTATTTAACTATGTTCCTCTGTACATATGACTGTTTGTCTGCGTAGAATCTTGTGATTTCGACTTTTACCGAGCCAATTTTTCGCACATTTACCATATATAATGTATTAGCGAAAAAAACAATATTTCCTCACCTTTTAGAAATTAATCGAGATAAATTAATAAGCTTTAAATAATTTAATGTAAAAATTAACTGGAGATCTCATGACTTGAAAGATATCATATAATTTAAACACTACTACACCTTTTACAATTATATTTCAGAAAATATCAAGTTAATTTTAGAAAATCCCAATTGTATTTCAGAATTATTCTCAATTGAATATTAGAAAATTTCACTTGTATTTCAGAAAATAAACATACATAACCAACTAACTAATCGATTGGCATTTTCTGAAATACAATTGAGGATATTTGAAATACACATGAAAAAGACTCAGAGTTTTTTCTACCCAAAATCAAGCACAAGTCCTAAAACGTATAAAATAACAATATATTAAAATAATCTGACGTCTTCTGATGTGGCCATCCACTTGACTTTGCCATACAACTTATATTTAATATTTAATAAAATTATTTATAATAATGTAGGGGAGTTGGGTTAGTTTTTGCATTTTTAGACTTCTGGGGTCTCACTGATTTTGTATACAAAATTCGGTTGAGTTTGCTCATATGGCCTAGATTTTTAAGTTTTAACCCCCTCCTCACCCCCTTTAATTTTGGGTCTATATGCGCCAAAATCTAATCAGCTCTTAATCTCAATGGGCCAAAACTATGTGTGAAATTTGATTTTGGTATTCACACTAGTTTTTGAGCTAGCTCGTCCACAAAAATTTGATAACGCACAGACTAACTAACAGACATTTTGACAAAACAATTATTATCTCGAAAAATATAATTTTTACTTATTAGGGCTTTTTTGTAGAGCGAAATGCCATGGTTTTTCTCAATTTTTTTAATCAAAATGGTTTCCGCCGTTTTTGAGATATTTCGAAAAAAAGAAGGAAAAAACCCACTTTTTTATGCACGATTACATTTTGAAGGAGTCGAAAGTAGAAAGTTTGAATTTTTCCTTTGTTTGTGTCTACTAGCAGGCGAAATTTCATGAAATTGGGGGTACTCTGTTTTGATGAGTGGGTGAATGAATGAGTCAGTGAATGAGTGCCAAAATTAGCTCTTTTCTCAGGTCCATATCTCATAATCCATTTAAGCTATATTATTGAAATTTTGTACTCTCCTCAAGTTTGATTACATAATTACATGTGTATAATTTCTGTATGGTAAAGTGAAAAAGTGTTTATTTCAATATGCTCTAATAAGTAGAAAATAAATTCTTCTTCAGTAGTAAGAAATTTCCATATTCACATGATTAAAAATAAAAACGCGGAGGCTTTTGTTGTCTCTTAAAATTAATTAATTAAAATAAGGCCCCACGCATTTACTTTTATCAATGTGATGAAAATGGAAATTTTTAAGTTACCGAAGAATAATTTATTTTCTACTATTTGAGTGATTTGAAATAAAAGCTTGTTTTTTTGTTTGTTTTTCTCCCCTGCATATTATTCTGTTTGCTTTATTAAATATTTCCACTTACCTACGGAATTAGATATAGGCATATATGTTAGTGAAAGTAAAAATAAATCCGAAATGAAGTTCGGAAATGACCATTGGATTGTTACATTTTTTCATCGGACCTAACTACCACCATTTGTCAGTGTAACTATGTGTCATTCAGTTGTTGATAATACGAGACGGCTTTCATATGATTAATCACACCCGCCCTTTCTAGTGACCTGCCCATATACATCATAGCTATATTAGAGGTATACATATGTAGCTATAGCTCAGAGTACAAGTCAATGGATTAAATAATGATGCCTTTCAATTTAGCCACCTCTGCTCGCTTAAATCAACATCCCATTTCCAACAAGTAAAATTCAAAGGGAGTATTAGGTAGGTATATATAAAAATTTCACTATCTATTAAAATGTATATAAATAAATAACGATAGTTTTTTGTGGGCAGCCTACTATTACAACAAAACGAATTTAATATATCTATGTATATCCAATCGGGTATTTGAATCCATGAGAAATAATAGATAAAATATTTCTAGTTAAAAAGACTGATGAAGGTCAAACGTTTGTAACAATTTTTAATGCAATTGGTAAGTAAGTGGTTCTTGCCACTACGCAATCTCGTGCTCAAAAATATAACTAAAACAAACTGGTAAGCTCCACAGTTATCAATCATGCAGGGAATAATTTTTAAAAATTGAGATGCTAAGAATATTTAAATAAAGCACTTAATTATTGAATAAAATAGTCTATTAGAAATAAACAAACTAATAATATACATAAGTATATCTTTTTTTGGGGAGAAGAGTTGTCCGAGCTGGCTAGGCTTCAGCATCGTTGATGACTATGTTCAAGCGGGAGACCCAGGTTCGAGCCTGGCTAGCATATACAATTTCGGCAGGCTAAAACTCGGCTCCCTCACTAACCCTACTTACTAATACTTTACTGATGTGCTGTCTTAAATGGGCTTTTTTCCCGGTGATAATAAATAAATAAAAAAAATAAAAAATAAAAAAATATCTTTTTTTTTTAAATAATTCTCTTTATAAAATAAAAATAAATATGACCCGCATGAGTTAGTTTTTATTTTTACCACCAGTCAGCGCTGTTTACGAACTGACAGATACCAATAGTCTATAACAAATAAATTAGATATACACATATTTTTATTTACATCAAGCAGAGAACAACCTCATTGATTTCTCTTTATTAAAAATTTATACAATTTGAGAACTTATATTAGTTAATAAGCACGTAGATTAAGAACATCTTTAAAGACATTTTTTGAGAAAATAGCAAAAAAACAAAAGACGCTTAGGGTGCTAGGCAATTTCAATGCTGTGTGACTTAACATTTCTGAGATATAGGTGTTGCCGAGAGGAGAACCGAGACCTAATATGCTGTACACCTACTTTCACTTGTACTTCAAAATATTTCCAAGTACTTCCAAATATTTCCAAGCGCTCCCCAATATTTCCAAGTACTTCCAACATTTCAAAGCACTCCCAAATATTTCCAAGTACTTCCAAATTCTCCCAAGCAGTTCCAAATATTTCAAAGTACTTCCAAATATTTCCAAACACTTCCCAATATTTCCAAGTACTTCCAAAATGCTTCCAAAGAGGTGTACACCTACTTCCAATTGCGGTTCATCCTTCGGGTGTTGCAAATGCTTTTGCAATACGCTTAATTAACTCCCTCTCTTAATTTCAATCTTAATAAAATTTACACCTGTTGAAGAAATTTACACAAACTGATTTAAAACAAAAAATCTTTCTAGAGATAATTGAAAAAAAAAATACTAAAGTAAAAGGGATACTTTTGTTTATGTGATTTCTAACCAAAGCTTGCTGTATACCTACTCATTCTAATCGATATTTATTTTTGAATTTTATTGCTCTTCGGGTTAATATTGATAAGCACCGAGCAACGGATTTTTGGTCACTTTTTGCGTTCAGGGGATAAGGACCACTTTTTTGTTGACAATCCGATTTCCATCTATTAAGAGAATCGTATACTTTGCCATAGAAGAAATTTTTAGAAGCTTGGAGATAAAAGCCCTCAATGTGATAAGACCAAAGGAAAATTAAAAAATTTGCTGTGAATTTAATCGTATAAAATTCCTTTATTTCAAAATAACTCTAAAATAAAATAAAAAAAATAATAATAATAAAGTAAATATAAAACAAAAATAAATAAATAAAACAAGTAACACAGTGAATTGCGGGAGCTCTCTCTCTTTCTCTCTTGTCAGACTCTTAAATTATTCTCAATGCAAAAAGCAATAGAAAAGAAAAAAGAAAACAACAGAAGAAGAGAATCACATATGCATAATAAATTCTTTACGTAAACATTCTCGTATTCTTTTTCCTATTTCAAAGATTCTAAGATTCCATCAATTCAGGCTAGGAAAACAATATTTTGATATTTTATTTAAAGTATAGTTTTTGTCCCTTGGGTAAATTAATACTGAATTATTTACATGCTACAAAATTAAAAAGTGACTTTAAATGTGAAGGAAAGGGATTTCTGTTTCATCAAAATATTATTTTCATTATAAGGTGGTTGTAGTCTTTCAAATAATTGCAAGCCAATTTTTACTTTACAATACAGGGTATGGTCAAGTATTGTAATCGTGCATGAAAAAAGTGTTTTTCCTCATTTTTTTTCGAAATATCTCAAAAACGGCTGAAACTATATTGATTAAAAAAAATTGAGCGAAACCATGGCATTTCGCTCTACAAAAAAGCTCTAATAAGTTAACATCAAAGAAATTATATTTTTTGAGATAATAATTGTTTTTACTTTTATCCAATGCAAAGCATGGGTAAAGTATTGCAATCGCTCTCGGGGCAAGCGTGGCTTCAAAGGGTCCTCAGGCAAAGACTACGGAACCCATGGACTCAATTAAAGTCACAAATTGTAGTATTCAATTAGGTTGAATTTTAGCACGTGACGGTTTTGCCAAAAATTACATGGGGTCTCGTCGAGAGGCCAAAAAGTGCGATTTTTTCATTTAGTGCGTGCGTATGGATGTATGTATGTATGTTATCGCTTTTTTGGCCCACGATTTTTTCCACACCGTTGCACCGATTGAAATGAAATTGAAAACCTACCATTAGTTTAACAAAATGAAGCGCTGATTAGTTTTTGGTACATATCGGCCCACAAACATTAGTACTTTATTTCGGTACTTTTTTAGTTTTTTCTAAATATCTTGAAAATGACTTAACCAATTTTGATGAAATTTAATATCCTAATTAAATACCTTGGGGACCACAAAAAAGGTTAAATAAAGTTTTTAGTAAAATTATATTTTAAAGTACTTTACTCTAGAGTAAGATCGTACTTTTTTTAAATTCTTTATTATTCTATTTTAATCAAGGACCGCAAATATGCAGTGATATATGATTAATAATATAGGAATAAAAATATTGATAATTCAAATGACTTTGGATAAAGTTTAGCAACGATCCGTTGCAGTTTATTTTCTTTGGCTAATGATATTTTCGTTTGAAAATTATTCTTCAATTATATCATATTTTTTTATATATTTTTATTAGTTTTTAAGGAATTTGGTGTTTGTACTTGGTGAAACATTTTTTAAAAATTATTGGATAAAAAATACTTGGTAGGTTTCACATTAAGATATAAAAAATAAAACGAATTTATTTTTGGAGAATCTTTAATCTCGATATATATATTTCGGGTGACTAACCCATCTTCAGGAGAAACAGAAAGTAACTGACCTGGATAAGTCGAATTTGAATACAAGTCAATGGTAAAATTTATTTTTAAGATAACAAAAGGGTAAATATTTAAAATTAGTGGAGGGAGAAAGGTAGGAAGTCTATTTTGTTTAATTTTGAATGGCCTTCTGAGAAATGAGGATTTACACTCAGGTAGATATAGGGGGGGGGGGAGAATTAATGAAAATAAATTTGCAAATATTTAAAGAATGTAATCAATGATTGTACTTTTCTTAACTTCTAATTGATTATTTAGTATATATTCGTTTTATTTGATGGAGCTAATTTTATTTCCGTTGACTCTAAAAAATCTAAACGTAAGCCCTTTCTTTCGAAATGTAACGGAACGAGGTGGCTAATAGAAGAGGTGTGTTTATTCAAATGTAGATGATTGGCGAAGGTAGAAGTAGATTCCATATTAATATCATCTGATCTGCTAAGACTATTAAAGGCTCTTTCATGTTCCGAGTAGCGAGTTCTAAAAGAGCGTCCAGTTTGTCCTATGTAGATTGCGTCGCAATTATCATAAGTCAATTTATATACACCTGATTTATCTAATTTGTCAATTTTGTCTAATTTATTGTTAATTAGTTGTGAACCTAAAGTGTTTTTATTATATAAAGCAGGAGTTATACCAGATGTTCTAAGAGTTGAAGCTATAGGGTTTGTAACGTGGTTCGAAATGAAGGGGAGTCTTTTAAATATTTTATCAGTTCCGGAATTTAGTGAGTGTGTGTGAGAGATACTTATTTTTCGATTAATTTTTTTGTAAATTTTATTAATTATCAGTGTGTTGTAGCCATTATTCACAGCTATATTATAAATGATATTTAGTTCATTGTTAAAATCTGAAGTGTCCATTGGTATCGAAATTCTGTTTCTCCTGAAGATGGGTTAGTCACCCGAAATATATATATCGAGATTAAAGATTCTCCAAAAATAAATTCTGTATATCTTAATGTGAAAAACCTACCAAGTATTTTTTATCCAATAATTTTATATATTTTTTTTAATTTGGTTAAGATATAATTAAAATAAAAAGTTAACAGAAGGTTGAGTCTGACTTGCATGATATGAGTTCCATAGAGGAAACAACAGCAGCACCAAGAGCAAGAAGACTTTGATCTATATATTTAAACTACTAATCATTAGAACTGTAGCAAATCTATTTTTGCAAAGACAATAACATAAGTAAAAGAAAACATTTAATTTTGACGTAGAATTTTGGCTAGTATATTATATTATTACACTGGCAATGTCATAAATAATAAGTCGTTGTGTTTCTAGCAAAGACAGAAGATCGTAAATCAGAGTATTTATCTGTAAGCTCCCCCCCTTCTCACAATCAATTTTAATGAACTCAACACAGCTATGTGAATTGAGGAGTTCAAAATTAGAGTGGACCATCCCTCTTTTGGTTATTTTATGAGAAATCCTCCAGCAAAATAGAGGTAAACCTTGCAGGCAAAAGTGGTACCTGTGCTGTAACCTAGAAGGACGTTTCAAAACTAAGTTTGGACCACTAAGTCTATTTAGTTTTATCAAAAACCTACTTGATTACAGAGGTTTATTAGCGAAAATGAAATTTGTGGGTTGGTCCACTCTGCTTTTGAACGCCTCAATTGTAAATTCCGTAAAAATGCCACAACAGACGATGTCTGAGATTAAGCTGCCTCAGAATACACTGCGCCATTTGTTGCCTAACTTCAGGGATTAATTAAGAACCACTGATTTAAACATTCCAAGGCTGTGGTGTACGTTCCATACCCAACAACGTTAACGCGTTCAAAGCAATGTTTCCCAAAAGATTACCGAAGTTAAGCAACATGTGGCGCGGTTTGTTCTGAGGTAGGTGACCCTATATGTGCTGTTGGTATTTTTACAGCCTTTCGAATTTGAATTGAGTGAAAACATCTAAATAATGATAGTGGAGACTTAGCTTCATTAGAAACGTAACGGCCATACTCCCAGAGTAATGGCTTTGTATTATAGGTAAAATCTAGCAAATATAACATAAATTTCAAGTTTTAATCGTTTTCCTTTTATTATATTCTTAAATAAATAGTATGCCTAAAGTATATATTCTGTATTTTACTCTCTAGAGTCTAAACGGTGATTTTCTGTCTCCTGGTGTGTTTTCTTATTGGTGAATTTAATCTCGCTTGAGACTATGGCAACTCTTGTCAAAAACCATGATAAGTTCGAACCCGAGAGACCAATCACTCTTGATAAAAACACTTAATAATCTGCATTATATAAATTTCAGCCTGACACGCTACTAACAGCCCGAACACCCATTTATATGTCAAGGCGTTGACATTAAAATGTTGATATTTCTTTAACAACAACGTTTTTTTAATCAAAAATAATATTTAATCTCTTTCTTATCTTTCTTAACCAATTTGTTATTAAAACGAATAGAAGTGTTTAAAATAAATAATTATCTATTCATTGTAAATGGACTACGATGAAGACTTATCATGTGAATTCAAGTCCCTGGTCAGAGGGATAAATCCGAGGGGTGAACCGCGATTGGAATTAGGTGTACACCGTCTTTGGAATTCCTTTGGAATTCATTAGATAATTTATTGTCTTCTACTTGGAAATGAAAGTGGGAGTGGAAGTAGGTGTACACGATTTTAGGTCGCGGTTCACCCCTCGGATAAATCATTCGGGATATTTGACCATTGACTCTACATATTTTACTTCTCATATCTTTTAAAAGTGAATATATTAATTTCTTTGCTCATTTTTTCCTCCACCCTGAAATCACCTAGTTGACACAATATATAAATACCAGTATATAGTATGTGCATTTTACAATATATAAATTCTAAAAATTTAATATAAAATATTTTACAAAATTTTATTTCAATATTTTTATATTAGAAAACGTCTAGATTATTATTATTATTTTTTCAAAAATGTTTGGGTAGATGTATTTAATAGACATAATTGATAATAAGAATAAGACAAATATTTAGTATTTTTGAGTGAATTTTTGAATAAATTCAATATTTCGGCCGCTTAGAGAACTTTACCCATTGGCCAGAGTAAAGAATAATAATTTTTCTTTTCATTTTATCAGCAAATAGTCAATTCTTTTATCTTTTAAAATCAAGAGTGAAAAAATAATTGAATATTGTAGCTCTTGTCTGAAATCGAACTTGAATTTGAATTATTTTTTCAATTAGAGCTTTTTAATTAATTCAATGTTTTTTGCGCTTAAAAGAAAAATAGTGAATTATAAAATATATATAAATAACTGTACTAATTGAAAAATGTAGTCTCAATTTGAAATTGATTTATGACGTTGGTGCGCCTGTATTTAGGCAACAATTTGCACGCAGAAGAATGAAAGCTGCGTAAGAGCTAGGCGAGTCCAGACATTGCTCTAGAGCAGTGGTTCCCAACCTGGGGGCGATCGCCCCCAAGTTGGCGATTTGGATTATTAGGGGGCAATAAATAAGTGGGGGCGATTTGGGGGCGATGAATTTTCAAAGGGGAAAAAATTAAAATAGTACTGTACAGTAGAAGTTTGAGCAACAATACTGTTTCGAGGCGAATTGACGAAATGGCAGGACGTTGAATCCAAACTCACCAATTTGTTGAAAAAAAGTAAATTTGCATTGCAGATTGATGAATCAACTGTGATTGATAACAAAGCAATTTTATTAGCTTATATGAGGTTATCAATGAACAAAAGGAAATTACCGATGAAATATTGTTTGCTAGAACTTTGATCACTGATTCGAAGGGATCGTCGATTTTTAAAGTGGTGCAAGTTTATTTTGAGGAAACAAACGTGAGTTAATTATTTCACTTCTTTGTTCATAAAAAAAACTCTGTACAAAATTTACATTTTAATTTTTTTCTATTTTATTTAAGAGTGACCGGATAAAACTGCTTTGGTTGTTTTTATATACGGTAATAAAATTGTTTAAAATAATACAACTGCTTTATTATTTACACTTTACTTCAAATTAAAATTAGGCATACAATGAAAATGAAAAGGGGGCGATAGGGGTTAGTCAATCTCCAGAAAGGGGAGATGGGCCACAAAAGGTTGGGAACCACTGTTCTAGACCCTATGGCATGTAAGCCATTAAGTATGAAAGGATTATTTTTACTTAAGCTTTAAATAGATAGAGAATAGAAAAGGTAGAGTTTACCATATAAACTTTAGGGTTTTCTCGATTTGCTACCTCAGTTCCATTTTGTTTATGATAAATAAAAAATTAAATCATTTTGATTTCGAAATTTTATTCTCAAATTAAACACGCCCAGCAGGCTTTAGCTTGCAAGCCTACCGAGGAAATTTTATTAGAGAAAATAAATTAAAAACAAATTTCGTATGAATTAATTTTCTAAAATGAACACCCCATAATAAATATCTGTTCTTATTTATCTGATTAAAAAATCTAACTAATAAAAATAAATTCATTGTATATAATTATTTAATGAAAAAAATGTATTCGATAAATTTTTATCTTTTCTTAAAAGCAAATGAAAACATACTTCTGAAATTTCGAAAAAATAATTCCCTTATATAATTCACCCATATAAAATATTTTAAAAGCAATTAAAGATAAAAATTAAAAAAATAATAAATTCTCTGAAATCCAATTGGGGTAGATGTCTCAGTCTGGTATACAAAGAAAAGGATGCGAAATATAATGTTGGGCGCTTCTATAGTAATGCCGGATAAATATCTGAGACAAGTCCATATCCATTGGAGACATTGAAACAAGCTCAGACACGAAATAAAGAATTTTCTATTAACCAAGTAGGTATAGTAGGAGTTTTATCAATAGCATCTACTTCTCCTTAACAAGCTAACTATTTTAATACTGAAGGAGACAATAAAAGAGTGTGTCTTCTGCTGGAATTATAAATTTTATTTATTTATAACTAGACTATAGTTTCGAGGGCTTTGCCCTCTTCATCAGTCTATTACAATGGATTCACAGGAATTAATTTATGAATGAAAGGTTAAAATCTTTCATGTGGTTAGGTTAAGAAAATATACAGTGTGGGCAAGTTAAGAATTGAAATTTATACTTGTTTTATTATTTTGGCTGTAGGTGGCGTTCATGAAATTTTTATTTTAAAAATAGCCGCTAAAATAAAAACTTCATGAACGCCACCTACAGCCAAAATAATAAAACAAGTATAAATTTCAATTCTTAACTTGTCCACTACTGAACAATTTCTTAACCTAACCACATGAAAGATTTTAACCTTTCATTCATAAATTAATTCCTGTGAATCCATTGTAATAGACTGATGAAGAGGGCAAAGCCCTCGAAACTATAGTCTCGTTATAAATAAATAAAATTTATAATTCCAGCAGAAGACACACTCCTTTATTGTCTCCTTCAATATATAAAAATTCTGCTAATCTCGGCAAAAAACTTTCAATTTAATATTTTAATACTAATAGTAAAATTGCATGCAAATATAGTGTTGAAATTTGTTAAAAAAATTGCAAAATAAAAACACATGAAAAAGAATTATACTCTCAATTAATTGGGAACCTCTGCTCTATAATCGTTTTTATTTGCCAATTTTTTTCATTGGAATGTTCAATTGTTTATCCCTTGCTTTCTTCTGTATTTGATAAAACCTCTTTTATTTTTTGTTCACTATATCAGAGTTATCTTGTAGGAACTAACGACAACGAAAAATAGGTCGACAATTGTTTATATTTATATTTATATCAAATTCAACATATACATTTACTTGTCTCATAATTTAAGCTGCAATTTATTTCTATTGATTAATAAATTGCCTTGAAATTATGACAGTGTGTGCGTGAGGTTTTCTGGTTAGTAAACAAATTAATTAAACTTAATCATTTTAAATAGAGACAACCTTGATAAGGGCAATGGAATTGATCTTTAGGAACTTTTTAGATTCAATTCTTTTCTTTTCTTCAGATATAAATTATTGTAATATATATTACCATGCAGTGAGAGCTCTCTGTTTTAGAATTTTAAGTATTCTTCAAGAGTTTTTTCCCGTTTGTCAGAGTATTGTAGCATGCAGTCTAAATAAGATACAAACTTAAAAACTACAAATTATAAGTATTCATTTTCCCCTGAATCCAAAAATCCTATAGATATATAAAATTTTAATTGAATAATTTTTTTTTTGGGGGGGGGGGGGAAGGTTGGCAAATTTTTGATGAGGTCGAAAATAAAAAATATTTGTTATCGTGAAATCTGGGGTATCCATCTAGAGAACTCTTTAGGGAGAATTAGGCTAATGTTTTCATTAATTCGCCTTAAAATAACTGTGTGAGATAGTCTCGAATTGGCAATTTTTAGATGATTTTTGTACTTGTACGCATTCAGAATTGGCTTAACTAAAAACAATAAAAAAATTCACAAATTTTCTCATTGTTTCCTTATCAACAACAAGTAACTATGAATATTATATCTCGAGTATTTCGGAACCTTGCATATACGGTCCGACTCGCACTTGGCCGTCTCATTAAGTGATTGTAAATAGTTTTATGAATCTTGTATCATGATGTTTTATACTCTTCAGCACTATTTGACGACCTGATGGTACAAGACTTGGTAAAAAGAATTCCCATGTACATAAATTCACACCTAGGTTAAATAACATTAATGAGCTTCTAAATATAGTGTTGCGGCCGCTTAACATCAAATTTCCCGTTAATACTGACACAGCGGATAAAAGCACCACATCTTTACCAGGTTCTAATCTTGCAATTTTTGATAGGAACAACTCCTCCGTCGGCCATCTTGGATTTTATAGCGGCCATGCTGAAATTATAGGTATTAGGGTGGTCACAAGAAATCAAATTTTCAAATTTTTCTAGTGTGAACCTTTGAATAATTGTCAATTGGCTAAAAAATGAGATTGGCAAAGATTCAGCGTAATTGGATAAAGATAACCTATCCCTCAACTTCTTTTTGATAAAGTGCAATTTTTTGCAAAAAATTGCAGTTTTTCCTTCATAAAATGAAAACCACTAATCCTAGAAACTTGATTCGTATCGAAAATTTTGTTGACTTGCAATTTTACTTGGACCACTTTTTTGTTAATCTCTTAAGTTTGTAGATATTCAGAATTTTCCAGGACATGATCCGTTTCATGTTAAGCGACCTAACAATCACGCCCTGTCTGGAAAATGCTGAATATCTGGGCAGAGTTGGTTTTTATCAAAAATTGCAACCTAAGTACCTAACTAGTATCTGGTATAAATTTGGTGCTTTTATTCCGGAGTGTAAACGTTTTCATTTTAAGCGGCCCCACTAATACCATACTTTTTGATATTTGATAACATGATCTTATTTCTAGGGGCAATAACCTGTACTTTTAACATAGTTGATGAAGAGTAAGTGAAAATAATTAAATGAAAAATAAAGATTGCGCAATATTACAGAAGTTTCTAATTCCATAAAAGGAATGTGCAATCGCTTGTGTTTTGCAGTGGCTTGCGGTGAATTTTCAACTAGGGGATGATGTCCAAAGGAACGAATTCCGTCATAAAATTTTTCATTATTTTTCAAATTTTAATTTTTTTTTTAATTGATATTATGTCGAGAGCGGGCATCTTCACTTTGATGCTTCTTGAGTATGTTTTAATCCATTTCATAGTTGAAAATGAGCGTTCAACCGACGGGCTAATGGAAGGTATAGGACATAGTTGTATTAAATCAAATAATTGTGCTAAATCTGTCTTTTAGATCATATTGCATATCCGCCAGAGCTTTGAGTCTTCCTCTACACCTCGCCACTCGGCTTTTGAGTTCGACGGCGAAATTTTGAAACATTCACAATATTGTGTAGATACCTCTTCTTCTTCTTCTTCATCTTCTCTTTTTTTCGGCCGCCCTCTGCTCCGTGTGCCACGTGGGCTATTTTCCTTCACGATTTTTGCAAGGCGGTCATCCGTCATTCGTTCCACATATTTACCCCATCCTCTCTTTCTCACAACGATCCATTCCACTATATCCTGGATTCCACTTAGTTCTCTTAGATCTTTGCTGTGGATTCTATCCCTTAATGTTTTCCCATGTATTGACCATATTATTCTCATCTCTGTGTCGGTGAAGTTGTTGGGTGGTAATTGTTGATGCTCTGGTTTCTTCTGCATATGTCAACACTGGACGTACGCAGGTCTTATAAATTCGTACTTTGCTTTTTCCTGACATATATGTGGTGTAGATACCGATATATCGTAATATAATCATGTAAGAAAAAACAAAACATAATAAAGTTATACGAATTCAAATATAATATGAATAATATTCTTGACGTTTTAAAATTTTAAGGGATGAGCCGCATCCACAGCATCCATGGACCGCATGCCACTGGTGTTTTGGTATTTTCACGAGACAACGGATGACTGTGTTGGGCTGCTGCAGACATTTGCAATGAAAAAGTCCCATGTAAAGCAGGTTAACTGTCTCGGATATTCAAAATGTTTATGAATATCAATTTCTTTTGTTATCCTCCATCAATGATGATCTCTGTTATATATATATACATCATTCTTTCACATCTTGATCTGTTTCGTCATCAAGTTAACCTCTTTCCGGACTGGTGCATATCATCCTCGACCTCTAACTTCTGCCCTTGAAAACGAGATGGATAGAAATTGTTTCTGGCATTTCTCCATGGCGGTTTAGTTTAGTCTATATACCAGCGTAGCTGTTTATAACTCACTTACCTCTTTTTACAGTACGTAATATAAAAAAAATATAGTAACGATTTTTTTATCTATTTTTTATTTAACTTACAGCATTATAGTTCACGGAGGAAAAAAGTAAGAAATTCTCAGAAAATGAGCTCAATATTCACGTTGACCTAGTTTAGAATCCAGCGAAGCTTTTGATATGCAGAGGGGCGGAATGAGAAGGATGTTTTATGCAAAATTCTTTTGTGAAGGATACACTCCTTCCCTTACCTCACTGCGAACGAATCAATTTTCTAACTCCGTTATCGAAATTCATTTCCTGTTAAAAATAAAAGACAGAGCTAAAAATTGCATATATTATCTCGAATGAATTCAGATTATTCTAATTTAATTAAATAAATGAATAAAAATAATAATCTTTTCTGGTTGGTGATATTCAAATTAGTCATTTTTTAGCTAATGAATAATTTACTCCATCATATCATTTAGTAAATTGATATTGGTAATTTAGGATGACATATAAATGTTTTTAGCTTTTTAATGGCCATTTTGCATTTTGTATCAATTAATATAGTTTTTAATTAAGATATAGGGGAGATGTGGGGACAGTGAGACATCATCGATATCTGGAAAAGTAATTTAAATTTTTGCAGATAAATTGGTTTATTTGGTACTTCTGTACTAGACAATCATAAATAATTATTTACTTTGAATGTAGATCAAGCACATTATTTTTAATATGATTATTTTTATTTTCATACCTCTAAAGTAAAAATTTTGTGTAGCAGAACTTTTCATACGCCTAAAGTTTTTCATATTAGTTTTCAGTTTCGATTTCAATATACCATAAATCTCAATCATTTTTTAAATAATCGTGAAGAAACTGTTCTGTTCAAGTAAATTTAAGTTTAATTTTATTGACATTTTGTAGAAAATATACATTAAGAGTTTGCACTGTCTCATTGTACCCCTAAGTCAATCAATGTGATCACAGTAGTTAATTGAAAGAAAAAAAATTATATTTTATACATTAGAAAAACAATCCATGTCTGACTTTTATTAATCGAATTTTTGTTATTTAAAATTTCAATCATTTCTAATTTTTTTTTTTTTTTTTTTTAAGATTTTGATTTAGATAAAAGAAACCATTTAAATTATTTTTATTAAGTAATATTTGATATTCTATGTTATGGGTTAATTAAAAATTATCATACAAATAAATAGAAACCTATAGATACTTGATTCGTCATATACATTCATTAATAATCTGCCGTCTCACTCTACCCTCAGGACTGTCCCACTGAACCCACCTTTAGGGGGACATTGGGACAAATATCATTTTTCACTTAACCGTTATTAGCATCAACACATTTTAAGTTATAACAGCAAAATTAGTGCCTTATGAAAGCTGAATAGTATAAAGTTGATACAATTTGATGGCTGTATATGTATATAATTAAGTAATGGAGAGGGATTCAGCCAATGGGTAGCCTCTGCTGAATAAAAAACTCCCGATTATAGAAAACGTTTCGGCTTTAATTAAATAATGCCATCATCAGTTCCTAAGAGCTGAAAAAAGCGATAGAGCACACATGTAAAATTACAATAAAAATTTTTTACAAAAAAATCCAAACTTGTTAATTACAAAATTATATCTTACAGTATTAGCGACACAATTAATTTTATAAATAAATTGTCCGCAGGCAGAGTTGTTGTGGAGTTTTATCATAATATATACAAAATTATATGAATTACAAAATGGTTACATAAATCTTAGTGTGCTCTCACTTGATATGGCAACTCTCAGTACAAAATATATATTTCAATTTATTCATTAATAATAACTCTGCCTGCGGACATTTATTATAAAATTAATTGTGTCATACTATAGATATAATTTTGTAATTAACAAGTTTAGTTTTTGTAAAAATTTTAATGTAATTTTACATGTGCTCTATTTTTTCGCTCTTAAAAACTGACGATGGCGTATTTAAAAACCGAAACGTTTTCTATAATCGGGAGTTTTTATTCAACGAAGGCTACATTTGGCTGAATCTCTCATTACTTAATTACTGACAAGTAAATAAAATCTTGATGAAAACTAGAAGACTTAACAATACCATAATATAGCATTTATGGGCAAAAGAAAAGAAAATTGTCCCAACCTCCCCTACTTTTAGATGTTTAAAATATCAAGGTAGAAGCTAGAAATATAAGTGACGAAGAATGTGAAATTTTTGAAAAGAAAAAGAATTTAACAAAAACGCCTCTTTGGTAAAATAGCTTAAATCTTAATAAAAATGAAGTTATGGAACATCTACATTACAACTCAACTAGATATTTCTGTTAATATATAAGCACCATAGCGTCTATACTATTTTTATAAATAGATAAATATTTTAAAACATATTAATTCTACTAAATTTATATTTTAAATCTGATTCGATTTATCCCATTTGAATCTTAATGGGAAAAGGCAGCACTTAATGTCATGTTCTCTTCTTTATATCTTTCCGTTCTTGGATATACTTTATTTATTTTATTAATTTTCTTTCTATCTATCTATATCAATAAATAATAAGAAACGACTTCACTAGGTTTAGTAAATCATGATCTAAATATAATGTTAGTAGCAAGCTACATTTTCTGTAATCTTTATTTACTATGGATGCTGAAAAGAAATGTTCTGAATTACACAATATTGTAAACGACTAAAAAGAAAAACCTATAAAAAAGACTCCGTATTGTTGCCACTCAAATGATTCTCTTGTACAGGACTAATAGACCGAGAGCTACTGACCATTTTGGAAGCTGATTTCAGAACCCAAATAACATATCCCATACTGTAGTGTGATCAGCACACACCCCAAAAGTCAAATTCTTACTCGCCATGACGATGCGATGTCAAAAAATACCGTTAAGTCACCTCATTGATTACATTAAACTCCTAAACAGTATACTCTACGGCAAATTAAAATTTGAAACTAACCACCCAATAATGAGGGGCGAGAATGAAAATTCTAGCCCTTTCGACCAAACTCATCCAAAATTTCGAAGCATTTCGTACAATTTTTGAGCTCATATGAGACAAACTGCCTCGGAGAGCATTGTGTAAAAATAAAATTGTAAGAATTATGAATAAATTATTATGAATTATGAATATTCTGTGGATCCCCAGAAGGCAAGAAATGCAAAAACTAACGTTAAGTTTGGTACAAGGACCTAGATTTTGATTTTTTTTAGCCTCCCCCATTTTGGATGGTTAGTTTTTGCATTTCTAGCATTTTGGAGGTATACTGATTATGTAATACAAAATTTGGTTGAGTTTGGTCGAAATTTTCATTTTTTACCACCTCCCATTTTAGGTGGTTATTTTTTCATTAATAGCCTTCCCCCAGAATATGTATACAAAATTTGGTTGAGTTTAGTCTAAAGGGCTAGAATTTTTATTTTTGACCCTCCTCCTTCATTTTTGGTTGATATTTTCAAATTTTTTTTAACAAAAATGTCAAAAATTACATCCTCTACAATTTTTCTTCTAATGGAATTTGCCGTAGAGTAAGCAGTTTAGTAGATAATAATCAATGAGGTGATTTTAAGGTATTTTTTGACGTCTTCAGGGTTCTATTACCCCTAAAAACGACTGGATTTGGCAAGTAAGACTTTGACTTTCAGGGTGTGTGCTGATCACACTACAGTATAGGATAATGTTCATTGAAATATAAGTAATATTTGGGTTCTGAAATCAACTTCAAAAAATAAAATAAAATACACTAAAAGGTATAATAAATACTATTTAGTTACAACTAAACGAAATATTAACATAAATACTTTTTGAGTCGGTCAAACATATACCTTAACGACTGACACTACTAGTATGTGTAGCGTTATAGTATAGTTTGGAGACTTAAAAAGTAATTTCATGTTAATATTTTAGTCGTTTAGTTGTAACCAATATAAAGATAATAATTATTTTATACCTTTCTTTAGTGTATTTTGTTTGTTGCATTTAATTTTTCGAAGTCGGTTTTATTTTTTCTGCGAAGATTTTATTTTTTCTCTTTTGAGTGATGTTATTAATAGTGATCATATCATCAGAACTTGACCAAAATTAATATTGCAACATCCCTAAGATACCCCTTTCCAATAAAAAGAATCATCGAAATCGGTTCATAAACAAAGTAGTTAGGCCTGAACAAAACTAACAAAAAAGGTCTAATAACTATGAAAAAAAAATGAATCCAATCAGGAAGGTAGACTGAACCCAATGCAAAAAAAAATTTCAAAATCGGTTCACAATTGGCGTGAGATATAAGGTAACATAGGCACAAAAAAACAAAAAAACAAAAAACTTCAGTCGAATAGAGAACCTCCTCCTTTTTTGAAGTCGGTTAAAAATGGTCAGTAACTCTCAGACTATAAGATCTATTGTGTAAGAAGTAGAAGAAAGAGAGATTTTCATATCTGAAATACTTTTCAGGTACAATTCATATTTTAGAAACTGGTAATAATAATAGGGATGTAGACATAGGATTTAACAAGTCAAAAGATGAAATTAAAAATATTTTTTTCCAGAAATTTATGATTGTTTGAGGAGAATGATTGTTTTTATTTTGGAATTATTAAACTACTCAGTTTGTTGGCATATTTGTTTTATGTTATGATTATTTTCAACTGATGTAACACTCAATTTATACATGTATTTTTAAGTAATTCTTTTTTGTAGGTAATCTACTAGTTCATGTGTTTGTTAAATAAAATAAAAAAATAAATAAAAGTGACATTTTCTTCTTTTATAGCTGCAAATATCTACTCTTCCCAAAATAATCTCTCAAATAAAATTTTAATGCAATTGAAATTATTATGCATGCAAATTTCAAGCTTGTATCTTATTTAGTTTATGAACTACAATGATATGACAAACGTACAGACAGAGAGACGAAAATTGTATCGGGTTTCGTTTTACTTTTGAACGGAAGCCAAAAATAAAAAATAAAATATAAAAATTAATAAACTAAGTTTGAATTCGTCTTATGGGCCATTCATAAAATATTATTTATGTGTGATTTAACTAAAAATTCAAATCTTAATAAAATTAATTACAAAAATAAAATATTCAACAGCTTCATTACTGGAAATAAATAATTTGAAAAAAATAAATATGTGTAGGATTTATTGATTTTTTTTTAAGTAGTAATTAATATGTTGCTTTCTTTAGTGTTTGTGTTTTGGTTTGAGAAATGTCTGAAACTGAGAAATGTTCATTCGTTCATGTATTCGGGTTTCTAAACCCACGATAGCTTAACAACGAAAGGTCGTAGAAAGTTCATTCAGGTCGCATAATCTCTAGATTCCCATAATCAGCAGATAATTCAAAAACGTAAAGTCATAAATTTTTTGTGGGTCCGGATTCCCCATTCTTATCACTAGTCAAGAACGCAGAATCGTTCAATTCGTTCTAGGGGCAAAAAATTTGTATTTTATTTGATCACACAAGCAGATATACCTATAAAGAGAGAGACTTTCAATTTTTTGCAGTGGCAGGCATCTGAAAAATTGAAAAAAACATATCGAATTCCAATTTTTTTACGAAAATAAAAAATTAAATCATTTTGATTTGGAAAATTTTATTAGAGAAAATAAATTATTAATTTTATTAAAAACAAATTTCGTGTATGAATTGATTTTCTAAAAGGAACACCCCATAATAAATATCTGTTAATCTACTCTTATTAAACGAGCAAAAATTGTATTTTATTTGTTTATATATATATATTTATTTGTTTATATATATATTTATTTGTTTGTATATTTGTATCTTGGTTATATTTTGAAAACGACTCTACCGATTTTGATGAAATTCACGGGTTAGGGGGTTTTTGGGGTGACAATTCGATCTGTCACGGTCTCATCTTCGACAAAATTGTTTTTGTTGGGTTTTTTCGTAATCAAATTAATTATTCTCAGGTAGACAAATTCCATTCTTAGGGTTTTAAAAAGTGTTACTCTTTTCCTTTTGTGCCCAGGCAGACAATGGGTCGGGTTAATCCTTTTTTCTCAAAGGCCTTGAAGAAGTATTGTGATTGTGGATTTTAACATATTTTGTTCTCCATAAACGTTAGAAATATTAATAAACATTTTATAATTGTTTTTATAATGAACTTTATTTATTTAATAGAATAAAAATAATCAAGAATTTATTTAAAAATATATTTCGCATAAGCAGGTCTCAATTTTCTGAAAAAACAACACATTTTGATGAGACAAAGAGAAACAAAGAGGTTGTCCTCTGCTTGATGCAAATAAACATACACACATATATATCGAGATGGTATATCTGTATATATATTATTTATTTGTTTGAGACTATAGTTTCGAAGACTTGGTCTTCATCATCAGTCTTTCTTCAATTATAAATGTTTTTCATGGAGTCAATATCATATGGATATTGAAAACTTGGTGTTCCATCGTCACTGGTGGTCAGGCTAGGAACCAATAAATTTAATTTTTAATATTATAATTTTAATTTTAATTATAATTTATTAATTTTAATTTTAATAAATTAAATAAATTTATTGGTTCCTAGCCGACCACCAGTGACGATAGGAACACCAAGTTTTCTATATCCATATGATATTGACTCCATGAAAAACATTTATAATTAAAGAAAGACTGATGATGAAGACCAAGTTATAATTTTATTATATCTAATTTGGTACTATTAAATTAAATAAATTTACTGGTTCCTAGCCGACCACCAGTGACGATGGAACACCAGAAGTTTTCAATATCCATATACGATATTGACTCCATGAAAAACATTTATAATTGAAGAAAGACTGATGATTGAAGGACCTGAGTCTTCGAAACTATAGTCTCAAACAAATAAATAATATATACTCTGACTTGCCTATTGTGTGGTCCCACAGTTTCCACTGAGGAAGAGATGCTGAGAACGCTCTCGAAATATTTGGAATAACCATTTGAAAATCAAAATAAATTACTGGAAAGAAGCAAATTCAGTTTATTTATCCTGTCAATAAAAAATTAATATATCCAGTACACACCAAGCCAGCAAAATTCTTATAAATAATATATATAAGATATATCATCTCGATATATATGTGTGTTTATTTGCATCAAGCAGAGGACAACCTCTTTTGTTTCTCTTTGTGAATCAACAACTCTGCTACTCTCGGCAAAACAAAAACTTTTCAATTACATTTTTGATAGGTTTTATTTATTAACAATTGGATGAATAAAAATGAATCATTTGGTTGAATAAAAACAGGTGCAGGAGGTGGGGTGCAGTGGTGGGGGATCCGGAGGTAGGGCGAGGTTTCGGGGGTGGGGTCAAGCGGGGGGTGGGGGGGGGGGGGTACAGTGGGCGAATACTATATATATTTGTATTTTTTTTAATTTTGAAAAAGGCTCTCAAATAAAATCGACCTTTTTATCAGAATTTTAAATTAAAATAATATTAAAATAAAGGTTTTAACTGAAGGAAGAAGTTACCGAGCATCGCTCGAGTGCCTCCAGAGTACTTCTTGTTTATTTGATTAAAAAATCTACCTCAATAAAAAAATACATTCATTGTATATAATTATTATTTAATGAAAAAAATGTATTCGATAAATTTTTTCTTTCCATAAAAGCAAATGAAAAGAATTTAACGAAATTTCAAAAAGATAATCCCTTATTTCATTGAAAATATTTTAAAAATATTAAAAAAATAATAAATTCTCTGAAATGCAATTGGGGTAGAATGTCTCACTCTGGTATAGAAAGAAAAGGGTGCTAAATGTGATCTTGGGCGCTTCTATAATAATTCAGAATACGTGTCGAGACAAGTCCATATCCAATGGAGACTTTGAAACAAGCTCAGTCACGAAATAAAGAATTTTCTATTAATCAAATTTAGTAAGAGTTTTATCAATAGAGTCAATTTCTCCTTAACACAAGCTAACTATTTTAATACTAATAATAAAATTGCATAGGCTTTCGTTTTACATTTGAAAGGAAGCCAAAAAAAATTAATTAATTAATAAGCTAAGTTTTTTGAATTCATCTTAAGGGTCATTCATGAAATTCGTTCGCAAACAGGGGGGAGGGAGGGTTATTGCTTAGTGTATGGGTTCACAAAATTTTCCGAATCGAGACGCCTTTTTTCAATTAAAATTTTTCCATGGCGCTCTATCCTATGTAAATGTATGTCTAATCGTAAGTAAGAGATAAAAATAAATAATAAATACATTTTTAGCTTCTCACTTTTTGTCTAGTTAGGCCAAATGTCTTGCTTCAATTAATTATGAAGCTGCGGCGCACAGTTTGGGAACATCTGGCTTAGCGTGATAGTCTAAGATCCCGACTTAGGTCATCCTTTACCTATCGAGCCTCCTAATGAAATTAATATTTTGATAATATAATGTATTAATAAACAAAACTTGATAGGGTTGACATCCAATTTCTCTGAACAGCCATTTTATCTAGTTTATAAGTTTTTTTTTTAATTATCTACATTTTCATATATAACAACAAAGAAAACTCTCTATAACTAGAAAAAATAAATTCGAAGTTACCTGTTCATACCCTGTCTACCTGGACTTATGTAGGGAAAAAAAGATGGCGACCCAGCTTAGGTCATCCTTTACCTATCGAGTTTCCAAATGAAATTAATATTTTGATAATATAATGTATTAATAAACAACGCTAGATAGGGTTGACATCCAATTTCCCTGAATAGCTATTTTTGAATAAAAAATTAAAGTTGTTAATTTTATTACAAAAATGTAGTTATCGAGTTTCCTTATAAATATATTACCAATCGAGAGTAACATATGTATATAAAAATGCCAAAAGTTGGGTCGCCATCATTTTTCCCTACATAAGTCCAGGTAGAAAGGGTATCAACAGGTAACTTCGAATTTGTATTTTCTAGTTATAGAGTTTTCTTTATTGTTATATATGAAAATGTAGATAATTAAAAAAAAAATCTAATAAACTAGATAAAATGGCTATTCAGAGAAATTGGATGTCGACCCTATCAAGCTTTGTTTATTAATACATTATATTATCAAAATATTAATTTCATTAGGAAACTCGATAGGTAAAGTATGACCTAAGACGGGATCTTGTACTATGATGATTTGTAATCTATCTAAGGAAAAGTGACATTCGCAGTTATTCAATACTATTTTAATTTTTTTCTTAACTTATTGGTTTTTTTATTTTTATTATAGGGGGGCCTATCATTTGTAATGTTTTATTTTTTATAGGGGTTCCAGAAAAATGTGACTGATGCATTGTGACGAAGGGGGGGGGGGGCGCAAAAAGGCGAAATTCCGCATTACGTATTTTATGAATGGCCCCCATAGTTAATTGCCGTGATTTAATAGTTCGTAAATTAATTTTAAATACTCATTATATTTCCTCGATAGCCACTATTTCTTCGGTGTGAGAATTTTTTTTTCTTTTATGTAGGTATAAAATTTATTCAATTCAAAATATTTTATTTCAAAGATAGGGTGAGAGAGAAAGGGGTAAAATATTTACACATGTGACGTAAAAGCGAGGTGTGAATCTATTTCCCGTTTTAAAAGAAGAAGCTGCTTGTGACTAAAAATATTAGTGGGGAAAAAAATACGCGAGCGAAAAAAAGCATAAGCGAAATATGGGCCAGGGAAAAAGGGAGTGTGCCAGAGGGAGGAGGAGGTGTCTCTTTTCGGGGGTGCAGCTGTTGGCTCATGATTCATGATCCATCGAGGATCCGAACCGATAGTGTCGTCGACAATACACTTTCATAAATTCTCAACTGGAAACTGGAATTTGTTCCTAATAAATACCATCGCGTCAATGAGATAAATGGTTGCCGATTGGAATTAACTTACTCTAAATATAATACACTAGTCATTATCGAATTCACTGTTACAAATATCATAATTTATCTATTTGAAGAGAAAATAGATAAGAAAAAGATCGTCCCCAATAAGAAACGAATTTCCATTACAGAACTCCTCGTTTTCACTCTTAACTCCCGTATTCACATTAAGCTCGCTGTTTACATACTTACCTTGTTGATTTCATATTTAATTAGCTATTTTCATACTTAACCACGGTTCGAATACTTAACCACGGTTCAAATAATTAACCACGGTTCAAATACCTAACCACGGTTCAAATACCTAACCAAGGTTCGAATAATTAACCACGGTTCAAATAATTAACCGCGGTTCAAATACTTAACCATGGTTCAAATACTTAACTCTCAATTTTCTTAGTTAACTCCTCGTTTTCCTAATTAACTCGCTGTTTACATACTTATCTTGTTGATTTCATATTTAATTAGCTGTTTTCATACTTAACTAAGGTTTAAATATTTAACTCTGAGTATTCTTATTTAACTCTCAATTTTCTTACTTAACTCATCGTTTTCCTAATTAATTTGCTGTTTACATACTTACCTTGTTGATTTCATATTTAATTAGCTGTTTTCATACTTAACTCTCCATTTTCCTACTGCTCGTTTTCATACTTAACTTTTCGTTTCAATAATTAACTTCATAGTTACCATACACTTCAAAAAAAGGAGGAGGTTCTTAATTCGACTGATTTTTTTTTTGTATCTATGATACTCGATTTCTTCGCCAATTGTCAACCGATTTTGATGGGTTTTTTTGTATTGGGTTCAGTATAGTTTCCGATTGGTACCATATTGAGCAAGTTCTTCACCATTTAGAATCTAATAAACTAATCCATGATAGTCAATACGGCTTTAGACAATCTCGGTCCACCGGCGACATTTTAGCATATATAACTCATATGTGGAATAAAGCACTAGAGACTGGTAAAGAGACTTTCGTAATAGGCTTAGACATTTCAAAGGCCTTCGATCAAGTCTGGCACAAAAATCTTCTTGCCAAATTACCTGCATTTGGCCTCCCCCCGAGCCTCTGCAAGTTGCTTGAGAGCTTTCTCTCAAACCGCTCTATTAAAGTCGAGGTTGACGGAATATCATCCTCGTCCTTTAATACTAATGCTGGAGTTCCTCAGGGCTCTTTATTATCTATATTAATGACCTATTAAATCTGCCCTCCAATCCAATACATTGTTACGCTGACGATAGCACCCTCCACAACGCTCAATCCTTGCTTCGACGATCGCGCAAACATAGCCTCCTCTAATAAATTCAGACTTAAGCATGCTAAAAAAATGGGGATCTCACAACTTGGTAAACTTTAATGCTGGTAAACACAATGCTGCCTTAATTTCTAGGCGCGCAGATAGGAACCTTCCGGACATTTCCTTTGATTCGAGCTCATTGGAATTTCGTAATAAAATATCATTGTTAGGTGTCTCCTTAGGTTCTGACCTCTCTTGGAATGACCATATTATCTCAGTAGCAAAGGCTGCAGCATGTAAGCTTGGCTTTCTTTTCCGAACCAAACGATTTTTCACCCCCACTCAACTCCTTATATTATACAAGGCTCAAATTCGCCCCTGTCTTGAATATTGCTCGCATTTGTGGAGAGGGTCCTCCAAGTATTCTCTTGAAACCCTGGACGCAATTCAGAGACGAGCTATCAGACTGATAGGCGATCCTACATTAACTGACACTCTCGACTCCCTAGCCCATCGTAGATCTGTCTCCGCCCTTTCCCTTTTTTATAGATACTACCATGGCTTTTGTTCTGACGAAATTAAATCGATAATCCCACCAAGGGCTTCATTTGCGCGGAATACACGATTTTCTAAAACTCAACACCCCTACGCGCTTAAACTGGATACTAATCGAACAAACGCATTCGCCAATTCATTTATCCCCATGACATCTAGAGACTGGAACTCTCTTCCCCCGACCGTCTTTCCAGCAACTTATGACCTTCAATCTTTCAAGACCAGCATCCACAGATACCTTCGACTTCTACCCAATCACTAAATCTCCCCTTATCTTCACGTTACAAGGGTCCACCACGGACTACAGAGGTTGTACCTTCTTGGTGCAACTTCTTCTTGTATCAGTATCTTTATAAAAAAAAAAAAAAAAATATTAATTTGATCAAATTCTGTATGATATGATCAATGACAAAATAGCGGAAATCTTTAAATCATATGAGCAAATAAGCGAAATTATAATAAAAAATATTTTATAAAAAAAAAACAATCTTAAAACGTTCATTTAAAACCCGCTAACGTTTCGAGAGAATTCCTCTATTTATAAATTGAATTTTATTATCATTTTGTGATTCATTCGCATGAATCTTTCTCTTACGAGATGCATGCAATGTATTATCTTAACTCTCACTATTGTCAACATGACTAAAAAGAAAAAAAGAAAAATAATTTTTAGAAAAAAAATTAAAACCGACTTCAAAATAATTATCTAATTTAGTTACAACTAAACGACAAAATCCCTTTTTGATGTCGGTGCAAAACATAAACATTTTATGAATCGCACTCAACGGATCATACCTAGGACGTTTAGCGTGTAATGAAGTCCATATCGCGTAAGCTCGATTATATAGTTTGTTTGGCACCGACTTTAAAAAGTGATTTAATATAAAAATTTCGTCGTTTAGTTGTAACTAAATTAAATAATTATTTCATACCTTTTAGTGCATTTTATTTTATTTTTGAGTTCTTATTATTTTATTTGTTGAATTTAATTTTTTTGAAGTCGGTTTTCATAGAAAAATAAACTATTAATTCCGAAGATATTTTTATCCTAATACAAGAGTATTTAGAGAAACCAAATACAGTATTTGTTTTGATATATGTACTTTTATTTAGCGTAGGGCACCATGGAAAAATTTTAATTGAAAAAAGGCGCCGCGACTCGGAAAGGTTTGGGAACCCCTGGAATAGATCATTATTCTGCTGACGATAGAAAGTGGTAAAGTATTCTCTTCACACAAACTAGCACTGGGTGAGGAGTCCTTTTACTCATTATACTTCCTTCATTGACCTTTTTGAACTATGAGGAAGGAGAAAAAACCTTCCGAAACGCCGGTTTCGAAACAACACTAAAAGGGAAAAACTTTTCTAATAAATGATATTTTGTTGGATCTTGTTTATTTACGGACTGCTTTCATTCAAATCCTGAGATATTATTTTTTCAATGAAATTACTCGATACGTCCGGTAGGTAGGCGAAGCTACCTGCCAGGTGGCCCTAATATTGAATTCACTCCAATTAATTTTTTAACTTTTGCTCGTTGGGTTTGAAAACTCCTAAAACACCTATGTTTTGTATGTCTGTGAATAGACTAAATTGCTTAGGGGTCAGATTATATGTAGTCGAAAAATTTTTTGCATTAAACGGAGCTTAAACTCAGGCCTAACGCTCAGTTAGCAGGACGCGACAACCTGACCCCAATTTAATTAATTAAAATATGCTTCTTTTTTTACGTTTACAACCATTTTCTTTAATGAGAAGGAAAAGGGTTCTCGCGGTTAATTTTTCAATACCTTAAGTGACAATTAAAATATAAAAGTAAACTTTTATGGCAGTTATTTTTGATGTCCTAAATAAATTAAGAACTATGCTATAAAAGGACCCTAAACTGTAAAGTCATTGGTTACCAATCGGCTTATGAGCCTTTTAAGGGCTTCTGAAGGGATTTAACGACCTCTGGGCTTCCATTATTTCTTGGCAAAGATTCATTCCAACTTGAAGTTTCTACAATGAATACCAGTTTTCATTAACACATTCCACCATTTCAATAAAACGTTTTCTCTCGTTTCAGATCGTGTTATGTGTTCTTGAATATCTGTATATAAGCCAATGAAATAAAAAGCGAAAAATCAAAAATAGCTCAAAAAAGAAAATTTCAAAATAGTTGTGAAATAAGCTGCGATTTTTTCATTCGAATAAATATTGAGTGAGGATGTAAAAATGTAAATGAATAATTGGCAAAGGACGAATCACTTTCGATAAATGGACAAGATTAAAATTCCTATTATTCAATTAACGTATACTCGGATAAAAGGTTCTTCCTTAGGGGAAAGTAATTTCATCCTTAAGGCCTCTATAACAAGCACAATCTAAAAACCAATTATAATGATTTAAATGAGAAATAATAACATCTCAAAAACGTGATTTATAGTATATGCTAAATGAAGAATTTATTCAGTTAAAAAATAAGAAATTAGAGAGAAAAAATGAAAAGTTTTTCCACGATTCGGAATGTTTCCCATTAATTTTTGTGATTCGGAAATTCTTTTGTCTTCAAACTGTATTAGCTAGAAAGCTGAAACTTAGCTGAGATGAGATGCAGTTAATTATACAAATTGGGGGCCCAAATTTCAATTCAATAGCTACTAAGTATATAATGATCCTATCTTCAAGGGGACAAAGGATAAGTACGATATATCGACACGTTCGCTATATCGTGATTATGATATATTGAGGGTAAAAATTTAAAATACGTTATATAGAAAGTTTTAATTTATTTTTATTTTATTATAAATTTATACATACATACATATGTCCTAGTATGTACAAAAAAAGAACAAACGAGACAGGAATGCATCAAAATTAACCAAGAAAACCTAGAAAGAGTTAAGGATTTCCGCTACCTAGGAGGTAAAATAACATGGGATGGGAAGAGCGAAAACGAAATCAAATCAAGAATTGCCCAAGCAAAAATCGGGTTTAATTCAAAACAAAAACTACTATGCTCCTCCTCAATCAGCTTAGAAAACAGGAAGTTGCTCTTGAAGACATATGTATGAAGCATAGCCATGTACGGGTGAGAAACCTGGACAATTAGAGAAGCGGAGAGAAAGAGATTAGAGGCTTTCGAAATGTGGTGCTACAAAAGAATGATGAATATCAAATGGATGGATAAAATTACAAATGAAGAAGTTCTTGGAAGAATCGGAGAAAGAAGAACCTTGTGGAAGAGTCTGAAGAAGAGAAGAGATCAGATGATGGGGCACACACTGAGACATGGGGGACTGCTTAGGGATATCTTGGAGGGGGAGGTGGGAAAGAAAAGAGGAAGGGGAAGACCCAGATTAGAATATTTCAACCAAATAATTGGGGATATGGGATGCCAGACATTTAGAGAGGTCAAGCTGCTGGCGGGGGACAGTGTCGAGTGGAGACGAATTGTTGCATCAAACCAGTCTTAGGACTGTATACTCAATGATGATGATGATGATACATATGTATACATAAAAAAATACTGCATTTAAATACAGTGGTATGAATTTTACATTATTTTTGATTGTACAGTATATTAAAACTACATAAACATGTACATATTTTTATACACATTATTTGTTGGGAAATATTGATCTATTTTTGTTTTCATTAAAAAATTATTTAAACGTATGCTATCTTTTGCTAATTCAATAGTGTGAATTGCCCCGAACACATTTTCATCCACATTTGATTCCAATAAAAAATGAACAATTTCTTGGCCTCTTTAAGTCTGATACTCGGAATTTCTTCTTCTGGTTGTTCCTCTTCTTCACCATCCACATCATCGGTTTGAGTTGAAATTTCATCGATGTTAAGCATTCACGTAACTGCAACATCATCGTAAAAATTAACCAAGTCTTAAAAAGTGATTGGATTTTTTTCATATTGTGATAATTGGTGCGATTGGTTTTGTACGGATTAACGAGATTTTCCCAAAAATCAACGGGAAAATACGAATTATGGGACGATTTGTCGATCTTGGAGAGGAGAAAAATTACATATTATTTTAATGAAGGGACTAAAATGCATTGTTTTATATGAATTAACGAGATTTTTCCAAGCGACCAGCACTTTCTTACGATTTATCGGGATATACGATACATCGGGATATGAAGTATCGGTATTTCACTGTATTGGTAAAAAGTACCTAATATTTTAACCGAATTTTGAGCTTTAAGAAAATGTTTCGAATTATTAAATATTTCTCAAGTGACGATCTTTGATCTTGAAGAAACCCTTTTTTAAAACATTCAATTATTAAAAATACCTCCTTCCGAAATTGAAAAAGAAAAAACTTTGGTAAATATAGATCGAAAGAGGAGAAACCTAGAACTTTCAATTCTTCAATACTCCAGTGCACAAACACCTACGCCTCCACCCTTTCGATTATTCAATTTCTTCTTCTCTTCCGTAATGCAAGAGCCTCTTTCGAGATCCATAGGGGCTGCATTTTTATGGTACATTTAAATAAAAAAAAAACAGCCGAGAGTAGCAAAGTTGTTGATTCATAAAGAGAAATCAATGAGGCTGCCCCCTGCTTGATGAAAATAAACTATATAAACTATATATTGTATGTAGTCTAAAGCCGATTGGCTTTTAAAATAATATTATTATTATTATATTGGGATTTACCATTATGTAATATATATAATAAATAAATAATATAAATATGTATATATGTTAGAGATTATAGTTTCGAAGGTTTGAGCTTCATCATCAGTCTTTTTAATTAAAATTATTCAATCTGTTATTTCACATTAGTTCAGTCAAATAAGAATTTCATTCATTTGTTGAGGGACTAACTTATAATACTATTCCAACAAAAAGAATTTATCTACATCCGAACGGATATATAAAGTCATGGAATTTAATAAATAGAAAATTTCTAATTAAAAAGACTGAAAATAATTTTCGAAATTTTAGCCTCTTACAAATAAATTTTATATTTAGCTATATGTATATAATTATTTGCACCAAGCAGAGGAGAACCTCATTTATTTATCTTTATTCCCCTTCTTCCCGATAACTTACATAAATAACTCTCATTAAGAATGATATTTTGGAATAATGTCATCATCTGTATTCTAATATTTTAAGCGTTTGATAAATCTTCGTTTAAAACATTTAAGCTCCTTCGATTCCTGCATAAGGCGTTGGGATCTGGTTATTGCCAACTGCGTCCAATGAAGATGCCAAGGACGACACATTAGTTATAAAAAGAATTTAATTACAGCTTTAATTCTTAATTAGGTCAAGGTTGATGTGATTGTTTTAGGCAATCCCAACTTGTTGAAACTTTAACACCTCTAGAATATAAAATACAGGTATTCTTTGACTTAGGACCGAGATAGATTTCTAATCGGTTGTAAATTTCATAAAAAAACAAAAACAAAGAATATTAACATAAAGATTATTAAATATAAAATTCAAATTAATAGATCAATCGTTATTCAAAATTATGATATGTGTAATTATCTAATTATATAAGTTGCGGGGCTTCCCTAATATATGTACATAAAAATATATAAAATTTATGGGAAATCCCCGAAGCTGTTTGTTTCATTTATGAAATAGTATTTGCATTTATGTAAGAGACAAATACAAGGAAGTGCGAACCGCCGTAAGTCGAGTACTACATGTAATCGAAAACGTATAGCTTGAATTAACCTTAATGGTATATATCAGTGGCGGTTGGTGACTTTTCGACCAGGGGATGCTGTCTAAAAAAGTATCCTTCATTTTTTGAAATTTTATTTTAATCTTTGCTTTTTTTTTTAAATTTCAGAGTTATAAGAAAATCTTAAATTTCTCCTAATTCTATTGCTATAAGCAAGCTATGACTTATCTATAGCACTCTTAGTTATTTCTGATCTTAAATATTGAGAGTTCTTAGAAATGGATTAGTCCAAAGATTCTCAAATCATCTTTATTTATTCCTTTTTTGTATTAATGCTATTTTAAAATAAACTATTAATAGTTCCTCAGCGAGAACAATTTTTATTCGACTAAAACTCGTCTGGACTTGTCTTTGACCTTCTTGAACTGGAAGATATACCAGGCAACTTCAAACCTTCTATCCGTACCCATATCTGAAAAATTATTCATTTTAATTGCCCCTTGAAACTATGGAACCATTTTATTTTATTAAAAAATATTTTTATAGAAATATTTGAAAAATTGGATAATAATTTGAAAATTTAAATATCCTCCTGGAATTTTGAAGTCGATATTTATGCTGCTCCAGGAGTGCCTTCTTTTTTAAAAATTTTATAATTTCGATTGTTTTAAGGCTTTCAGACCATTATTTACCGAGATAGAGACGTTTAAAGATTTTAAAGACAAATTTTTTTTTCAGAAATTAAAAAAAAAAATGAATGCGATGCAATCAGCCCTTAGTAATTTAATTAAACCATAAATTAAAATTATAATTTAAAATGTTGAAATTTCTTTAAAATCCACAGATGCCAACCGTATCCGAGATAGGGGCGGATTTTGGTCTTGTAGAGGCTGACAAGCTGCAAGAGCATGAAAAATTGTCTGGATCAGAATAAGAAGCCAATTTTCCTTGATACAGATATTGCCTCAGAGGAAATGTGTTCAATCCAAGACAAGTCAGATGCGACCAAGACGCCCTAGCTTCACACATCTTTGCAGTGCAACTCTCAATTAAGTAATCTAATTTTCTTTAGAATATAACTATCATAACAAATATATAATAGATGTTGGATATAGGATAGAGATAGATATTACCCTAACGGAGGTAAACTTACTAGTAAATGGTGTCCATTTGGATTGAAGGGGACATGAACCCAGGACGCGTCTATCGATTACTTATTTCGAGGATATTTTGCTTCTATCGATTGCAATGAACTTTTAGAATTTATATTTGGGTGTTTTGTTTGAAAGCAACATTTTTTTTCACTCCCACCTAAAAACTCTAGTATTATAGCATAGAAAATTTGCCAAAGGGTAGATATTATTATTATTATTTTTTTAAGGTCACTCTTTGCTTTGTATGTTTTCTCAGAGGCCTTAGTAATTATGCAGCTTGAGTAATAATAAATTTATAGATTTTTGACAAATTGGACATTAAATACAATATATATATTTTTTTAATATTAGTTTTATAAAATTCATAATAACTGTGAAAATAGATTGCATAGATTGTTTGTGATTAAGTATTTCTTAAGACACGCAGAGTGAAAGAAAAATTAATTTGACACTTAATATTGTATATTATTATATTAAGTTGTTTGTCACATCTATGGGATTAGAGGTTTGATGAAAGAAAAAAAAATCTATACCGACTAGCCTTAATAAAACTTCATGTTAATTACACGTATAACTTTATTTATTTTATTAGTACCAGAACAAAGAAAAATGATTAATCTTTTGTTCTAGAACATCACTGATATTCGAGGGACTACCTTGAGTAGGTGTACATGTAGTATAATCAAATTTTCTCCAGGTGCGTTTATACGATGGTCCCTGAGATGTAGATTAGATCAAGCATGTCTGTGATGAGAGTGGAATATTAAATATATTTCCCCACATGAAAAAATTAGTTTCAGGTCTAGGAGAAGTGAAAACCAACGAAGAACTTCACTTAAATTAATACAAGCAGGACCAATTAAACTGATTGTAAGTCAAATATTGAGCTCACTTTGGAATGCATTGTAGGAATATGAGGGTGCGTCCTCCTGTTTGAAAATGAACTTGGGATGGTCTTTTTCCTGCCATTACTGCCGCATGTCTAGATATTGAATTCGAAATACGTTCACTTTAGTGAGGTCACGTATATTTGTCTTTCGAGTTTCATAACCTCCAGGTTCTGACAGTGTTTTTATTCAGTCACCCCAAAAAATATTAACCCTGGAGTACTCGCGCGGCATTTTGTTTCATTGAAGGTCGCGCGGTGCCTCACAGACGGTAAGTATATTTTTGTGCTAATTGTAAATAATTAGGTCATTTAATTCAAAATTTATAATTGTAAACAGATTAACTAAACATAATTAAACATTATAAAACATTATTATTATTATTTTTAAATGACCTAGGTTCTGAATCTATGACCGAACTCTCTGGTCAAGAATTCTAATGAGATTAATATACAGGTATATTTGCTGTTTCTTAATTGTAAACAACAACAATAAAACTTCAGTATATAGTGTGACATATACTATATTTTTTCAAGATATTATGCAAATTAATACAAATGAGAATAATAATTATAATTATTAGACTATTTTGACAAAATTTTACATTGTCATTATAAAGATTAACTATTTTACACATTATAAAGCTTATAATGAAATTGTTTCATTTAGTGAGCAGCACAAATCAGCAATCAGTACTATTTTTAAATTAATTTGTAATTTTTAATTAAGTCTTGAAAACTTAAATTGATGTTTTTCAAGAGGGTGGCAGATTTGAAATTTGATAATTAGAAGTAGAAAATTGTATTTATTAAATCTCAAATAGCTGTCCGGCGGACCCTGAATACATTTAATACTGTAGCCAATAAAAAATAAAAAAATACTTAATTAAATAAATTTTTAAATATTTACTTTTAGTTTCGTATAAGGTCGCGTAGCGTCTGCTAGACTCCATTGATGCAAATTTACAATAACCTCTTTCTTTTAGCACTGAAATGATTCCAACTCCTTTTCAATGATTTCTAAGTAATTGTATTTAATTTATAGAAAGGTAGAATAAAGCAGAAGTCAGCAAGTCAACTTTTTTAAAAACAGTGAACAAAATAACTGTCCCTGGCGTCTCAGAGACGCCGCGCGACCTCTCCACGGTTAACATATTTCATTAGAGTTTTCATATTATAGCTAGATCACTTGATTCTTTGTTCGATCCTTTTTACTTTATCTATGCGAAATAGATAAAGTATTTATAAATAATACTATGAGGTTTGTTGCAATTCAATAAAGAAATCTTTAAAAACATCCAATTTTCAAATATTCAATACTCCTTCGAGGCCAAATTAGATATACATATAACAAACGCATTCCCCAGGTCGTTTATTTCCATGACTTCTAGGGAGAGGAATTACTTTCCCACTTCAGCTTTTCTGCAACCTCCAGTCAAATTTAAAGATATCTTCAACTGATACTAGCGTTTGAAATAGCATCCTGTTCTTTCTATTGTAAGAAACTTATCCGTAGCTTACAAATGCTGCACATTCTTGGTGTAACATCTTTTTGCGTAATTGTTTGTTTTCAAAAAATTATATTATTTCCACTTTTCGATTTTATTTTTTATTTTTGTGATTGTAATTTTCCTTAAGTAACTAATCACCAAAAATTAATAAAATAAATACAAGATACCAATTAATATAATGAAAAGTAACCGATTAATAATTAATGCAATATAGTAATGAAAATTTAAAAATGAAAATTCTAGGTAGGTTTCACAAAAATAAAAGACAAGGTGCTTGTTAAACTCATACTAACAAGCATCTTCTCTTTTATTTTTGTGAAACCTACCTAGAATTTTTATTTTTTTCAATTTTCATTACTATATTGTATTAATTATTAATCGGCTACTTTTCATTATAATAATTGTTATCTTGTATTTATTTTCTTAATTTTTGGTGATTAGTTACAAGATGCTTGTTAGAATCATGCTAACAAGCATCTTGTCTTTTATTTTTGTGAAACCTACCTAGAATTTATATATTTTTAATTTTTTTTTTTAATTTTCAAATTTTTATTACTTTATTAAAATATGTTTCACCAAGAACCTTACCTACGCCATTCTCCCTTAACTTAATAGTTAGAATTGTAATTGATGTCTTAATTGTATTTCATTTAGTTTAAGCTTACTACTTCCCTGAATACTTATGTATATGTAATAATTCCGTTAAAACATAAAAAAAGCAAAAATTGCGACTCTTTCCACGAACGTCCCTATTGGATTGCTTCCGAGAAAATATTTAAAAAGTGTGCTAAATCAAAAATCTCTAACTCCTAAAGACTACTACTAGGGTTAAAATTTATTATTTGGGAGGTGATTTCGAGTTGACCAAATCGAGGGTTGCATGCAAAGAAAGTCTTATGTGTGTGGGAGGGACGTCCATTGATTGCCACCCCCACCCCCCGCCCCATAGGCTCCATCGATTCCCCCATGGTCTCTGGGTCGCTGGGCCAAAGCCTAAAAGGTTGTTGCCAACCGCCATCAATTATCTCCTTCAACAAAAAAAATAAAAAAAAGTATAAATAAATAAAAATAACAAAAAAAAAACACTAAACCTTGCTTGTTTTCCGGGGGTTTCTTTTAATAGCGAGTCAAGTTGTTAAAAGAACTCTCATTCTCCATTGCTGTTGTTAGAATTTGTCATTTTCATTGTAGAAGTATCTCAATATTTTATAATATCATTTTTTTTTGGCTTTTCGGCCTCTCTAGCCATCAGCCAATTTACGATACTATTATTTTTTAAATTTCATCTTAAATCTAGGGATCAGAATTAAGCCGGTTGCCTCGAGTCGGATTCGAATTCGGGACCACTTGATTAACAGGCTTGTAAGCTATCCTCTCGGTCAACCCGACCCCCTATAATATCATTTTTTAACCTTATATAGAAATATTTTAAACTTGAAGAAAAATTATTTTCAAGCTCCTCTCTGTGTTTCTGTCTATATACCGTTATCCACGATAACTCAAGCATGAAATATAATAGAAAGGTCGTTCTATTTTGTATTTAACAACGAAATAGTGATTGAAGTTTGGATTTCAGAACTTGAAAATGAAAAATCCAAAAAAATCATAAAGAATAAAATCAATGCGGAGCTTTCGATCGGCTGTAGCTAATGAACTGAAATTCAGTAATTCCATATTTCGGCTTTCTATATTAACAATATTTGCTGATAACACTTGGCAAATCATTAAAATTTACGGGAAGCGGACCGTAAAAAGCTAATAACAAATTTTTAAATTTACTTGAAAAGAAAATGATAATTCTGGTACAGTTTTTATTAAATAAAAGTTAATAAAGAGAAAGTTTTTGTGCCGAGGGTAGCAGAATTTTTATATATTGAAGGAGACAATAAAAGAGTTATAAATAAAATGAAATTTATAATTCCAGCAGAAGACACACTCTTTTATTGTCTCCTTCAAGTTTTTAGTTTGAGAAGATGATCTGTAATTTCTAAGCAAAATGATGAATAAAAGTGTAAACTTTTCAACACTCCCAGGATATATTTCTATATTTACTAGAAAACAGTCTATCAGTGCCTCTAAGCTTCTAAAATTCCCTATTAGTGATTTCATATGAGTATAGAAATTTTAATAATGTTTTATAAGATTATTTTAATTATAATTTGTGATTTCACCTTGGGACGTCTAATCTAAAAAACTCCTTCAGATACCTAAGGTTCGAAAAGTAATTTAGAATACTGTCCGTATGTGGAAATCACTTAGATGCTTTTCAGAGATCGTTCTCTTAATTCATTGGCTTGTGATGTTTCCGCCCTTTCCTTTTTTTTTTTTTTTTTTATAAATTCTACTATATGCCAAAACAAAAATAAAACACTAATCTCTTTTGAAGTCTTTTGAATTCGTAGAAAATAAGTCTATTTACTAATGGTAAAAATCATATTCCTGTAGGGTAGGGAACCAATATACAAATATGTCGATGAGAATGCATAACTTCCAGGCTTCGTCGTAATCTCATTTCGTTTGGTTAGCATTAGTATATGCACTGATGACACAGACACTCTTATCTATATTAAAGATTTTCAAAAACAATTTTTAAGTTAGAAAAAAATAAACAAAATAAAAAAATAAGATTTTAGGAATGTTTAACAAACAAGAAAAGGGAGGGAAAATTAATAAGTTGATAATCTCAAGCAGATTATTTTGTATTTTACCCCTGATGAAATTCGAATGTTATCATCCTCACTAAAGACTGACTTCTGACTCACGCGGGCTTACTAAGCGCTTTACAATTTATCAGTAGAAATTTCAAGTACTAATACTCACTAAGCTCGACTGTAATTTGAGTGCATACATTATTATATATAGCCCAAGAGCCCATGACGGCCAGACCTTCGTTATTTTATAAAAGCTGAAAGTTTTTCTATGCATGTCCCCTATACAGGTAAGAACGACCAGCGACTATAGAGTTTGGGTTGTGGATACTTTGGCAGGTAACAGGTAATAAAGGTGTATAAAATAGTACTTTAAATTCGTTAAAGTATAAAGCTCAATTTTTTGTAGTCCTCAAAGTACTTAATTACAATATTAAATTTCATCAAAATTGGTTTAGTCATTTTCAAAATGTTTAGAAAAAACTAAAAAAATACTGAAATAAAGTACTAATGTTTGTCTGCCGATATGTACCAAAAACTAATCAGCGCTTCATTTTGTTAAAATAATGGGAGGTTTTCAATTTCATTTCAATCGGTGCAACGGTGGGGAAAAAATCGTGGACGGAAAAATCGATAACATCCATCCGCACGCACTTCCTGAAAAAATCGCACTTTTTGGGCTCTCAACGAGACCCCAAGTAATGTCACGTGCTAAAATTCAACCTAAATGAATACTACAATTTGTGATTTTAATTGAGACCATGGGTTCCTTAGTCTTTATCTGAGGACCCTTTGCTTCGCATTGGATAAAGTAAAATAATCACAGAAAAACTTGCCCTTATTTCCCATTATAAACTTTCAAATTTTAAACAAAGTTGAGGATTGGCAGCCTTTTGGAAAAAAGCATCCTAACCATCCAAAATAAATTCTGTAATCGCTCCTGTTCAAATTAGATTTTCCAAAAAGTTATACGCTTTCAAAAATACTATTACATTACTTACTTATTATTTTAAAATGTTTCACCTTGAACCGACACCAAACTCTTTAAAAATTAAAAATAATCGTCTTTGAATCTACAGGTTAAGAATTGAAAGTGAGGGCAGATAATTTTAAATAGATATATTGCTAGCCTTTGTCTGTGTATGATTTAGAGTTATAGACAGACTCAAACAATCATCTATTTCTCTAAACAAACTACTTAAATATAAAGAAATTTCTAAACTCTAGCATAAGGACGTTAAGATTTGATGAGAATCGTAATTTTCATTTCAAATTGTTTATTAGTCATTAGAGCAGTATGTCTCGTTTAATTTATTAACCCAATGATTATAATTATGATTAACATAAAATGAATTACTTTTCCCTCTCATTGCCAGAAATAATACTTGTTTTGAATTTCCAATGAATAATAAATAAACACTCTATTTAAAGTTAATTTATGTATTCTAGACGAAAAAAAAACATTACCAAAAATTATAAATACATAATTTTACCCCTTTATGATAAAAATAAAAAATATTTAAATGAAATCATTTTTTCTTGATTAATTGATTTGAAAGTAATATATCGATGATAGAAATAAATTATTGATATTTTACTTATTAATAAATATAATATAAAATTATATTGTGGATTTCAAAGAATAAAGAAGCAAAAATTGGTTAGACCATCTATGTTAAACATATAATATATTATTGGAGTAATTTTTGGAGACGGACTGATAAGAGAATTAAGTGGATATCGACGAGGCAGTCCAAAAAAGAAGAAGATAGTTTAAAATATCTTTTTATTCATAAAACCGATGTTTCGGAGGCTATTCCCTCCTTTTTCAGGGTTTTGAAAAGTCAGTGAAGGAAATCCAATGCAACATTCCCCTCATTGGATTTCCTTCACTGACTTTTCCAAACCCTGAAAAAGGAGGGAATAGCCTCCGAAACGTCAGTTTTATGAATAAAAAGATAGTGTAAATTATCTTCTTCTTTTTTGGACTGCCTCATCGATATCCACTTAATATAATATATTAACAAAACTTCTAATTTATAGGTATTTTATTATTTTTTCAAACAAAAATATATACAAGAAAGTACACAACTTTTATAATAGTCATGGTTGACTCTCATGAGATAGAAAAGGAAGTTTCAGAGGTCAATCAATACCTGTGAAGACACGTTTGATGACGATTAAATGTATAGTTCGGGTAAATTGCAGATGCGTGAATATATTTTCAGTCTCTAGAAGTCATAGAGATAAACGTGTTGGTGACTGTGTTTGTTAGATTTGTATCTAATTTGTCAGCAAAGAGCTGTTGATTCTTTTAAAATAACCTATTTTGAGTATTTTGGCCAAATTAAATTTTCTTTATCGTTATAGAACAAAAGTGACAGTTTTTTTTTGCTTTTCGGCCTTTCTAGCCATAAGCCAATTTACGCTATTATTTATTATTTATTATTTATTAATTTGTCTCTATCACCACGGGGTCAGACTTCAGCCTGACGCCCCGAGTCCACCCGGTCAGCAGGGTGACACAAATGTGTCAGTTAATCTATAAAAAAGGAAAAGAGCAAATACGGTTTCTATGATGGGCCGAAAAAATGAGAGAGCTGGATAAGGTAAATTCTGTTATTGATCTTAGTGCACAACTCAGAATTGCATGAAGGTTCATAAGTAAATGCTTAGAAGAAACTTTTTAAAAATAAGATCTATATTTGAGAGCCTTAGATAATGTAAGAATGGTCGTAAAATAACGTTTGGACCTGAAGACAAAGCCAAGCTTACTATTATGTCAGATGAGAATTGGAGTGATCCAAGTCCACTTATCCTTATTTTGAGAAATTGAAGTTCAAAGTTTTCAGGTCCATTCTTTTTAAATAGACATGGTAAATTTATTACACTGAGTTTTAGAAGATACACAACTAAAAATACCAAGGGGCCAAGTGGACTTGGTTAATTTTAAGTCAAATTTCAAGGTAGACTTACATTTTATTAAAAATGTTTCTACCTTAAACCGACACCTAACTCTTTAAAAATTATTGGTTCATTTTGTAAAAAGAATGTCTTGTATATTACGAGTTAAAAAAATTTAAAAATCGACTTGGTTAACCCCTATTCTCAGCCAGCAATTAGCAGATTTTCACCATGGGTAGTACAGTGAAACCCATCAAATCCGAACGAGTTTTTTTGACAAATTTAAGTTTGGGTAGGTGTTTTCTAGAACTCGAGGCTAGGAAAAAGCTTCTTCCAAGATCTCTGCAGTAAGTTAACACTTTTATTTTGCCACGATTCTGCAACTCAGTAAATAACGTCTTTTATTGTAACTTTCTTCAGCTTCTCAAGGATAGAAAGAGAACCATTTTCTTCAATAAGATATACAAACCACCAGTTTTCAGATAATCCGAACAAATTGAAACCGAAGAGGCTACAGCTCCAATTAATTCGGATTTGAGGGGTTTCACTGTATAATAAAAAATTATTTAAATCAACATTACTACCAAAGCCAAACCAAGAAAATAAGAGTAAAAAGAAAAATAATAAAAGAGAAAGAATTTAATATCTAGGACAAATTCTAAGATTTTAGTAAAAATAATTTTAAATTGCGATATCAGAAGGATTCATCCCCCAGGAGTCGAACCTGAGAACTAACATAGTTTTCCGGGCAGCCAGCTCACACCCTCGAGACAAAAACCTCTCTCTGTCTCGAGGGTGTGAGCTGACTGCCCGGAAAGCATGTTAGTTCTCAGGTTCGACTCCTGAGGGGATGAATCCCTCTGATATCGCAATTTAATAATATTTCTACTCAAATCTTAGAATTTGTCCTAAAGATTAAATTCTTTCTCTTTTAAAATATATCTTGGTTAATCTGAACCCAAGCTGATATTTTTAAAAACATTCCAAATATTTTCAAAAAAAAAATGCTCAAATCTTTAGTTTTATAAGAAAAATAATGTCCAGAAATAGGACATGAAATACTGTAAATACTAGGAAACAATTTTGACTATGAAACATTCGTGTTATGAAACGAAGAAATTGAGTTTATTTTACTCAAGGGATAAAATATAAAGATATTCTTAAATATTTCCTGGAAAGCTATAGCCGGAAAATATAAAATTTTACATGTTACGAACTAAAAATTACACGTTGCCAATTTCCCAAAAACTACTTCTTATTTTAACTCTGGTTGTTATTATTATTGGAAAAGAAATAAATATTTACTTATCTATTTTTATTCACTTGAGACTTCAATTGTATATCCCCATTCCCATGCTCTCTATGTATACGATGAATGTTTGAACAGACTGGCTTTTGAACAGAACAGCGTATGATTCATTAGCCACTTTGAGTGCTCTCTTTTCACTCATTCGCTGCATTTCAAACTTTTTGACTTATATTTATATACATATCATCAGACAATCAATAAATTTTTAAATAGTTGAATGAAGATCTAAACATGCAAATATATTATATTAATAAATTATATGAAATATATATACATATATATATTTTTTTTCGGCATAAATTTCGACTTTTTGTAGCTCTAAATTAAATTTCGAATATAACTTCTGATTTTCTGTCTAGAATATAATATTTTTTTTAATGAAAATGATGAGAGAAGGAGTTACACCAAAAAGGTGAATCCCCTAAAGGCCTGGGTTGGCCCCTCCATCGTGAAAAGAAGAAGAAGAAAGAATTTTATGGGCTGGGCGGGGGTCGAAGGTATCTGTGGATACGGGTCTTAAACAGCTGAAGGCTATAAGTCGCGGGAAAGATGGTGGCAGGGAGCGAGTTACAGTCTCTGGAGGTCATAGGGATAAAAGAGTTAGCGAAAGCGCTTGTTCGATTTTTATTCAATTTGACAGCGAAGGGGTACTGGGCGTTCGAAAACCGCGTGTTTCTCGTAAAGAGTGCTTTAGGGGGGATAATTAATTTCAGCTCGATTGAACAGACACTATGATAGTATTTGTAGTACAGGGAACGAGCAGTAACGGTTCTTCGGTGAGCCAGGGAGTCGAGTGAGTTGGTTAGAGCCGGGTCTCTCTATTAGTTTAATTGCTCGCTTCTGAGTTGCATCCAGTGTAGCAAGTGAATTCTTTGAGAACCTCTCCACAGATGAGAGCCATATTCGAGACAGGGATGAATTTGAGCCTTATACAGTGTAAGAAGTTGACTCTAGAGTTACGCCAAAAATTGAAATTTTATCCCTAAATTCCAATGAGTTTGAATCGAATGATATGTTTGGGAGGTTTCTGTAGACACGCTTAGAAATAAGCCAAGACTAAGTTTTCACTGCATTGAAGTTAACTAAGTTTTGGGATCCCCAGTTTTTAAGTCTGCGTAAGTCAAAATTTATTGAGGAGGCATTCACGATAATACAATATTGGAAGATGATAGAAAATTCGTTTGGAGTCAAAATGTTTGAATTTCAATTACGAAAAATTAATAATAATTTAGCGTTTGTAGTTTTAATATCTAAGATGAAAAAAGAAATATCGAAACATTTTTGAACGGTTGAAGCTAATTTACTCCAAAAGTTTAAATTAATAAATTGGATAAGTTTCCGCTCAAAATGTTCACTGTCAAAAATTGCTAAGAGCGTAATAATTTTTTCTTTCTTTCATTTCATATTTAAGTTGTTGCGAAATTGCTGGGAAATATTTAATAAAAAACTTGAATAAAATTTTAAAAACTTTGGTAGTTGAAATACATGTTTATTAAAGATTTTTCTTTTTTTGTTAAAAAACAGCAATTTTTTACTTTGATATATCGTTAAGTATATTATATTTGTAAATAATAAATTTATAAAATGAGACGTTTCAATCACACAATATGAATGTCATCAAGACATATTCATGTTTGTTTCTAAGAAACCAAGTCACTCACTCCTCCAATTTATGAAGATTAAAGACATATTTATTTATTTAATATTAAAATATGAATTTTTAGTTAAATCACACATAATTAATTATAATTTTTTATTGAACACGAATACATAATACAATAAAACTACGACGTGTCGATCGACTTATTATGCGATTGTTCTCAAGTATGAGCATTGAGCACCCTCTCCGATTTTAGGTTAACTGGAACCTAAAATCGGAGTGGATGCTCTTAGTCGATCGAAACGTCGTAGTTTTATAATATTATTTATTCGTGTTCAATAAATAATTATAATTAATTATTTGTGATTTAACTAAAAAAATCAAATTTTAATCAAATTAATCACAAAAATAAAAGCTTCAACAGCTTCATTACTAATAATTATTTATTATTGTTATTTTCATTTAGATTATCTACAGTTACAAATAACTATGATCTGATCAGGTTTCTTGAAATGGGTGGTACAATGTAAAAGCTAAAAGCAGCTAATAATAATCAGTATCACTTTGGGTGTCACCAATTTATACTAACGAGGTAGAATTAATGAAACTTGGTCATTAGGATATAATATAAAGATAATAAATTTGATACGCCTTTTACAAACTAATTAAATATCATAAGCCAGAAGAACAACATCTTCAGTTTTGTTGGTATTTATTTATTTATTTATTTTTTCATATGAAACATGGCTCTTGGCTGGCCGCACCTTGATCCTAGGGGAAGCATTTTGTGTTCCCTATTGAAATTTTAAAATCCTGCAAAGCTGCCGTGTCAGGGTCTTCGGGCGCCTTTTTGGGGTAAAACTATTATTATGTTTCTAAGTATTGGAGCCAATAGTTCCATAAGTCCTAAAGAGTTATTGTGTACAATTTAGTTCAGAACATACAAAAATTCTAGAACTTATATTTTTTTCTAACCCTCTCATTTTTGGTAGTTGATTTTTACAAGAATTTCGCAGGGTTCTAAAGAGAAGCTGTGCAAAATTATGTCCGAATCGGACAACGAGCCAATTTTATGCATCATCCATTTTGGGCTTACTTCTTGAAAGATATGTAAGGACAGTTCCGGCTTGATAACGAATGTGATTTAAACGTCATAAATATATTTTTTTTATGTTTATTTAGTTATTACTAAATATCGCTAAATTTTATACTTATCTATAAATAGTAAAAAAATGCTTTTTTGTTAAAAAACTTGATTGAACAATTTAATTGACTAATTTGTAAAAACTTAATTACATTTTTACTTTATACAATGCGAAGCATGGGGAAAGTATAAATCGGTCTCGGACCACAAAAAAGGTCAAATAAAGTTTTTAGTAAAATTATATTTTAAAGTACTTTACTTTAGAGTAAGATAGTACTTTTTTAAAATTCTTTATTTTAAATTTTTTTGAATAAATTCATTTGATCGGTTTAATATAGCTCATTTAACGCTTAAGTAAGAGTGATAGGCTTCTCTCTGTGAAATGCTAAACATTTGGGGAGGGGGATATTATAGTAACCATAGCAACTGCGTTGTTTTCTTATCCGTTAACTTTGCTAAAGACATAGAGGAATCGACTTAAAATCAAGTTTGAGTTGTTTTCCATAAAAGAAAGTAGTCTTTTTGATTTTAAGTCGATTCTTCCAGGTTTTCAGTAGAGGTTGCCATTAATAGTCAAAACATCAAAAATGGAATGCAATAAGGTTATTTCTCTAGTATTAGATAAGAATTGAACGTTATTTTTGATTTTAAGTCGATTCCACCATGTCTTCAGCAATGGTTACCAATAATAACCGAAACGTCAAAAATCTAATGCAGAATGGTTATTCCTTGAGTATTAGATGAGAATCGATCACTATTTTTGAATTTAAGTCAACATGAACTGCAACTTTAGATAAAGTTTAGCAACGATCCTTTGCAGTTTATTTAATAAATATTTTAGGAGAGTCAGGTTGGCAGAATGGTTATAGAGCATGCCTTCTAATCAAGCCTGGCTCGCTGCAAATATTTGAACGGCTATAATCCGATCCCTTCAGGGGAAAGCAGTGGGAAACCACCCCTGTGAAAAATTTCCCCAGAAAAATTACAGTGGAGAAGATACTCTCCACATGCCGACGCTCGGCATCGAATATGGCAATTGAAGAAGAATAAGAATAAATATTTCTCAGTAATTATTAAATTTATTTAAATAAACGAAAGATTTCGTCAAGTTCATTCAGGTTCCGAAATTGTAGTATTTCCACTAAATAAACTATAATAGTTAGCTTTTGAGCTTCAGAACTTCAAATCAGGAAATAACGATTATTTATATATCTTAAACATTGAAATTGGAATTATGGGCAAATTTTTATTATGTTTCAGTTTTCTAGCCCAAAAGGATTTTGAAAAAAATTATAAAATCATCAAAATCTGCAGGAAGCATGTCTTGAAAAAGTTTTTTCCTTCAATTTTAAATTTGAGATATTAAGTTGTATAATCTTCTTTAAAAATTAGTCTAAATTCCCTTTATATCATCGTAGTTCTCTTATTAAATTCTTTTCACCCCTGGCTCACTCTTTCTCCCGAACCAGGCAGTATATTGCGTCTGTATTTTAAATTAATTAAATTTCGGAGACGAAGAGGTAAGCGCCTTATCAATTAGAACCTGGAAGCCCATGGGCGCACATTTGTCCTTCGTGTCTGCCTTCTTTTCTTTAATGAATCCAATAAGGAGAGTGCAATTGGGCCATCGCCATCGCCATCCATCTGGACTCTCATTCTTGCTTGCTAGCGAGAAATCAATTAAGTAAGACCTTCGCGGGGGTTGGCCCAAAGAAAAAAATGATCGTCAACTATGCGTAACTTCATATGGGAATCAATGCGAGGGAAACGAGGCCAAGGGAAATTAATTTAAGTTTTCTGATAATAAATGGCTCCCTTTTAAATTAGAAGAATGCATTTTCTATTTATCTTGACAACAACTTTTCAAATTATTTCAATTAATCATTTGAAATTACGACCGAGGTTGTCGTTTCTCTTGTTTTTGTTGTTGTTGCTGTTGTTGTTGTTTTGGACAAATTAATAACGAATCACGAAATATATAAGTATACCTATCGATTCTAGTTTTTATTTTTTTTATAATAATGATGAGAGAAGGAGTTACACCAAAAATGTGCAACCCCTAAAGGCCTGGGTTGGCCCCTCCATCGTGAAAAGAAGAAGAAAGAATTTTATGGGTTGGGCGGGGGTCGAAGGTATCTGTGGATACGGGTCTTAAATAGCTGAAGGTTATAAGTCGCGGGAAAGATGGTGGCAGGGAGCGAGTTCCAGTCTCGGAGGTCCTTAGGGATAAAAGAGCTGGCGAAAGCGCTTGTTCGACTTTTATCCAATTTGACAGCGAAGGGGTGCTGAGCGTTAGAAAACCGCGTGCTTCTCGTAAAGAGGAGCATTAGGGGGGATAATTGATTTCAGCTCGACTGAACAGACACCGTGATAGTATCTGTAGTACAGGGAAAGGGGCGCAGAAACGGCTCTTCGGTGAGCCAGGGAGTCGAGTGGAGTTGGCTAGAGCCGGGTCTTCTATTAGTTTAATTGCTCGCTTCTCGAATTGCATCCAGTGTATTTACATATTACATACCTAGATATATAAAAAATTTCCATTATGTATTAGATTTAGAAATTGTATTTCTACTTTGTGTAGAGTAATGGAACGAAAAAATATTAGATTCGTATTTTATAAAAACAGCCAAGACTTAATGTTGACTTCTTACTACTAAACATAAATACAGGCTGGATCATAAAGATCTACCACATTTTGAAGAGGTATAACAAAATGAAAAAATTTAACTAGAAAACTGAATATATTTTTGAAAAGAACAAAAATAATTTTTTTTTTAATGTGTTTTAAACATTATATCAAACAAGAAAAGGGGGAGGGGGGGGTCAAAAATGAAGATTCTAGCCCCTTCGACCAAACTCAACCCAATTTTGTATACATATTCTGCGGGCCCCCAGAAGGCTAGAAATGCAAAAACAAAACACCTAAAAGGGGGTGACAAAAATGAAAATTCTAGCCTTTTCGACCAAACTATGTATACAAAATTTGGGTTTTTGGCATTTCTAGCCTTCTGGGTATCCATAGAATATGTATACAAAATTTGGTTGAGTTTGGTCAAAAGGGCTAGAATTTTCATTTTTGACCCTCCCCCATTTTGGGTGGTTAGATTTTGAATTTCTAGTCTTTTTGGGGCCTACAGAATATGTATACAAGATTTGATTGAGTTTGGTCGAAAGGGTTAGAATTTTCATTTTTGAACCCCCCTCCCCTTTTTTTTCGTCTGATAATGTTTAAAACACATAAAAAAAAAATTATTTTAGGTTCTTTTCAAAAATATATTCAGTTTATTTCTAGTTAAGTTTTTTCATTTTTTTATACGTTTTCAAAATGTGGTAGATCTGTATGATTCACCCTGTATTAAACAAATAATTTTCCATTAAATCATCTCGAACAAAAAGTCTATAATATTATTTTATAATTAATACCTATGCACAGGGCCTTCTTTATGCACACATACATACACGCACATCGAGTGACTAATAAGGCCATTTCTAGAATAACAGAAATTAAGAAATTAATCTCTAATGGTCTAAAACAGGTCTGGACTTGTATTTGACCTCTGCAATTTTATAGTTAGTTTTAAAGGAAGAGAGATGATTCTATACGCGCCCTTTTTTTTCATTTTCCCCAATCAGATACTAATAAAACAATCGCTCACCCGCATCATTGATTAAATAATAAAAATAAAAAAGCTGGGTACGCTAGAGAAATCCTCTTAATTAAGAATAAAATTAAATTGAAAGTTTCTTTTTGCCGAGAGCAGCAGAATTTTTATAATTTATAGGACACAATAAAAAAGTGTTTCTTCTGGTGGAAAATTAATTTTTTTAATTTATTTATAACGAGACTATACGGCCTGGTCTTGATTTTATTAAATTAAATTAAAAAGAATAATTTTTTCTATCAATTTGGGAGGATACATGTTTTCTTTTGAATTTAAGGTAGTTGTTTCACCAAATGTGATTTCTTAGGATATTTTTGAAATTTATACAGATCACTATGTAAATACTCCTGCATCGATTGGCGGCAAAATGAAATTGATGAACAATATAATTCCGGAGATATTAAATTCCAAAGATAGAGTTTTTAAGACTATTATACATTGCAGTATACGGGATATCGGAAAGTTTACATACATTTTCAATTATAATTAAGAAACTCTTCTTACCATTGTTATAAAAAACCAAACCAACATTAAACAATAATTAATACACTTTTGAAGAAAATTTTAACTCATAGTTACAACACAGTTTCTGAGATAATAATGATAGATATTTATGTTAAGGGTTGGCGTGTGTATATAATTGTTTGCGGGGCTACTAGGCTAAAACTATTAATTTTACGAAAAAAAAGGTTTTTACATAAATTGTAGGAGATTTTCTCTAGTTTCATTTTGCATAAAAATGCTTTTATCTTGAAATGAGTCGGAAAGGAGATATTATCAAAAAACTGCTCTTAGACTCAATTTTTCTAATATGGCGGTGCGAAAGGCAAAGATACAATGTGGCAAAGTTGAAATTCGGAAAGAGCATATCGAAACCTATAAAATTGCCCATTTTCAAAACTTCCAGAAAACTTTCCAGGTAACCTCTTTTTTTAGAACCAAATGACTGGACAATCGTTATTATCTCAGAAACTGTGTTGTAACTATGAATTAAAATTTTCTTAAAAATGTATTAGTTATTGTTTAATGTTGGTTAGTTTTTTATAAAAATGGTAAGAAGGGTTTCTTAATTATAATTAAATATGTATGTAAACTTTCCGATATCCCGTATAGTGCAATGTATAAGAGTATAAAAAAACTCTATTTTTGAAATTTAATATCTCCGGAACTATATTATTTCGTAAGTTTTGTCACCAATCGATGCAGAAGTATTTAAATAATAATCTGTATAAATTTCAAAAAAATCCTAAGAAATATGGTGAAACAACTACCTTAAATTAAAAAGAATAATTTTTTCTATCAATTTGGGAGGATGCGTGTTTTCTTTTGAATTTAAGACCGGTCGTCCACTGGAAGCGGAGATGAAGCACGGCAATTAGCAACTGGAGTAAAGTAGTATTAGTAGTAGTATTATGTAAATATAGTATTGGCTCATTGTCGCGCTGCATCGCCGTAGCGCGTTGTCGCTCCCATTTCACGACTGGGCTAAGTGAAGTTTTCGTAGCGGTAATTAATCCGGAAGATCCGATCAATTGCATGGAAAGCGACACCCGCGTCGGGTGCACCAACCACGTATCTTCGCCTTACCCCTTCCTCCCGAACAAGTCAGAGCTTGTTCGCTGCGTTGCTGACCGAAGCGCCGCGTCGCGGCGCGCCAGCCTAGTTCCGACTCAATTATTTATCAATACCTATACAATTTATGAAAATTTTAATAGATTTAGGAAAAACAAATTTACAAAATTTTAAATGTAATCTATAGATATAAAATTCTTTGCCCGATACACTCACTCATCATCAAAACAGCCAGAACCACTAGACATAGAAACTTGAAATTTGGAGAGAATATTACATCTATGACATAGGGGCTCACTAAGAAAGGATTTTTCGAAATTCGACCCCTAAGGGGGTCAAAGGGGGCAAAGTGTGTTTTTACTGATTATGCGATATCTCTTAAGGACGATAAAATATCTACTTGCTTTTTACTTATAAAAATACTAAATTAAAATATCTAAAAAGAAATTTCAGGATTTTTTGAAATTCGACCCCTAAAGGGGTCAAAAGGGGCAAAATATCTTTGCAATGTGTTTACACTAATTATGCATTTTCCATTAAGAACGATAAGATATCTACTTGATGTTTACTTAATAAAATTCCAAATACAAATATCTAAAAAGTAATTTCAGGATTTTTTTAAAATTCGACTCTCAACTATCCAAAATGTGAGTGGGGGCAAAAATTAAAACTCTCTCCTATATTGATCAAATTTTGTAGAGTTATTCTTTATTACTTTAAGAAACTATTCCTGTAAAAATCAAATATCAAAATTGACTGTATGGGGGAGAAGGGGGGGGGGGGCAAAATATAGAAATTTTTAGCTTTTTTGTACATTTACTCTTTAGAAAACGGAGAGTTATTTATTTGCAAATATCTAAATATGTATATATAAAAAAAAAACATACTCTTTGGGAATGGAGCTTTTTGTAAATGAATTTTGGACACCTAATAATCACATGCCGAGATGCTGCCCTCCAGGGCCACCTGCTCAGAGGGCTGAGCTGTAGAGGGCGTGCCGAAGGCACGCCTGGACCAGCTCGTAATTCTATATACCAAGAGGAGATGTCAAGCCTATCGTGCTTTAAGGCTAGTTTACACGAGCTTAGTACTAAGGATTAGTTACTTCTGTCGTGTAAACACACAATATAAGTGGTTACTATTATTAGAGTGGCAAGTGCGAGTGAATAGAAATGGTTTCTATTTACTAATGGCAAGTAGCACATACAGGGTGGGGCATAAAGATCTACCACATTATGAAGAAGTATAAAATATAAAAAAATTTAACTAGAAAAAAACTGAATATATTTTTGAAAAGAACATAAAATAAATTTTTTTTATTAAACATTATCAGACAAAAAAAAGGGGGGGGGTCAAAAATGGAGATTCTAGCCCTTTCGACCAAACTCAATCAAATTGTGTATACATATTCTGTTGGCCCCAAAAAGGCTAGAAATACAAAAACTAACCACCCAAAATGGGGGGAGGGTCAAAAATGAAAATTCTAGCCATTTTGACCAAACTCAACCAAATTTTTTATATATATTCTGGACCCCCAGAAGTCTAGAAATGCACAAACTAACCAAATTTTGTATACATAGTTTAGTCGAAAGGGCTAGAATTTTCATTCATTTTTGCCCCCCCCCCCCCATTTTGGATGGTTAGTTTTTGAATTTCTAGCCTTCTGGGGGTCCACAAAATATGTATACAAAATTTGGATTTGTCGAAGGACTATAATTTTCATTTTTAACCCCCCCCCCCCTTTTTTCGTCTGATATAATGTTTAAAACACATTAAAAAAAAATATGTTCTTTTCAAAAATATATTCAGTTTTTTCTAGTTAAATTTTTTCATTTTTTTTTACTTTATCAAAATGTGGGAGATCGTTGTGCCCCACCCTGTATATTGATAACTCGGAATTGGCATCTTGCAGCTTTCACTATACATTAATTAGAGTGATTATAAGAGACGTGTGAACCACTACTAATCAGTTAGTCAGCTAAGTGCTTAGTAAATGGAATAGTAATAATGGCAAGTGGAAATTCAATGCTAAAATGTTCATATGATCATATATTTTTACCCCTATTAAGTTTTATCCAAAGTTTACTAAAAATTATGTTCAGAATTAAAAATTGCATCAAATTTTTTGATACATTCATTTGGGAATATTATACAAAGATAGAAAAGAGTTAAAAACTCAATAATTAAAAACATGTTTTCTTTGATGTGTGGAAGGAGACACCGTAAAATTGTTATAATTTTAATGTAAGATATAAATAAAATCCTGGCCAAAATCTGGCTGAAATATATTTATTCAGCCTTCTGTCGAAATTTCTGACCGTCATTACTTCTTTAGGACAGAGCCTAGTTAATAAATATTTTTTTTTGGCTTTTCGGCCTTTCTAACTAAGCCAACGATACTATATATTTTTTAAATTTTGTCTCTACCTCGGGGGTCAGATTTTAGCCGAATGCCTCGAGTCGGATTCGAACCCGGGTCCACTTGGTTAGCAGGATGATACGCTACCGCCTAGCCTATCTGACCCCCCCCCCATATATTAAACCCTAAAAACTTCTGACATTCAGCTCGAACAAACATACAATCTAGGTGGGAGTGAGATTGTGATTTTTCCACGAATTTAAAATTTGAAACTTGGCACAGTAGTGAAATTTTCCGAATTTCAGCTCATTAGTAAAAACTGTTGGATATATCAATTCAATGTTTTAATTTTTTGAATTTTTAGCCAAAAGTTTTGGTGGTAGAAAGCCCTAAATCTAAAAAGTTCTTTGTTTTGGAAATTCAAGAATTTTGGCCTCAGAACAAACTTTCTATGTCCTTCAGTTTTGAGTTATAATACATATTTTATTCTTGAGAGACCCAGCCAAAAGAAGAGACATTATGATGCTTGAAAATGAGTTTTCTCCACGTTTCAGATATTTCTAAACACAATCACCAAAATCAATCAATCAATCAAGAGAATCCAATACTTTGGCCTACAATGCAGGCAGGCTAGGCTTCCCTTTCCGCCCCAACGTACACAGTAAAAATAAGAAAATTCTAGAATTAGATAAAAAAAAAGAAACCTCTATCGAAAAACAGCAAAAATTGATCATCAATCAAAATAAATTTTTTGTACAATTTCAACAAAATTTTAAACACTGAATGAAATATTGGTATTTTTCGTTTTTCGTATTTCCGTTGTGTCATTAAAAAGAATAAATTTTTACAGTCTGTTAGATTATCACATAAGTAATGCGGTATTTTTAACCTTTGTTTAAATAAAGCAAAAAATATAGCTATCGTAAATTTTAATTAAGTAATTTATAATTTTCCTTTTTTTTCCATGAGCTTTTTCCATCCATAATCTTAACATCTTGAAAAATTTCCTTTGTTTGAAATGCAAATGAAAATGACCTCTGCATATTGGGCGTAGTTAGGGAGTTTTTCTAGGGAGGCAGGCGGCCAGCTGATTAGCCACCACAAGCTTTCAATTTCAGTAATCCGATTAAAGATCAAGTAACTTATTTTTAGTAGAATTGACAAATTTTGGAAGTAACGAAATAATTTAATGAGAAATACATAAGTGATGCCTCGTAATAATGGTGTTTCGAATTTTCTAAGGGGGGCAATGAGATTTGTAGGGGGCAGTGCCCCCTTGCCCCACCCCTAACTACGCCCATGCCTCTGCAATGAGTAATTTGAAACTAGGTATAAATGAATCTGTTTTTTAATTTAGTTTCTTATTTAGACATTACCATCCGTAGGGGCCCGTCCATAAATTACGTCACACGAATTTTAAGATTTTTAGACCCCTCCTCCCCCTGAGTCATATTCCGTCACATTTTCATTCAGCCCCCTGTATTGTTGTGTCACAATATCACTTTTATAGATTATACCCTATAATTTAAAAATTGTAGAAATTTAAGTGTTTTTGCGAAAAATTGCTTGCTTACAATTTTTGTCCAGATTTATTTTACCAACATTTTCAGTTTGGAATAATAATAGCCTAAAATCTAAAAAATTTGAAAATATTTAAAAAATTTTAATTTTAATTTTGTGACATCACAATTTTCCAAGACCCCTGTCACATTTTGTCTTAAATCTTCGATGCCTCTCCCCTTGCTATGTGGAATAAATTGAAAATTAATCATTATTTTTCGATTAAATTAGATCGAAGCAGTCTTAAATATTCATAAATTAGTTAACTTCATTGCAAGAATGACACAATGTTAACTAACATTTATTTGCGTTGTTGGAATGCCCATGTTGCTTAACTTCTGTGATCCTTTGGGAATCTTTTTGTTTTCAAAAGTTTTTATTTACAATAAACTTATTACAAGATTAGGCAATAATTGACAGATTATATAATATAAATTACATATTTTCGTTAGGTTTGCAACCACCTGCCATGGATTATGGCTTATGTTGCTTTGATTTCTGTTCTTTGTGATTATGAAAACTTCTTTTTTTGATACATCTAAGTATATGAGAAATACTTACACCTAGATTTTATTTTATTAATTGATTCGTTAAGGGGGTTTTCACAGGAAAAATTTAAAGGAACAAAAAACCTGTTTTTTAGACATAAAAAAGAATTTAGGCTTTTTGGGCCTTTACATTATTCGGTGATTATGCCTAGACATCTATGCTAATCTGGGGGTTTTCCCATATGAATTTTCAATAATTTGTTTCGTGTGTCTTGTTAATTTATTGTGTTTAAGTTTATTATCATAGAAGGATATGGAAATTTTGACAATGTGTTCGTCTATTTTTTCTAATTCGGCCAATTCATGAAGTGTCTCTATTTTGGTGTATCTAGTTTTGTCTAAAATTAAGCGAAGACATTTGATCTGGTATATTTGCAGAGGCTTGAGAATCGTTTTGCTCACATGGCACTACGCTGGAGCGGCGTTTGTGAGTGAAGGCCTAAGCACCGATGTATATAACAGTTTTTTTGTTCCTTTGCGACAGGAAAGAATTTCTTGACAAGAGAGGGAACATATTTTTAATATTCCTTTGAGAATCAATGGTTCGAACATCCCAAGGCAGTTGACAACAAATTTTTGCTCTATTAATAAATAAATAGTCGGTGCTGAGTAGTCCCAAGGTTTTAGAATTGCATTTGATCAAATTCGCAATTCATTCTTCCCTAACTAAACTGATATTAATTGATTTTAAATTAATCTTGTAAATAATAACACTTTTGATGACATGAGTGCTGCCTCGTTCTCTTTGTTTCACTAAACAATTTCGCTTTTTGCTGGTCGAAAAATGTTGATTTATTTTAAATCAAACTATCAATAATGGAATTATATCATCATTAGGGGTTGAGTTTTTGCTGTTCGGAATGCCTGTGTTTTTTATTTTATAAAAAGAAAAAATATATCAAATTGCATAATGATTGGTTGGCATATGCATGTCAACATTCATAACCAACCCTTTGAATTAATTAATTTTTCTTTCTTTCTGAGCCCAATAAATACCATAAAATAGCTATATACCTACACCCATACCCCTTTGACCTCTTTTATTTGGAATTTTTTTACAGATTCTCATGAAAGTAACATTCCCAGGGCTTTTATTATATTAAAATAGATAAAAAACGGTATTGGATGGAGTCATTTTTCAATTTTTATATGATTTTCATAAACCGCAACCTCTTTTTTGCCCATCCTGTCTTTTACTTGAGATATCAAACGAGTTAACTCTTTGCCGCTGGGACTAACGCCTTTTTCCTCGATCCACTGGTGTCATAAAAATAAGTCTGGAGCTTATTGCTTTTTGGGCACAATCGTGAGAATTGCACTTGAGGCGATGCGACGGTTTGTTTCTGGCCCTGGATAATACATGCCTGCTTGTGCTCTCAACAGCTCTGGCCTAAATTTTGAGAACCTTACACCCTACCCTATTCCTCTAGTTTGCCTCTTGAGTTTATCGAGCCACGCAATAGCTGACGTTGAATAAATGACAATGTCGTTTTTATATATTTTCGTTTTTCATTACCAAAGGGGAAATTCAAGATTCAATTTTAAGAAAGTCCTAAATCCCAAGGGCAAAATTTAAGCTAAGCTTATGCAATATAGAATGTATCTAAAAAAATAAATCATCTCAGAAATAAACACCATATAAATTAGTGGTGAATTCAGGGGATGCAATATATATTTTAATAAGTTGTAGGGAAATAAGGATGCAATATTTTTATTTCTTGCCAGGTTTCGTCAACTCTGTCAGTCCTCCTCAAGAAATTCAACTTTTTTGCATATTTGTCATTTTATTAATATTAATTCTTAGCAAACACATAAGGCCAGTCATCACACAGATTGAAAATACTTTCCTATTTAACAACAACATCAACAGGAAAGTATTTTCAATCTGTGTGATGACTGACCTTATGTGTTTGCTAAGAATGAATATTAATAAAATGACAAATATGCAAAGAAGTTAATTGGTTTGAGCTCCTGAGGAAGTCAACAAAGTTGACGAAACGTTGGCAAAAAATAAAAATTATTTGCATAAGCTATTGTCCTTATTTCCCTACAGCTTATTAATTTAATCGATGGACATAAATAATCAAAATAATTATATATTTTATTTTGGATAGGCAAGATTTTGCTAAAATATTTTTACTTTTATATATATGCTTAGTTGTTATAAGTATAGTGGGTGAGTTTAACATGTCATTAGCCCTTAAATGACCCCCATCATAAAAGATGTAGAAACTTTAAACAATATGTTTTGAAAATCGGTAAAAAAACCAAAACAAAAACACCACCATTATTCACAAAAGAGATTAAATATTAATTAAAATATGATTAAAAAATACAAAATACCATTACTTAAAATATCGGATTAAGTTTAATATTTTTTTTGTTTTTACTTATTTTCAAAGTTTTTTTTTCTTCTATATCTGTCATGTATTGTAGAAAATATTGTTAAATTAAATATATATAAAACAATCAAAAATATATTAAATAAAAATTAAATTATTAATATTTTTTACAAAAATGTTGGTAGGGCAAATGCCTACACGCTAAAGCACCCAATGGATTAAAAACAATTCACGAAGGATAATCGATTTATAGAATGCTTTATTTATGGGACCAACTCTGAGGGCTGGTTTTTCCACTCCTGTCAAATTGTTGGATATTTTTAAGTTACAGCTTAATCAGGCAGCCGACAGATATCTAATTAAAGTTAAAGCAAAAAATAGCCACAATCTTTGACTAAAAGTATTCAGTCTTCAGGTGGTTTTGCGATTATTGTATCTAACTCTCTCTAGCTATTGTGGATAAAGTTTATTTTATGAAGGCATAAAAATGTATAATGACATTCCACCAGAGTTAAAACAATGTGACAGTCTTATAATATTTAAACGAAAATTAAAATAATACATTGTACTAAGATAATAATCTTTATTAGCTAATGTAGCTCTACATCATATAATACATTCATTAATATGTCCTATTATATTGAAACTGTTAATATGAAAAATTATATTACTTGTATCTAAAATTGTAAATTAATATGTCCTATTATGTAAAACTATAAATGTAAAAAAAAAATAGCCGAGACGGCTAATAAAGATCAATCAATCAATCAATCTATTTTAAAATATGAGTAGGTACTAACTTTATTCAGGGGGCATTTTCTAATAATATATTCAAAAATTAAATTAAATAAACTGCAACGGATCGTTGCTAAACTTTATCCAAAGTCATTTGAATTATTAATATGTTTATTCCTTTATTATTAATCAGATGTCACTTGCTATTTGCCGTCCCTGCTAATTTAAATTCAAAAATAGTGATCGATTCTCATCTAATACTAGAGGAATAAACTTATTGACATTTCATTTTTGATGCTTTGACTATTAATGGCAACCTCTACTGAAATCGTGTAAGAATCGACTTAAAATCAAAAAGACTAAAATTTTTTTTTGGTACTCAAGCTTGCTTCGCATTGGATAAAATAAAAAAAAAAAAAAAAAAAAAAATTGAAGAAAGGAAGAGTAGCTTAAATAGCTTAGTGTTATTCAGCATCAAGTTCATTTTTTTAATGATCCATCAAGGTGTTACACAAAGAAAATAAAACCACAAAAGCTAGGATAGACACCCGCGACGTGGAATAGGAAGATATTTCAAGGGTCATTGGTGCCTGTAGATACCTGTCTTAAAAGGCTAAATGTTTTACAACTGTATTCACTCTAGAAAAATAATAAAATATAGAATTAGAAAATAAATATTCTGTTCTAGTTTTAGAGGATTTTTGGGATTAAACTTATTATAGTTATCATTTCGCCTCAAATTTCAGGTTGAATTTTATTTTACTTAAGAACAACCTCGCTTCAAAAGGCAGAAAATATTATTTTTTGAATAATTCTAATGAGATTTTAAGAGGATGATATAGTATAGTAATAAATGAACAATTTATATTTAAATTTATTAATAACTAGCTTCAAGGCCCGCCTTCGGTGGAACGAAGATTCTACGAAAGACCAGTAATTCTAATATTTTTAGAAAATGTTAAAAGTTAATGTTCTTCTGTACAAACCTAAACCTCCAAGGGTGAAGGTTAATGAACCTTAATAAATAAAATAAATAAAATTTAATCAAAGTGCAAGAAAAAACCCATAAATTTTAAGATATCGACGAGTTGAAATAAATCTATGTCTATTATCACCCGGAAAAGAAATTTAGAAACCGAAACATCATAAAGAAGACTGAAAAATTCTTGTTTTTTTACTTTTTTATTTTCCACATGAGTTGTCCAACCTGAAAGAATTTCCCAGATTATAAAAGTGAATAAAAAAATATATATCAAATAAATGAATACAGAATATTCTTTCTTCTCAAGGTGGCTTAAGGTTCTTGACATGAAATAATATCAAAGTAGTTACTACTATAAGCAAACAAACAAAATCTTTAACTTTTAAGGAGATAGGTGTTGCTTCAAAATGAAACATTTTTTAATAATAAAAAATTAAGTAAAATTACGAGGTGGGGTTCACATAAAATTTGTTTGAAACTCACCTCGTAATTTTACTTAATTACTTTACCATACAGGGTATTGTAATCGTGCATGAAAAAAGTGTTTTTTTTCCTCCCTTTGTTGAAATATCTCAAAAACGGCTGAAACTATTTTGATTAAAAAAATTAAGCGAAACCATGGCATTTCGCTCTACAAAAAAGCTCTAATAAGTGAACATCGAGAAAATTATATTTTTCGAGATAATAATTGTTTTGTCAAAATGTCTGTTAGTTAGTCCGGTTGTCCGTTAATTAGTCTGTCTGGTTGTCTGTTAGTCTGTGCGTTACCAAATTTTTGTGGACAAGCTAACTCAAAAACTAGTGTGAATATCGAAACCAAATTCCACACGTACTTTTGGTCCATTGAGATTAAGAGCTGATTAGATTTTGGTGCATATCGACCCAAAATTAAGGGGGGGAGGGGGTGTTAAAAATTAAAAATCTAGGCCTCAACCAAATGTTGTATACATAATCAGTGGACCCCCAGAAGTCTAAAAATGCAAAAAGTTACCGTCAAACATGGGGGGGGGGGGTGTAGGGTCAAAAAATGAAAATCTTGGCCATTTACCAAACGGAACCAAATTTTGAATACATAATCAGTGGGACCCCAGAAGTCTAAACGCCCAAAATGGGGGTGTGGGGGTGTAGGCTCAAAAAATGAAAATCTTGGAAATTTACCAAACTCAACCAAATTTTCTAAACATAATCAGTAGGACACCAGAAGTATAAAAATGCAAAAACTAACCCCCTCCCCTACATGATTATAAATAATTTTAGGGGGCAGGTTGTATGGTAAAGTCAAGTGGATGGCCACATCAGAACACGTCAGCTTATTTTTTATTATTAAACAAAATCTTATTCACGTTTAAAATTTATTTCTTTAATAACTTCTATACTTTTGAATTAAAATGCATATTTTATTATTATTTTTAATAATAATAAATCAAAATTCAATTTCTTTTTCTATATGTATCACTTTCTCCTTCCCCCCTTGGCCCTTTTTCTTCTTGCACCACGGAACCTCACTCGATTAACTTTATCTTTTTCTTTACACCTGAATTTATTATCATTTCGATCGTAATTTAATTTAATTTTTGAACAGAATGGAATGGAAAGTAAGAAGATAATATTCGCAAGTTATATATAAATTCATTTTTTAATTTAGATTCAATCTAAAATATAGGTATCTATATTTAAATATGAATCTTTTTTCTTTCAAAAAATATCTTCATATTCCCCATTGTACCTTTCAGCATAATATAATATTTACAAATATGCATATTGATCAGATTTAAGAACTTGACGATCTTATCTCTTTTTACTAAAAATTGTAACTATACAGGCTGATTCACAGCGAGGATGAAGCACTTTGGGAAATTGTTGGGGTTGTCATTTTAAGCAAAAAATGTTAAATGAACATAGGTTCTATTTCAATCCCTTACAGAACTACAGCTGATCAAAATGAGTATGTCAGACAAATATATTATCTAGTACTTTTGACTTAGTGAATAAACGAAAATTCAATTTCAACATTTTAGTCTGAATCCAAAACTTTACACTTATACCTTATACCCTTACGATTAAATGTGATGAATGATGCAAATCAATAAAGCTGTCTCAGAACAAGCTCATAAGATGAAGTGATTGAAAATTTTTACTGATGTGATCTTTTCATTCCAAAAATTAGGATAGAAACGGGGAGGTCTGAATTACAACCGGAATTCGGTCCAAAGGTCTGGAATCTTAATTTTTGACCTTCCGCCTCATTTTGGGTGTTTATTTTCAAAAATGTTTAAACGAAAATAAGGCTGAAGGTCAAAGACGAATATTCCAAACCTTCGTACCAAACTCAACCAATATCATTAAATTCTAGTTGCCACAGAGGTATTCTGTGAAAGGCGTTTTAACTAGAAAGAACCTGTTCTAACTAAAAACAGGTTTTTACTGCAACATATATAGTTAGATAGATAGATAATGTCAATTAAATGGTCGAAATTTTTACTTACTATTTAAAACAGTCTCTCTCTATCTCTCTCTTATATTTGAAGATAGCAGTCACTTACCTGGAAAAAAACAAAAAAACAGAGGTTAAAATATTGTATTAACATTCGAATGAATGAATTACTAAAACAGTAAATAAACTTGATTAAAATTTTTTATTTTTATTTTCTATGAATCATTTGATTAACAAAGCAAATGGGGATGTAGTGTTTTGAAAGGGTATGTGAATCATACTGTTGAGGGATCACGGAGAATTAACTTATATTATATGTATATGTACGTAAATAGCTTAAATAAAGATGCAATTAGACTCAATTGAACTTGAAAAATAAAGAACGTTCACAACCGAGTACATATTGTAATTTTGAAAGGTTGTTAATTATGCTAACAGGTAACAGAATTATTTTATGAACTGATCTCGCTTAATGTTTTCACGAGCTCCCTTGCCACTCTGGATACATTTCAGAAAAGAGTAATCAGATATATTTGCTTAAAAAAAAATATTGTCGGGAGTAGCAGAGCTGTTAATTCTTTAGAGTAATTCGACGAGGTTGTATTCTACTTGATGCAATTAGACATATCTATATATATAAAATGGAAAATTATGTATATATGTTTGTATCATCCAAACGATCTGATTGGCCAGTGCATAGCTAATGGCAAAGCGTTAAATTATTAGAACGATTCTGATTGGTCAGATAGTGATCGTGCTTAGCTAATGTGTTAAATAAATCTTTCCTTATTGTTCCTTATTGTTGAACCAATTTCATTCAGCACATTCTTTCAATACTTACAGTTTCATTTTAAATTTTAATTATTAAATTGGTATGAACGAGACGCTCCCCGCCAGGGGCTAGGTGACGCCGGACCTGTCATCTGATTGACCATCCCAGTTCCTCCATTTACCATCTACCCTTTGTTAGTTGTAAAAAGCATTTATTTTGCGACATACAACCGGCTCTAAGTCGCTAGCCGGTCCTGTCAGTCCCACTATATGTTTAATTTGTTTATAATACATTTTTCAATATTTTTTTTCCAATTATTCATGTTTTTTTATTAATTTATATCAAGATTTATAAAAATAAATAATAAATCAATACTTTTTTTTTAATGTTTTTATGTATTTTTTACTATATTGTATTACGCTCTAAAAAAAAAAATTACACAAAGTCACGAGCCGGGCCTGCCAGGGCCACACTATAGGTTTATTGGTTTATAATACATTTTTCAATAATTATATTCATTTTTTTTTATTAATTTATATCAGAATTTATAAAAATGAATATTACTGTTATTTCTGTTTTAACACACAGAAAATCCCCGGGCCTGAGAGGCCCGTCTAGTGACTTTGTGTTTCTAAAATGGTCCCAAGAAAAAATGGTGTATAAATTTTTTTTTAGAAAAATCCTTTAAATATACTTTTATTATGTATGAAGGAATATTAAAAACTTCTAATTTATAGGACCCCTTCTCCGAAAGTTATTGAAAAGAAAAGGTGTGACCGGACTTGACAGGCCCGGCTTATGCGTTCTAGAGTTCAAAAATGGGGCTCTCAAAATTGAGTTAGCTTTAATGTAGACATGATCAATGTTGTAAAATTTCTAGCTGTGAGAGTAAAACTTTCCCTGATACCATGAAGATGTGGGATAGGCTGTCAGTATTGTGTGTGTCAGTCGCATATGACCTCTCTTGGAATGAACACATATTTCCTTAGTTGCGAAATTTGCAGCAAGTTGGCTTCTTATTCAGGTCCAGGTGATTTTTCAAATTTTACAAGGCCCCCGTTTGCAGTGCAAATTATTAGACTAATAGACGAGCTAAATCTTGCTATCTCTCTCCACTTGCTTGCCGATCGAAGAAGCGTTTCCACGCTTTCCATATTTTATAGATACTATCACTGTATGTGCTCTGATACAATTCGCAAGTAAGCTCTTTAACTTTCAAACATTTTTTTTTCTTGAAGACCTAAATGCTATAATTCGCTCAATTTTTTAGATATTTAGAAAAAACGAAGCACAAAAACACTTTTTTCATGCACGATTACAATACTTAGAAAAACTCCACATGATAAAGTACAAATAAAACATGTTGTTTAATTTTAGTCAACATACGAGGAGAGGTTTCGAAAAACTAAGAACATTAACACACTTGACATTGTTTTTAACCCCAGATGCGTTGCGTGCATCCATTTGGAATTAATTAGAGAGGCGTAAAGAGGCTTGTACCTTATATTCTCTCTTCAATCGCTGTGGTTAAGCCCCTTAAGGGTATAAGGCATTGTCAGCATAGACAATGGCCAATAAGCCGTCTTCAAGTAATGATATATGTAGTTATAGTCACTTAAGACATCGATCTGCACGGTTCGAGTGTCCTCACTTTTTATGGAATTTAAAGCATACTTTCACCCAAACTTAAGTTCTCAGTCATATGATTGAATGATATTGGGAATTAACTTTTCTACCAAGCATGAGGACCCTGTAGTCGTCATGTCATGATAATTTTAAATAATTTTTTAATTCGAGAACATTGATTTAAATATGGATTTAAAAAGATAGTGAATATATATTATAAAATGTTTATATATATATATATATATATATATAAATTATGTTTAAAATATTAAAACAGGCGGGAATAAAATTCAGGGAGAGAAGACTAATCTACAATCTATATCAAAACCAGGCGGCAATTATAAATATTGGAGATGAGCAAAGAGAAGCCAAAATAAAAAAAGGTGGAAGACAAGGATGTGTGCTGTCACCCATGATATTCAACTTATACATAGATGAAGCGATTAAAGAATTCAAAGACAAAATTGATACAGGTATCGAAATCCAAGGTCAAAAGATCGCTATGTTAAGATTTTCCGATGACATTGCCCTTCTAGGAAGCAATAAAAAAGAATTAGAGGACGCCCTGAATGGAATTAACCAAATCCTAATAGAAGAAATCAAAATGAAAATAAACAAGAATAAAACCAAGGTCCTAGTATGTACAAAAAAAGAACAAACGAGACAGGAATGCATCAAAATTAACCAAGAAAACCTAGAAGGAGTTAAGGAATTCCGCTACCTAGGAAGTAAAATAACATGGGATGGGAGGAGCGAAAACGAAATTAAATCAAGAATTGCCCAAGCAAAAATGGGGTTTAATTCAAACCTACTATGCTCCTCCTCAATCAGCTTAGAAAACAGGAAGTTGCTCTTGAAGACATATGTATGGAGCATAGCCATGTACGCGTGTGAAACCTGAACAATTAGAAAAGCGGAGAGAAAGAGATTAGAGGCTTTCGAAATGTGGTGCTACAGAAGAATGATGAATATCAAATGGATGGATAAAATTACAAATGAAGAAGTTCTTGGAAGAATCGGAGAAAGAAGAACCTTGTGGAAGAGTCTGAAGAAGAGAAGAGATCAGATGATGGGGCACACACTGAGACATGGGGGACTGCTTAGGGATATCTTGGAGGGGAGGTGGGAAAGAAAAGGGGAAGGGGAAGACCCAGATTAGAATATTTCAACCAAATAATTGGGGATATGGGATGCCAGACATTTAGAGAGGTCAAACAGCTGGCGGGGGACAGAGTCGAGTGGAGACGGATTGTTGCATCAAACCAGTCTTAGGACTGTATACTCAATGATGATGATGATATATAAATTACATTGAAAGTTTCTTTTTGCCGAGAGTAACAGAATTTTTATAAATTGAAGGAGAGAATAAAAGAGTGGGTCTTCTGCTGGAATTATAAATTTGTAATTCCAGCAGAAACACACTCTTTTATTCTCTCCTTCAATATATAAATTACCTTTAATTAAATATTTTTAATAAGTTTATGAATAAAAATGTCAATTATTATTAATCATTTACAGATTAAACTATAGGTAATAAGTTTAATCCCAAAATCCTCTAAACTAGAACAGAATATTTATTTTCTAATTCCATATTTTATTATTTTTCTAGAGTGAATGATTGTTATAGTCGGAATATAGCCTCGAATCTCTAAAAATACGATTTCTCGTTACTGTGATAGAATTAGTCATAGCTACGTACTAAAGTTAATTCTTGATAATGTAAATATTTTAGGTAAAAATAGTAAAATCGTTAAAATTTCAATATGATTATCTTAACAAGCTTAAAAATAGAAAGTACCTTCTAGTAAAAATTTACCTTTCTGAAAATGCTTATAAAGTCAAGCCAAAACAAACTTGCTTTGTTTAAGTTAGTCAGGAGTGAAATCTCTGTGACGTCATAAACTTCAGTAGTCAAGCTTTAAATTTTAGCTCCAAAAGCAAAAATATCACATTTTCACTTCCCCGTTTACGCTATGGTAGTTATGGGCTCGCGAGCTTTGCCTATTCTTGCAAGAACTGGATCTAGGGGGGGGGGGGGGGCACGTATCCCCGGAGGCAAATTTTAAGAAGCGGCACATTTTGGAAAACGGGAAATTTTTTGTAATGTAACTTTAAAATACAATGGTATTAAAATTTAATTATTTATTCTTGACCCTATAAGACATATAAAACATATAGTTGTTTATTATAACCCATTTACTATTTTTTATCATACTTTATATTTTATTTTATATAGCATTTGGAGGGGGGGGGCTAATTCAAGCTTCACTTTCCCTTGACAAAATACCTAGATCGGGCTCTATCTATCTTGCTTTATGGTAGCTACGCATCTATGAACAATCATATGAGCATTAAAAGCAAACATAAGGTCCTCACTCAGGCCCGGATTAACTATTTATGCACATGATAAGGGCAGGAGAAAATGGGCACCACAGAAAATCATAGAAAAAAAATGTGAGGCCGGAGAACTAATATTTTTAAGGATCTAAAAAATTCAAAATAAAAATTTATAAAAACAATTTTATTTTATATTTATTAAATTATAACATTTATTTATTTCAGAGAAATTTTGCGTTCTTCAAGAATAACAAATTCAGTTATTATGAGAGGTGCCTAAAAAACAACTGTTCAGGTATCATTTGCCCCTCACCTCATTATTATAGTGAAATTTATTTCTAATATACATAATTTAGACACAGCTTTGAACTAATAGGATGTAGTTCGAAAAGAAAATCAAAAGAAAAATTTAACTCTCACATGTATGAGGGGGGGTACCCCCTTACCTATGCCTGCAGCGTCCCAAGAAATTTGGCATGCATATAATAGGTATCGCGAAAGTTATCGTACATTTGGTTGAATTTAAGAAAATGATAATAAATAATTGTATTCAAACGTTTGACATAAATATATAATACATTTTTCATGGTTTAACGAAATCTAAAGGATTTGTCATTTGAATAAGAAATCCATTAGAACTGACACCGAAACGGGAAGTAAAAAAAAAAAAAAAAACTATGTCAAAAATCCACTTTCAAAATAAACAGAAGCAATTTTTTTTTTTTTTTAATCCATTGACTTTATTCTGGCAAAACACTTTTAGAGAAATGATGTATTATTATTTATTTTCAATTTTAGTTATTTATATCCAAATGTCATTTGAGGAAGAAAAAAATACCTTAGGAAAAAGTAATATTATTTTTCGATTAAAAAATTGTCAATCATTTTTTTTTTTTTTTTTTTTTTAATAAAACTTAATTTATTGTAGAAAAAAGTGAAATTCCAGACTCGGTAGCTTTGCTCTCTGCAAATTTTGCAGATCTTTGGGAGATGGTGAGTTATTACAGCCAATTAGGGTTAGAACCGTCCTAGTATTAAATTTTAATATTTTAAGTAACGTGTCATAATTTTAATTTCTTAATTTTAATATATATACAATTATTTTTAATTATTATCCTATAGTTCAGAAGCTCAGTCTATTTCGTCCTATAAAAAACTATGTTTTTTTAGTAAAACATTAGGATTTAATTAATCATGAGTTTCCTACATTTGATTCAATCGCGAATCAAATGCAGGTAATTTTTGTCAGATATTAAGTAATAATAATATCTGAATTTATATATTTCTGTGTAAGAAATGATGAATTTTTAAATATTTTTCTAATTAATATATTCTTCTTCTTCTTAGACTGCCATACCCGAAACGGGTGTCGGCGCCTCTCAACATATACCTGTGCTGAGTGTGTTTAGTTGTTTTACACAAATATACGGGGCCTACTTTTTGGTAGCGAACGGCTAATTTGGAGAGGTTACTTGGCAATTATACTCTTGGTAGGTTGCCATTACTTTACAAAAGGCGACTGCAAATATCTATCTGCCGAGACTCAGTCTCGAACCAGCGATCTTCGACTCAGAGACCCAACACTCTAGCCACTGACCCACAGTCGCCTTAATTAATATATTAAGTTAATATATATCAAATAGAGTTATTTTTGGCAGCGACATTTTTAAACAAGTATATTATATATATATATATATATATATATATATATATATCGCTAAACCACTGGTGGTTGAGGCTATGGGGTTAGGATTAAATATGGGCAGATGTTAAAATCATCATTTTTGCGTTCTTTGTAATGTACTTAAGTACCAGTCTGAAGACTAAGCCTGTAGCTCACACCGACCAGAACTGCCCCATTTCGACCGATATTTAATATGTATATATTTTTTTTTTGATTTTAGTATAAGTATAATATAGATTGTTTTCACTAATCTTGAGTCTAGATGTTGAACATTAGAAAATATGTATATTATCCAACCTACCTATATATAATTCCGGAGATCGAAAATCCATATAAGTTATTTTGTATCCAAAGTAGGTCAAAAATATTATTTAACTTTGAAGAAAAAAATAAGTTGAACCTTACTTCAATTGAGAGGGATAGTTTATGAGAGCTGAGTTGGGCAAGTCGCCTATTTGGCACAAAAGGTGGAATACGAGTCTATATTGATCTTAGTACCAAATATATATTCTATGGGTTGAACGTTGAACATCTCCACCCTATAGGGTTTAACTAACGGTTTAACGACAACATCAATAAACTACATATAATATAATTTAGTTCTGTACCGGGGACGCACCCAAGGGACTCATGAACTCTCTTCTTAATAATATAGCTTAAACTAAATATAAATATAAATCCACAAAAATATAGTATAAGTAAAGAATTTGTTTAAGTCAGGACTGTCCAACCCGAGGCCTGCGGGCCGCAAGCGGCCCAGCAGTGCAATGAGTGTGACCCAGCATAAAATCATAAACTTCATTAAAATATTGAGATTTATATGTAGAGATATATTTATTCCCTTTTTGGAAATATTAATGTACATTTGTACAATACATGAGCCTTTTTTCGTGAATAAAATTCTCTAAAAGCAAAATTATTTTACGCTCAACTACATATAAAATAAAAAATAATGAAGTTTCAAATATTTAAAAATTCTTCTTATTCTCATATTTTCATTTTCTAAAATATTTTTTATTTCAGTAATTTAAATTCTACGAGATTAACTAAGTCAATAGTTATAAACATTCTAGTACAAGGAGACAAGGAATTGGGATTTTCTAGAACAATCACAATTAATTGATAATTTCATTCCTGGAGTAAAACTTGTCAGTACTTGTCTTTTAAATCTTTGCACGTTCTTACATGTTAGTAGATAATGGATAATCATCGATTATTATATCCGTGGCCCTTTTAAAAAACAAATTATCATTCCTGATATCCTTCTTTAATCCCATTCGATTTAAACCAGGGCTGTACAACCCGTGACCAAATATAAAGTCATAAAATTTCTTAAAACATTGAGATTTATATTTAGAAACTGGAAAGCACACAACAATTTGGCGTGATAATTTTTTTCTCTAAAATAAGAAATCTGAAAATCTACTGTGAAGTTTTCAAAAAATAAAAGTGTTATTTTTATATTTTAAATCTGGAACTAGATTTCAAGATTTCCAAAAAAATAATCATCATTTTGGTCTATTTTGGACTCCATTTTCATTAGAAATAAATTTTCTGCTTGAAAACTTTCTGATTGAATGTTCTAGAACAACAATTAGATATACGAATCTGAAAGAAAAATTGAATATTGTCTCTTTATTAGAATTTTATAATAATTATCTAGCCTGGAAAAGATGTAAACAAATGCTTATACATAATGTCACTTTTGTAAGTATGTATGTATTTACAAATACGAAAAACTATTTTCAAGTATACAATTTATGAAAATAAAAATTAGAATTTCACTATGAGCTAAAAAAATTTAAAAAGTTATTATTACTACTTTATTAACTATCTTTTTGGAATAACAAATTTCAATAGAATTATAATATTTTATCCGGGTCAAAAAATGAAAATTCTAGGCCTTTGGACTAAATTCAACCAAATTTTTTATCTATAAATAATCTATGAAGCACTAGAACAGCGGTGCCAACCCGTCGCTCGCGAGCTACCGGTAGCTCGCGACAATTCTTGATAAATATATATATAAAAAAAAATAGTTGAAATTAAAAAATAAAAAATTATTCATGGTAATAAGGAATGTTTATTCTAAAATACTTACATAAAAATAAATATCTTGAAACTTTTTTAATTTTTCTAATTTTCATTGTTTTATAAGGGAATTTTAAAAATTATTTAATAAAAACTTTTTCAAATTTTAATTCAAGAGCGAAAAGTCAGCCACAACATCTCAGAAAGGCGAATCTCTAGTTTCTAATTAAACATTGGACCAAACTTACCCAACATTTCTATACATAATCTGTGGGCCTCTAGAGAACTAGAAATGCAAAAATCAACTACTCAAAATGTGTGCTTCTCCTTGGGTAGTAAGAGGGCCGCCGGAGGCAGACATTACAGCTAGTTATTATTATATTAAGATCCTTTCTTAGTGGTGGAAATGCTTGCGAGCAAAATTTAACAGGCTTTAAAAGGCTTCTTTGCCTGTATCCCTTTCGTAACGAATAAAAATAGGCATAGGTGTAAAACTTAGATTCAGGCTCTAAAATATTGAAATCAGATTCTCGTCGACTTCTCGTAGCCAATTGGAACATTCAACTAGCACTCGAGGTTATGGGACATTATATTATACACGAGGTCGAAGGCACACGATGTTATACAATTTCATATTAAAATTTACCATTATATTATAATATAATAAGAGAGAAAATAAGATGACGTGTTCTGATGTGGCCATCCACTCGACTTTACTATACAACCTGGACCCTCACTTATATTTAATATTTAATAAAATTATTTATAATCATGTAGGGGAGGGGGGGGGTTAGTTTTTGCATTTTTAGACTCGTGGGGGCCCACTGATTATGTATACAACATTTGATTGAGTTTGGTACAAGAGCGTAGATTTTCATTTTTTGACCATACACCCCCCCCCTCCTATTTTGGGAGGTTAGTTTTTGCATTTTTAGACTTCTGGGGTCCAACTGATTATGTTTACAAAATTTAGTTGTGTTTGGTACAAGGGCTTAGATTTTCATTTTTTGAGCCTAACCCCCCCGTTCATTTTGAGCGGTTAGTTTTTGAATTTTTAGACTTCTGGGGTCCCACTGATTATGTTTACAAAATTTGGTTGAGTTTAGTAAATGGCCAAGATTTTCATTTATTGACCCCCCCCCCCCATTTTGGGCGGTTAGTTTTTGCATTTTTAGACTTCTGGGGGCCCACTGATTATGTATACAAAATTTGGTCGAGTTTTCTCAAATGGCCTAGATTTTTAATTTTTAGCCCCCCCCCCCTTAATTTTGGGTCGATATGCTCCAAAATCTAATCAGCTCTTAATCTCAATGGACCAAAACTACGTGCGAAATTTGGTTTCGATATTCTCACTAGTTTTTGAGCTAGCTCGTCCACAAAAATTTGGTCACGCACAGACTAACAGACAGACAACCAGACAGAGTAACTAATTAACAGACATTTTTACAAAACAATTATTATCTCGAAAAATATAATTTCTTCGATGTTCAATTATTTGGGCTTTTTTGTAGACCGAAAAGCCATGGCTTCGCTCAATTTTTTTAATCAAAATAGTTTCAGCCGTTTCTGAGAGATTTCGAAAAATAGAAGGAAAAAACCACTTGTTTCATGCACGATTACAATACTTGACCATGGTAAAGTAAAAACAAGCAAAAAACAATTTGGCTTTATTATTACAAATAAAGGTTTGCTTTTATCACTTTTTCATAGAAACAAATCCAAAATAATCTAGGGTTTTTAATGAAAAATTCACTTAATTTTATTCGAAACATTGTAAAAAAGTTAACTTTAAAATTTAGTGAAACTCAAATGATGGTGACCAATATGGCGTTAACGATATCCAATAAAAAAGTCACTTAATTTAATGCAAAACGTATAAAAAATTGAAATTTAAAATTTTGAAAACCAATGTGGCATTAAAACGATTTTTAATGAAAGTCACTTTATTTATTTCAATATGTTCTAAAAAATCTTAGGGATTGATTCTAATTAATTTTGAGTGGGGGAGGGGGGGTTTAATGAATTCATTACTATATAATATTATAAAACTTCTATCGATGATGCCTGTATGAGTGTTTCATGTGAAATGCAAAATTGTGGACTTCTATATAGTTTTTATAAGTGATATCAAAATATTATATATTGTAAAATTTAGATCTGACGAAAAACAAGTTACATAAAAAGCATGTAAAAAAGATTCTTCAGCCTTCCCGTTTGCCTATTGTATTAAAACCTAGATCCTTTGACATTTATTTTATTTAATAAAATTAATAAAAGAATTCAGAAAAATAAGTCAAATAATAAATTAGAGAACAAAGAATCTGTCACATTTGAAATATTGAGATTATTTATTACTTTCCCTTATAATTTATATTCACTAACCACTGGAAAGTTATATCACACAAAATATTTCTGTGATAAAACATGCCAAGTTCGAAAAAGTAGTGATAACTAGGGCCCAGCCTAGTTAAATTCGCCATGAATAATTAAGTTGAGAAAATTGTACTTCAATTAAAATGCATTGTTTCCAATTAGAATGAATTTTTAATTAAAATTATTTTCATGAAACTTACTATTACGCATTATGCTATTATGGTAAATGAACTAAATTCGTAACCAAAAATAATTATTTTCTAAAGTAGTCTAAAATTTATAAAATCTATTTTTTAGTTACATTTTGAGGGCAGTAAAATTAATACCAGAGTTGTTCCTTTATCGAGCAAAGTAGGTTCAGGGATGCTTTAGATTACATTTATATGAAAAAGTGTATTTGTCAAAATATGCGAGATGTGGTCTTTTTGAAATTGCATATTCAATTAATTATTCTTGGCTTATTAACTTGGCTGCATCCTAGAATTCCCTACTTTTTCGAACATGGTCTATTTTTTCACAGAAGTGTTTTGGATGGGATTTCCCTTATTTTCTTAAGCTAATTTGTGGTTTTTGTTTTTATTTATTTATTTATTTATTGAGGGGGGTGGTTAATTTACCCTTCAAAAATGTCACCTCTTCATTTTATAGGTTAAGGGTAGTAAAGTTTTTGTGATTAATTTTCGCTTTTATTATCTCCCAAACTCTAGAAAATTGCCAAATTTTGGCATCCTAGTGTCATTACATCTTTAATAATAATGAAAATTCCCCCTATAATCTTCAACCTTTTATTTTAGATATCTAAAGAGAGAAAGTTTGGGTTTTTGGAATTTTTCCTTTATTTGTGTCCCAAACTCTACCTGCACAAAATTTCATGATGCTGGAATGATTGGGAGACCCGATAGGTTTTGATGAGCAGTCAGTGAGTGAGTGCCAAAATTAGCCATTTTCTCAGGTCCATATCTCAGAATCTATTTAAGATATATTTTTGAAATTTCTCTTCAAGATAAATTACATAAATACATGTGTATAATTTCAGCTATGTATCTCAAATGTATTCTGAGCTGCAGGAGGGTCAAAATTAGCTCGAAATTGTTCGGGTAAAATGACACATAGCGTGTACGGCCAATACTTGAACTTAGCCTGCGCACGCTGTGGGCTATCATATTATTTACAAGACGATTAAATTCTCTTAATACAAAAAACTAAATATTAATAAATAAATTTTTCTTTCATACTCAAAGAATTTTATACTCACATGACTAAAAATAAAAAGTGGGGGCTTTTAAATTTAAATCAAATTAAAATCAGGGCCCCACTTGTATTTCTATTATATTAAACGAGCAATTCTTGTATATATAGAATCGGGTTCTCGAAAACGGCTCAACGATTTCGCTAAAAATTGTAGTACTTATCAAGTCTCATGAATTATTGGACGTGGATAAATTTTAATAAAAATAAATTATATAAAGGAATGGGGTGTAAAATTAGTCATGTCGCAAAATAAATATTTTAATCGTTCATATCTCGTCTTTGGAATGTTACAGAACCTTGAAATTTGAAACTTAAGCTATTTAGAGGGAACAAGTTAATGAACATCACTCGATGCTCCAGGCACTTTAAATATATTGAGAAATATTATAAATTTAGTATTAAAATTTTTAATATTGTAATATATATGTATGAAAAATACATTTATATATAAATAAATAAATAAATATATGGTATATATAGATTATAGAATCGGTTTCTCGAAAACGGCTCTAACGATTTCGATGAAATTCACAGGTTAGGAGGTTTTTGACAATTCGATCTGTCATGGTCTCATCTTCGGCTAAGTTGTTTTTGATGGGTTTTTTGTTAATTGAAATAATTATTCACAAGGGGTTGTTTAATTAAAAATTTATAATTACAATTTTTTCTATTTTCTTTTAATAAAATTAATTGTTTTTTATTTTAAATTCATTACAAATATTATTATATATTAGAATTTGTCAATTTAATTAATTAAAGGTATTTTTCTATAAAATAATTTATTAGAATATCAATTCGACAATTCGAAGGATCGTACCTCCTTCTTCAGGATTTAAAAGTATCAACAAAATAACCTATGTGTATATTAATATTATTTTTAATTGCAATTACATTCAAAACATTGTAGCCAGTCTTGATGATGACTATATCGGCTGTAAACGTTAGTAAAAATATAAATTAAGTTTTATTTCAATTTTATTTTATTTTGGTTGCGATTAAAAATCGATCTTTTTACCTGAATTTAAAATTAAAAATAATATTAATATATTGTTTTTAACTGAATAAAAAAATTACCGAGCATCGCTCGGTGTTACGGTATTCCAAGTACTTTCTATTAATGTGAGTAGAGAAAAAATTTTCATAATGAAGAAAAAGTTTATTTACTACATTTTAATAAAAGCTTGTTTTTTAAGAAACTATTTTAATTTATAGGTATATTTTTATATTAAAAAATAAAAATAGTATTCCGTATATGGTATTCTTTATCTTTCTCCTTTTAGCTCTATAAATATAGGAAATAATGGTTTCAATTCCGAAGAAGAAGAAGAAATAAATCATTATTTCTATTTACAGAGTCGTGGTGGTATAATTAGCGTTCTGTTCCTTTGCATTGGCCTTTATTGGTTTACTCACCTAACATCCAAACAACAAACAGAGAACTTGCTTCTTTCCGAAACCACTTCAAAAGCCCATAACTTCCTAATGGTCTACTCGTTATTTTTTTTTATTTTGTATACAGTTCTCAATTAAATCAAATATTTGGTTAAACTTCTCTATAATAATGGATATATGTATAAATGAACATTCATTATAGTTATATCATTTATTCAATATATAAGAAAATTAAAAAAAAAAAACACTTATTTAGTTTGTCGAAAGTAGCAGAGTTATTGATTCATAATAAAGAAAAATCAATGAAGTTATCCTCTGCTTAATTCAAATATACTTAATTTATTTGTTAATTTAAATTAAGGTAGTTCTTTCACAAATGCAAAAATTCAAGAATTCTTTGAAACTTGTAATATAAGTCGGTAAAAGCATAATACAGATATATGTTGAAATTTGAAGACGATTTACCACACCAAACATGAAATAATTGCAATTAAAAATGACATTTTTTACATATGGTAGATAGGGAAATGATGATTATTTTTTTTCACCATCTTGATGAAAAACTAATATTTGTTAGAATAATATATTCGGAGTAACTTAAAAAAAAATTGAAATTATTTACCTCGTAGATTTGATAAAAAATAACATATTTGGGCAATTATTTTTAGTGGAGGGGATATAAGCACAATGGCTTGGAAACGATACGGCAAGTATGTGTGTATCCATATAGAGATTTCGTAGTGTGAGTGGTACAGTCACGTTAAAAAAACATAACCTAAAATTTTAGTTTCGTACATATTTATAGAGTGGTTACGAGGGTAAAACTTTTTGGGTGGATTGTCTCGAAAGAACCTCCTTAAGAATAGTTTAAACGAAGGGTTTTATGACGGGTTATAGTGGTGTTTCACAAAGAGGAAATAAAAATTAAAAAAAAATTTAATTATATTTTGGAGATTATTTTTTTATTTATCTCTTTACATCGGGTTACGAGCCCTTCTTCAGGAGGTTTAACAAAACACAGTCTATGACAGAAATACTAGTATGTAAAGAGATAAATAAAAAAAATCTCCAAAATATAATTAAACATTTTTTAAATTTTTATTTCTTCTTTGTGAAATACCACTATAACCCGTCAAAAAACTCATGTGTTTAATATGTTTCACTATAAATCAACACCGCTTTCCCTAAATGTTAAACCAAGGGTGTTTAACCTGCGGTCCGGCGCACCATATTTTGCGGCCCGCGCATTGTATAACAAATATAAATCATTCCGATGTTGAAGTTGTGTTTCACCATTTTTCTAATCTTAATGGAATTAAAATTAATTAAAAATCATATTTATTTGCAAAAGTTGTTATAATTTCATCAAATAATAATATTTTTTATAGTTTTATAATTAATGTCTTCCTTTTTTCGATATTTGAATAATTGTTGCATCAATACTACGTTTGGACAATCTTTTTCTTTAATAAAATTAACTACAACATCAAAACGGAGTGTGTTGACTGAAAGACACCTTAAAAATACATTGTAATTGGCTTCGAGTAGCATACGACCGAATATAGCAGACAGATTAAAAAAAAAACACCAATTTCAAAAATCACTTTAAAGAGGTTCTTTCGCGACAATCCACACAAAAAGTTTTAGCCTCGTAACCACTCTATAAATATGAACGGAACTAAAATTTTAGGTTATGTTTTTTTAACGTGACTGTCCACTCACACTACAAAATCTCTACATGGATACACACATACTTGCCGGATTGTTTCCAAGCCATTGTGCTTATATCCTCTCCACTAAACATAATCGCCCAAATATGTTTTTTTTTCTTTTTTAAATCAAAACTACATGGTAAATAATTTCAATTTTTTTTTAAGTTACTCCGAATATTTTATTCTATCAAATATTAGTTTTTCATCAAGATGGTGAAAGTCCTTCAATGAAAAAAAAAATAATGATCATATGCCCACCCTTTCCCTATCTACCCTATGTAAAAAATGTCATTTTTAATTGCTTATTTATACTTGATCACCAAGCAATATCTAGAAATAATCATATTATAATTCAGAGGTCCTCAAATAGTGTATTTCGGCAACATCTTAATTTCTTAAAATTAGCATATATTTATATAAATAAATAGAACATTTATTGTGGTCTTGCTTCGCCTTCAAAGTATGCAACAATATCACCAGGTCGAAACTGTTTTTGCATTAGAAAACTATTAAAAATTGGAATCGGCATAGTAAAAGAAACAATATCCATTGTAATATTTAGAACATAGAATAGAGGTCAAGGTTTAAAATAAGAAGTTCTAGGCATAGAAAAAAGAAGATAACATGGCTAGAAAAGATTTGCCAATGTCAGCCTTGATGTAGAGAAAATAATTCTTGCTTTTTGGGATGAAGAAAAATATAATAAGCTGATAAGTTGACGCCTCAATTTCGGTCAAGAGACACTAGAACAATGGTTTTCTGCGCTTACTAAAGCGGGCGGCGCCCTGTTGATACAGATATTAACGTTGGTTGTATAATTTATTTTAGACTACAAAGGTTTGTATTTTTTTCAATTTAATATGAATTTAATTATTACTAAAACTTTATAATATTTTTTAGATAAATATTTATATTTGACTGAAGATGAAGGAAACTTTCGAAATTTTTCAAAATCTTCGAAGTACGAAGAAAAAGAAAAAACTTATGTTTTTTCTCATTTTTCATTTTTATTATTTTTTTTTTTTATATTTAATTCCATTTTTAAATTTTTTTATTCGATTATAGAAAAATTAGGTTATTTGGTGATATACATTTATAAAAATATTTAGAAGCCCCGAACCAGAAGATAAGAAATATCTCTTGAGTACCTATCATTATTCTTCTTTAAGTGCCACATCAGGTTTCCTGACGTTTCGGCACATCTCCACATATACCTGTGCTAAGTGTGTTTAGCTGTCTTACACAGATATACGGGACTTACTTTTTAACACCGATTCAGAACGGCTAGTTTGGAGAGGTTGGCTAGGCAATTATAGTCTTGGTAGTTTGCCATTGCTTTCCAAGGGGAGGCGACTGCAATTATCTGCCTAGACTCAGTCTCGAACCAGCATACTTCAGGACAGCGGTCCGACCACTGACCCACATCCGCCTCTCCTTGTCCTATCATTATCATTGATACCAAAAAGTTGGTCAATATTTCTACAGGATTATACATAATACAAGCTTAAAAGTATAAATGAATATTTTTTCTAAAAAAAATTATTAGAAATCATTGAGGGATTATATTTTGAAATAATGGGACAAGACAATGCTAAAGAAGGGGGATTAATTTTAAGCCTCGAAACAGAAACTATAAATGTATCTCTTATATTGGTGGAAGAGTTTTGGTTCAATGGCTCTCGAGACTCTTCGTCTATTTCCTGAGTAAAGGGGAGCAAATTTTTTGGTGGTCTGCCAGCCAACTCGACGGGATCCAGGTCGAAATTATATCCAATCGAAACAGGGGTTTAACCAACGGTTCGTAGAGGAGGGTCACTTAATAATATTATATTGGGAGATACATTTAAAGGAAGGAATCGTTATCGTTATTTACTATGTTAGAGCGGATAATATATAATAAAATTATGACTATTCGAAATGAGATTTAATTTGAGAACACATGAATATACAATAGAATAGAAAATAAAACAAGAGGATATATAGAACAATTAAGAGACTATTTATGATACACCTGTGAAAATATCAAATTTGGAATATAAAAAAAAAATCTAAGCAAATGGACGTTTTATTAGTTTATATTGTTTTTTGTTTTTAACCGACTTCAAAAAAGGAGGAGGTTCTCAATTCGACTGAATTTTTTTTTGTGTCTATGTATTCGATTTCTTCGCCAATTGTGAACCGATTTTGATGATTTTTTTGCATTGGGTTCAGCATAGTTTCCGATTCGTACCATATTAATTTGCTCAAGTTCTGATGATATGATCAATGACAAAATAGCGGAAATCTCTAAATCATATGAGCAAATAATCGAAATTATGATTAAAAATCAATCTTAAAATGTTCATTTAAAACCTCCAAAGTTTCAGAGAATTCCTCATTTATGAATTGAATTTTATTATTATTTTCTGATGGAGAGGATTGATGAAACAATCGAGAGACGATAATGGAATTGAAATAATTATCGGAAAAGAGGTTTTTTTATCTAATTAGATTTTTCCTCTTATTAAAAAACAAGGACTAAAAAGATGAATCAAGGACACTCGATGGTGGAGAAGTAATCTCCGGAGTCGAAGCTAAAATACAATGTATACATTAATTCATGTAAAATAATTGGTTTAATAAATTATTATTTTCTGATGATGATGAATTATCAGAAAAGAGGTTTTTTTATTTAATTAGTTTTTCGTCTTAATAAAAACAAAGACTAAAAAGATTTTGGCAAGCTCAAGAAGATCAAGGACAGTCGATGGTGGGGAAGAAATCTCCGAAGTCGAATCTCAAATACAATGTATACATTAATTCATGATTTTTTTTTAATAACATTTTATCGTTATTTCTTTCTTTTTTTCACTAGTGGGAAAATGTAAGCAGTGTTGATCTCTTGGGATGGTTGCACTCAGAGAAAGAGGGAACGGGACGCCATCTTGGCTGGTATTTCTCACCATTTGCCCCTTTCAACCCTGCATATGTCGTGGCCACATCGTAGAATTGACCATTTCATGAAATGCTCGAGAGTTTCATGAAATGGTCACATTTCATGAAATGGCCAACTTAATTTGACCAGATCATTAAATCGTGAACGTTTCTCGATTTTGTCATCCACGATTGGCCATATCGTAAAATAGGGTGTCCATAAAATATTTAATAAAAATCCAGAATATGTTACAAACTTGTTTATTGTTCTTTAAGTCAGACAAACATTTAACTAGGGACTTTAGGAAATATTAAAAGAATCTTAAAATATAACATACCAAATCTAAAATGCCACAATGTAGAAAAAATATTATTTTAATTTAAGTTACCTATTCATTTATATAGGTTCCTAATATTATCCTTACAAAATTAAACATCAAACACGTCAAGTTACATAATTATTTTTAGAAAACAAACAAATATTTAGGGTAAAAGCAACGCTGTGGGTCTCCTTTTTTAAGCGCCAATTTCGTTCGTTGTCAAAAGGGTTCCCCCACTCTGCTCACCTCTCCCTCCCCTATCTTAGTTATTGGACCGCTCCCAGGGTGCAGCAATCAACGAATATTGACCCGGGGATTTAAAAATATAATTTGATTCCGTCTAATCGGTTTTTAATTAAAAGTGCAGTAGATCAATATTAATGTAATTATTAATATTATAATAATATAATAAATATTATTAATATTATTTACAATATTTTTATTAAATCAAACCACGTAATAGAACCGAATATGTGCAAACGACTCCGGTTCGGTTAATATATATTCAGTTCGGCTCGGTTGGGTTCGTATAGCTCCTTTCGCTGACGCCAACCGAACCGTCTAAATGCCAGCCCGAAAAGGAGCTATACGAACCCAACCGAGCCGAACTGAATATATATTAACCGAACCTCCGAGAGTTAAGTCCGGACGGGGTGTGTTTTGGACTCCCATTTTTTTTTCTAATCAAACACACATTGAAAACCGAACCAGCCAATCGTCGGGCGGGGTGTGTTTGGGGCTCCCATTTTTTCCTAATCAAACACACATTGAAAACCGAACAGCCAATCGTCGGATATAAATAATAGTGAAAAAAGCACCTTGGACTCTTGTATTTCAGTGAAGAAAAAAATGAGGGCATCTGATTTTCGGTTCAGCCAAAAGTATTGCTGTATAAAAACAGTGTCAATTGAAAAAGTATGTTTAATGAGACTCCTTTTATATGAACTATATATTTTCAAATGAGCGATTTGAATTCCCGCTCTCTTTTATTATAATATATATAAAAATAATGATTTATCGCCAAGTTGACATTCATTAGTTCAGCGCGACAAGGGGTAATGGTGCGCCACTGGTGGGGGAACACTGATGACACATTGATTTCCTCATTTACTAACAAATTATTCACTTTTTCACTAAGAGTAACAACATTGTTGTGTCTTTGAACCTTTTTTAAAATATTTACTCTTTTATTAGAACTATGGGCAAAGTGAGAATGAAAGTCTCTCACCAAAACCTCAACACCCTTTTGTAGTTTTCGTAAATGAAGAACATAGACTAAAAGATTTGGATGTACAACCTAAAACAATTATAAGTGGATGTTCTTTTAAAAAATACTTTGAACTCCATTTAATTGTCACATCATAGTCTCACAATTACCTGCAGCAAATCCAGCTAAATTTTCTAAATTGACTCGCACAGAAACTAAATAACCTCTTAAAACTCCATAAATACCCTTTATACTTTATATTGATATTTTGAAGCTTATATTTTTTAGGACTGTAATATATCATTACCTTTGAGATATTTTATGGAAAGTACTAGAATCTAAATTATGTTAATGTACTATTGTACTTTTAAAGCAAAAATGAACTGTAAATAATACATTTGGCCCATCAACAGAACCTTCGCATACGCTTCAGCCTATCGACTTATTCTATTCGTCCTAATATTGTTTAGCACTGGTTGCAAGTCCCGTATCTTTAACACTTTGATACAGTCTCTTTATACCCGTTCTTTAAGACTTTGATTCCATGAATAGAGTTCTAAATATTTGGTATCTTCTGAGAATCGTTCTCATTTTTAGTTTGTAGATAAAGTATATGGTCCAAAATTAATTTGTAAATATTAGATTTGGTTTTAAAAGCTTACATTTTAAAGGTAGACAGTGTAATAATATTATATAATGATAAAACAAATAGCAAGATGAGATCTAAGTTTTTTAATTTGAAAAGATTTTCTTTGCGAGAGTAGCAGAGTTGTTTATTTTCAATAGAAAATCAATGACGCTGTCCTCTGCTTAATACAAATAAATATATACTTCTTTTACTTTACTATACGCTGTGGTACTATGTCTGGCCAATGATTTGATCAAAAAGGGAATGCGTGTCGAGTTGGAGTACTTGTACTCCAGCTCGGCAGGCAATAGAAAGCCAGACATCGTGGCAAAGGATGCGTCGGGGGTGGTGTGGGTTTTAGACGTCAAGATCGTCTCCGCGCTTGCAGGACTGGGTGTTGCCCACCGAAACAAAATAGAAAAATATAGGGGCAACTCCAGTCTGGTGGACAATATTTCGGAGCGATTTGGAGTCGGGGCGGGCTCGGTCAGGGTCGAGGCCATCACACTCTCGTGGAAGGGAGTGTGGTGGCATAAAGCGGTGGTGCCCCTCATCGCCCTGGGTATATCCCAAAAAACAATAAACGATTTGACATATAGGGCGATGAGGGGATCTCTTCTTAATTTTTACACTTTCGGCAGAAGAACATGGAGAGCGGGTGGCTATGATTATTTTTTGTGAATAAAAAAAAAAAAATGTGAAATGTGAGCCAGGATTAATACTGGCTCTCTCAGCCACCCGCTCTGAATCTGAATTAATTTGTTCTGAAGCCGAAAGTGTGAAAGATTTGGAAATAAATTTGTGTAATCATCTTTTGTCTTGTAAGAGGCGGCCCGCTCCTCGGAGGCCCAATAAATAAAATATAAAAAAAATATAATAAGTATTGTTGACTGTAATTTTCAATCGGATTTTGTTTAGTTCAACATTTGCACTTTTTCTATTCTTAGGAGAATTCCTAGTGTTAATTCATAGGTATAATTAGAAAAGATAATATACAATAGATAACCGAAATATAATAATTATTAAGAAAAAGTGTAAAAAAAGTGAAGTGAAAGTGAAAATAGTGTTGTCTTTAAAATTTACTGTGAAATGAAATTTTCAAAAGCTATTTAAACTCTAAAAATTGTAATTTTTAACTTAATATATATTTTATCTTTTGGTATTTCTATCATTAAAATAAATAGGGTTTACTGAGACCACTGAATTGGCAACTACTTATTGTTTTGGTTCAGTCTCTGGATATTTAAATTTATTTAACTCTAGTAACTAATCTATTATAATAATATTTAGGTCGTGTTATTATCTTTTTCAATTGCTTCCGGATTGTGATAAAAAATACTCGCCTTGAAACGACTCGACGCCTAGTCGTTTCATTTATTCATATACCTATATGTTATATGTATGTGGCCTTAACTAACGAGGCCTGATGTTATTTAAGAATTTACGAGTTTGCCATTTGGACACTGAGTAGGATACAGAAACAAAACACTAAAGTTAGTCAAGTGAGTGTTTAAGGTTCATAAAGAGCGATAAACATTTTGTTTTTAATGAACAGCTTAGCCGTAAACAAGCGAGTGTGGCCAGTAGATGGGTTGTTGAATGTTCGAAAATAGATGATATTAATGTCAAACATTGCTAAATTGAGTAGTTATCCATATTATCGCTTTGTTGAATAAGTATACTACATATTTTCAAAATAAAAATACATAATAACAAAATTCTGTAAAGAATTAATAAATGAGCAATTTATCTGCATTAAATAGAAAATAAATTATTTTATGTTTTGTTTAAAATAAAATGATATTAAGCTAGAAAAATTACCAAAAATCAGCAATATCTCTAAAAGCGCTTTTTACTTTATTTTAGGTGGATTACCAACATTTTTCTCCATAAAAATATGTTTGTTTATTTAAAGCGGCTACTAATCGATATTAGAGGGCGAATTAATATAGAATTTTTAATTTATATATCTTCACCCATATCAAAATCCCAACAAGTCAAAATTCCAACAGCCAAAATCCCAACAAGTCAAAATCCCGACAAGCCAAAATCCCGACATGGAAAAATTCAGACGTTATTTTAATATTTTATTAAACTTTTTAATATTTACAACCCCGAACCGAGACGAATAAAAAATCAGCCCGAAATGGAGTTATACGAACCGAACCGAACTGAACTGAATATATCCTAACCGAACCGAACCTCACGAGCTTTAGTCTGGACGTGTTGTGTTTGGGGTCTCCATTTTTTTTCTAATCAACCACATATTAAAAAACCGAAAACCCTCGGGTGGCACTAATAGTGTCGGTATTTTGAATTGAATATATGTCAGTTCTATCGTGATTTTCACAAATAATGAACTGCTTGGGACTGTCAACATCAGATTTATTTACTTTTAGTCAAATTGCCAGTTTAGTTTTAATGCCAGTTAAATCATTTAATATGTGTGCAACCACCAAATTAAAGCTGAAATACTGTAATCTGGTAAGTATTTTGAATTTAAAGCATTTTTAATCCTGATTCAAAAAGAGTGGCGTTTGTTATAGACTTGAATGTATGTATGTGGCAGGCAAGGTCCAAAAAATGTATTTCATATGGTACAGAATATTAAAATAAATCTGGATTTTATAAAAATAATGTACGTATTTATAAATATATAAATAGTCAAATAAACGTTAAGATAAATAAAGTTTTACAAGATATTTTAAATTAGATTTACATATATCTACATTTAGAGTTAACTACAGCAGTGCTTCTCAACCTAGGGTCCGCGGATTTTTCGCGGAGGTCCACGAAAATTTTCAATAGAAAGTACAGATATTTATTTATCGAAAATACTAACTGATTATTTGAAATGTGATTTCATTTCCTTACTACTAAATAATGAATAGAGAGGTCTTTGTGTGTAATTTGTATGAATCAACCAAATATTGATTTATTGTGTAAAAACATGCAACCGCAACCATCTCATTAAATTGTTATGTGAGCTTCATGCTATAGTTTTTCTCATTTGATTTTTAAAAACTGTTTGTAAGTAAGTTACTATTATTTGAGATAAAATATAAGCATGTGAAATAATTTTTATGACTAAAATATGTTCTTTTTGGTGGTCCGCAAATTATTTTTTCAGATTTAGGGGGCCGTGGCATGATAAAGGTTGGGAAGCACTGAACTAGAGGATTTCGAAAGGTGGGGGGTATGTCCCCAGTCCTGGGTACGTCTCGGGTATGTGGGCTTGTTTCTTGAAGTCCCATTTAATGCAGTTGAAATTAGACTTCTTCAAAAATGGTCGTTTTATCGTTAGCAGGTGTTTAAAATAAATAAGTATTTTAGTTTGTTGAAAGAAAATCAAAATCGAAAAAAAATAGTAATTATCATAGGACCACAATCAATCCGGTCTTAAAATTTGTAGAATGAATAGAAGTTTAAAATAAAAAATTATCAAAAAAATAGAAGAGTATATCTACATACGGTTTCAAAAAAAGACTAAAATTTTAAAACTCAAAAATCGCATATAAAAACTCATTAAATAATTTTTTTTATTTTTTCTAAAAAGTATGTAAAAAAACAAAAATTTCAAAAAAAAAAAATTGAATTTGGACCATTTTTGAAGAAGTTTTGAGCGAAAAACCGAAATTTGATATCTTTTGAACTAATCATCAAAAAATTTCAAAATTTACCAGAAAGAGTTTTTTTTTATGAGTTCTAAAAAATGTTCAAAAATGAAGCAAATCAAAAATTAAAATTTTTCAAATCGTCCGATTTGGCGTGGAGTCCCATATCTACCCAAATAGGTACTTAAAAAATGTTACTTGGCAAATTGTTTTGTATTCTTGTACTGATTCTGTCTGTTTTAAATATTATTTTCTACTTATTGATTGCTTTGTCGGAGGGTTTTTAAGAAATAAGAGTCTCTTCCGGAATTCGAACCAGCCCTTCCTGGATGGAAAGCCAGAGTTTTAGCCATTATTCACAAAAGATTACTAGAGTAATATATTTTGTATTTTCATAAACATATTAAGCGGGAGCAGTTTCTCAAGGAGGTAGCAGCGTACAGTACTACCCCCAAAAATTTTGAGACGTAGAAAGACAGATATACCAATATAATATACAATTGATAATAAGTAAAAATAGGTTATTTTAGGTGGGTTTCACAAATAAAACAAATATATGTTTTGAGTTTTTATGTCGATATATATTTCGGGTTATGAGCCACAAAAAAAGAAAACTAAATATGAAATTGGAAACAAATGTATAAGTGTTCTTTTGTAACTCTCGATGATGGGCTCATAACCCGAAATATACTATATATCGAGATAAAAACTCAAAACATATATTTGTTTTATTTGTGAAACCCACCTAGAAAAATATATTTTTACTTATTATCTATTAAAATGTTTCACCTAGAACCGACACCAAATTCTTTAAAGATATATAGAATTGTTAAAAACTAAATATAAGTACTGTATTTGTATTATTTTATTTATTTTGTTGAAATGTCCATTGTGTGTTTTAAACCCCCGTCACATGGTTCGAATATCTTATTTATCATTTTGACATTTAGAGTGAATCGCGTACAAGGATGAGAAATATTCAAGGCTACCAATCATTTCTACAAAGAGACATAGGGAGTCACGGGAGTTGTCTGACGGTCTGAAACAGATGATGGGCGAGCTAGAGAAAATTTCGTAGCAGAGAAATTACTACCGGATCCAATCAAAAGAAAACTGGCTCGGTTAGCGATAACATTTAGGGAAAGAGGTGTAGGTTTATAGTGAAGTATATTTAAAAAATTATAAAGGGTTGGAATTAGTGGTGTTTCACAAAATAAAAATTGTCTTTTGTATAAACTCCTGATGATGGGCTAAAAACCCGAAATATATAGAGCAGTGTTTCCCAAGCTTTTTTGTGCCATGCCCCAGCTAATACTTTCTAAAATTCTTAATGACCCCTATATAAAATTATTTATAAAAGAAATTATTTTTGTTATTTATATAAATACCAGCTGCAAAGCACACCTTCGGCGCGCATTGTATTGGCCACATGGTTAGCCCCCTGGAGTCAGTAGTGAGTTTTATTAATAACTAGCTGCAAGGCCCGCCTTCGGCGGCCCTCTCTGCGATGCCAGGGGCACGCCCCCTGGACCCCAGCCCTCACCCCCTCCCCGCACCATGCACCCGTTCCAAACCCCCGCCCCCACACCACTACCCCAACACTCCATTCCACACCCTAACCCAACAACACCCCACCCCCCAAAACCCCTCCGGCACCCCCACCCCACCCACCTCGGACCCCGCACCCCATCCACCCCGGACCCTACCCCGTGCCCTCCAACCCTGCGCACCACACCCCCGCCTATCCTTCTGGGCCCCACCCCCGCTATGCCCCCCGGACTCCCACCCCCTGCACCACCCCCTGCACCCCCACCATACTCCGGACCACTCCTCACCCCATCCCCCATTCCACCCCCGCACCCACCCTCTGCACCCAGTTTTTGCATTTCTAGGCTTCTAGTGACCCACAGATTATGTATACAAAATTTGGTTGAGTTTGGCCCAAGAGAAAGAATTTACATTTTTTCTCTCTCCCCCTTTTTGGGTGGTTTTGTGGGGAAGTTTTTTAAACAAAAGTTGTCAGAAATCACATCCTCTATAACTTTGTTCATTATAAAATTTGCCATAGAGTTAATAGTTTAGGAGTTATTTGATAATTTTCATTCGTGCGCCCCCCCCCAAACCCCCTTTTGGGGTCAAAATATCAAAACGTTATATAGCTAAAAACGTAAGTTAGAAGACATCTGATGTAAATATGAAATTTCATAATAATCTCTTCGGCCGTTTTGACGTGAATCGTGAGCAACTTTTCGCGGAAACCACTGAAACAGACAGACATACCGACATACGTACAAACAGACAGGAATTTTGTTGAGGGTGTTTTCGTTCATAAATTTGCTTGAAACGTGTGCAACCAAAATTTGGCGTGATTTGGAGCAATGTACAGGCCGAGCCTATACATTTTATATGCTATAGATTTAAATTTCCTAATATTAATAAATTTTTAGGTGAAAAGTAATGGAATGCACCCCAAGAATGGTGAAGAAAGAAATTTTTCTATTTCCAAATAAGATGTTTTTATTGGATTGTCGTTGTTTTTTCCCCTTTCCTTTAAAACGAAAGTTTCGGAGGATTCTTCCCACCTTCTTCAAGGTTTTAAAGGGTCAATGGAGGAAACAAATAAGATGCTTCCTTCTCTCCTCCAGAAGTGTTTGAAATTTGTCATTTCTTAACAGAAGCATTAAATATAAATTTTTTTCCCTTTAATAAATTTTATTTGTTATGAACTATTAGTGGGTTTTAAAAATTTAAAAAAAAAAAATCACATCTCAAGCCGATTATGATTAATATAGATATAGATAGATAGATAAATAGATTTAAAATGAAGTGGAGTAAACGTAAACTAGAAAAAGCATATTTAAATTTATATGACACATTTTCCCCAACACAAAATAACATACAATATTTTTTCTATTTGAAAATTTTTCTGGAAAATATGTTATATGCTTCTAAAACTGAAATAAATAAAAATAAAACACAAATACATACCACTAGGTCGAGCCCATTTTCGAATTGCCCCCTTAAACAATCAAATTGCCCTGCTGTGGAGCGTGGGCCCCACGTTGGGAAACACTGATATAGAGTATTAATTAAACTTAAACTTTATTTCAATTTTTATTTAGTGAAACAACACTAATTCCAACCCTCTATAATTTTTTTCGGTTAGCTATTTTATACTCATCAAACCGAGTCGATATATTTAAAATTTAACAAATATTTATTAAAATTATATAAAATGATTTAGTTAGATTATTATTTTTTTATTATTATTATTTATTTACAATCAGCTTAAAATTACATATAGCTTTAAGCGAGGGGTGATCCGCGATTGAAGTAGGTGTACACCTCTTTGGAAATATTTTGGAAGTACTTGGAAATATTTGGAAGTACTTGGAAATATTTGGAATTACTTGGAAATATTTGGAAATACTTGGAAATATTTGGAATTACTTGGAAATATTTGGAAGTACTTGGGAATATTTGGAAGTACAAGTAGGTGTACAGCTTATTATAGGCCGCGGTTCACCCCTCGGCTTTAAGTAAATTTGATTACATAGAAATGGACTTGAGGGGGAGTCGGGCAGCTCAGTCAGCTAACGCACTGGCTTCGCTTTCGGCATCGATCGATTATGACGATGTTGAAGTGGAGGTCCGGGGTTCGATCCTAGCTGGCAAATAAAAATTTCTACCGGCTGAAAACTCGGCTCCCTCACTAACCCTACTAACACTCTACTTATGTGCTGTCTAAATGGCCTTAAATGTGACATTAAATAAATAAAAAAACGGTTATCCAGAGATGACTTCACTTATTGAATTTATTTTTCCTGTTGAAAGTTGCTGAGACCCTAAAGATATCAATGGAACGTGTTGGTCATATCGTGGATGAATATTTGGATATGAGAAAGCTCTGTTCAAAATGGGTGCCGCGCGAGCTCACAACCGACCAAAAACAATAACGAATCGATGATTCGAAGCAGTGTTTGGAGCTGTTCAATAGTAATAAATCCGAATTTTTGGGTCGATATGTGACGATGGATGAAACATGGCTCCATCATTTCACACTGGAGTCCAATCGACAGTCAGCCGAGTGGACTGCACGTGATGAACCGACTCCAAAGCCTGGAAAGACGCAAAAGTCGGCTGGCAAGGTTAGGGCATCAGTATTCTGGGATACTCATGGTATAATATTCATTGACTATCTTAAAAAGGGAAAAACCATAAACAGCGACTACTACGTAGCGTTATTGGAGCGTTTAAAAGACGAAATCGCGGAAAAGCGGCCTCATTTGAAGAAAAAGAAAGTGCTGTTTCATCAAGACAATGCACCGTGTCACAAGTCAATGAAATCGATGGCAAAATTGTAAGGATTGGGCTTCGAATTGCTTCCGAATCCACCGTATTCTCCAGATCTGGCCCCGAGTGACTTTTTCCTGTTTTCAGACCTCAAGAGGATGCTTGCTGGAAAGAAATTTTGCGCCGATGAAGAGGTAATCGAAGAAACTGAAGCTTATTTTGAGGCTAAAGGCAAATGGTATCGAAAAATTGTATGACCGCTACAATCGTTGTATCTCCCGCGAAGGGAACTATATTGAATAATAAAATCAAATTCTATCCAAAAATTTTTTTTCAATGCTAGCCTACGAACTTTTCAGCCCACCTGTTACTTACATTTAATTCTGAAAATGAAATATAAAACTACGTATTTTACTAGGAGATTTAACAACTTAGAACTGTTCACTAAGCAAGCGGTTTACAACTTGCTTGAGGTTTGAAATATATTCTGACCCCCCTTCCCCTCGCTCCAAAACATAGATTTTTAGGTGGCCAGCCGCCTCGGGTAAGAAGTTTATTCCAGTTTCTGGAAGTTAAAGGAATCAGCATATTGACGAAATGAATTATAATGGTTTGAATTATTTCTAACTTATGACTTATGAGTGAAGGCAAATAGAGATGTTCGCAATTTACGTAAATGTAATGGAATTCCACTCTCTGGTAGCTATTTTCCGTAATATTAGCAAATTTAACTTTTAAGCACATTCAGTTCTGGAGTCGACTAGTGAGAGGGAATATTATCCTTTATATATTTATCAGTGGCTTGAGGTACATAGATGCTGTGGATGTTGCTCATCCATAAAATTTCAAACATTTCAATTATTTTCATAAATATCGATTCAAAATTTCAGGAGGTCTTTAAATTTTCAAATTATTATCAGTTATGTCAAAAAATTTTATAAAAAACATGTTTGTTTTGAAAAGTATAGTAAGTAAAAACCAACGTATACTTTGAGATCAAAAGACGTTTTCGTTGATTTTATATATATCTAAACAGATGTTTTATTTCCCTATTTCGTTAGCCCAGGGGTTCCCAACCTTTTACGAGTCGTGGTGCCTTTTTTTAATTAAAATTTTTCCATGGACCCTCCCCTAAGTAAAAGTATGTCTAATCGTAAGTAAGAGATAAAAATAAATAAAAAATAATTGTTTAGCTTCTCGCTAGGCCAAATGTCTTGTTTCAATTAATTAAGAAGCTTTGGGAAGCACCTGTGAAGAGGCCGGGGCGCACATTTTGGGAACCTGTGCGTTAGTCTATTTCTTCATTTTTACTTTACCATAGAGGGTATGGTAAAGTATTGTAATCGTGCATGAAAAAAGTGGTTTTTTCGAAATATCTCAAAAACGGCTGAAACTATTTTGATTAAAAAAATTGAGCGAAACCATGGCATTTCGGTCTACAAAATAGCCCTAATAAGTGAACATCGAAAAAATCATATTTTTCGAGATAATAATTGTTTTGTCAAAATGTCTGTTAGTTAGTCTGGTTGTCTGTTAGTCTGTGCGTTACAAAATTTTTGTGGACGAGTTAGCTCAAAAGCTAGTGTGAATATCAAAACCAAATTTCACACGTAGTTTTGGTCCATTGAGATTAAGAGCTGATTAGATTTTGGTACATATCGACCCAAAATTAGGGGGAGGGGGGGGGGGTTAAAAAAATTAAAAATCTAAGACATTTGAGCAAACTCAACCAAATTTTATATACATAATCAGTGGGATCCCAGAAGTTTAAACATGAAAAAACTAACCGCCCAAAATGGGAAGGGGGGGGGGGGGTCAAAAAATGATAATCTTGGCCATTTACCAAACTCAACCAAATTTTGTATACATAATCAGTGGGCCCCCAGGAGTCTAAAAATGAAAAAATTAACCTCCCTCCCCTACATGATTATAAATAATTTTATTAAATATAAGTGAGGGGCCAGGTTGTATGGTAAAGTCAAGTGGATGGCCACATCAGAACAAGTCAGGTTATTTTTAATTGGAAATAAAAATCCACTGAAATATTAGAATAAAAAATATAATTTTTTTTAAGAATCTCCAAATTACTTTCATTTTAATATTGGCATTAATCTTTATCGTATATGTTTATTTGCATCAAGCATAGGACAACCTCATTGGAGGGACCTGCTGAAAGGGCGTATTTTCGGCAGAAAAATCACCATAAATTTATTTTAAAAATTTTCATATTTTCTCAAATTTAGAATAAAATGTCATTTTTCTTCAGTTTTAGATTTTTTTTTAATGAGATTTTGAAAAAAGAAATTTGATCAGTAACTACTATTGATATTTCATAAATGAGATCTCAATCACTGTCTGAAGGTCTTCAACCAAATATATGCAAATCAAAGAAGACTCGGTAGGGCAGACTATTCCACGAATATAATAAAAATGTAAAAATCCACCTCCCTCTCTCACGATAAATGAAGAATTTATGTATATGTGCGCGTGTGTATGACTGGAGTGCACGAGAGTGGAATATGTCAAAATAGACTCTGTCGAAGATATTTTCAATTCCCTACTGAATAAACACAAGATTTATAAATATTTTCAAAATAATAATAATATTTTAGAGAATATCGCGAAATATCGTGTATTAATAGTCCGAGAAAAAAAAATAAACCAGGTCCACATAAAATAACAAAATTTGTTAATTTCCATAATTACTATAATTCATCATAAATATTTCTCTCTACATAATATCAACTTCAATTTTAATATTTTTCTCTAAAAAAAGTATCATACTGTCTTTCTGTAAGTTTGATGCACTTTCCTTGTGACGTTGCCAAATATCAAGGTTGTTAAAAAAAAATTATATGTGATGCCGAATGAGATTCTCTAAATTTATTTTTCTTGACGTTGAATAACATCTTTGCGAGCTTACTCTATGACGAAAGCGCCCGACAGGTTCACATCTAAGAGTGTTATGTCAACCAATGAATCTGACGTCACGAATCTTTAAGATGGCCTCTTGCTTGAATTTTTGAACATTTCTCATGAATGAACCAAGTATTCCATTTCATGAAATGAAATACATATTTATTAATAAAGTTTGTTTTTATAATGATATTGATGCAAGATGTTGCACCAAAGAGGTGCATCCTCTGTCGTCCAGGGTAGACTCTCTCATCGAAAAAATAGAAAAAGAAGTAATTTTCATGGTGAATTAGGTCTGGAAAGTATAGATTAGATGTCGTCGGAAGAAGATCCTTCTAGTCCTAGAAGTTATATGGATAAACTGTTGTTCGGTTAGAGCAGGGATGTCCAACCTTTTGGCTTACACGGGCAACATTTGAAGAAAAAATTGTCTAGGACCTCGGATATGTATTACAGTTCTATTGATATTTGCTATTCAAAAAAGATAGTTAATAATGTAGAAATAATAACTTTATTATTTTTTAGCTCATAGTGAACTTCTAATTTTACTTTTCGTAAATTTTATACTTGAAAATAGCTACTCGTTTATGTAAATGCATACCTCCATACTTAATTAATATAAAATTCTAATAAAGAGACAATATTCAATTTTTCTTTCAGATCGGTATCTAACTTATTGTTGTTCTAGTCTAGAACATTCAATCACAAAGTTTCCAAGTAGAAAATTTATTTCTACTGAGAATAGAGTCGAAAATAGACCAAAATTATGATTTTTTTTCAAAAATCTTGAAATCTAGTTCGAGATTAAAATTTTAAAATTAGCACTTTTATTTTTCGAAAACTTTACAGTAGATAAGTTAATGGAGACTCGTGGAAAGGTCCACAGTGATCTTGTAGCCAAGGTTTCCGTTTGTAATATATTAGTATCATAGATCACTGTGGACCTTTCCACGAGTCTCCATTAACTTATTAAATTTTATGAGGTTATTATACAGACACTTGGTCTGTTTTTGATATTGTTAGTTCATTCTCTCTCTCTCTCTCACTTTCATCTGTTAAGTTCACTTCCTGAACATAGTAAAGAGAGTTACTTGCATTTCTAATTGACATATTTTTCCGAAATACCTCAATATTCTACACCAATAATAATAATTTACAGTAGATTTTCAGATTTCTTATTTTGGAGAAAAAAAATAATCTTGCCAAATTGTTGTGTGTTTTCCAGTATCTACTTATAAATCTCAATGTTTTAAGGAATTTTATGACTTTATATTGGGCCACTGGTTGGACAGCCCTGGTTTACATCAAATGGGATTAATGAAGGATATGAGGAATGATAATTTATTTTTTAAAAGGGTCACGGATATAATAATCCCTGCTATCCATTTTCTATTGACATGTAAGAACGTACAAAGATGTAAAAGAGAAAACATGACAAGTTTTAGTCCAGAAGAGAAATTGTCAATTAATTGTGATTGTTCTAGAAAATCCCAATTCCTTCTTGTCTCCTTGTGCTAGAATGATAGCTATAGAATTGTTTAGTGTCGTAGCATATAAATTTCTGAAATAATAAATATAATAGAAGATGAAAATATGAGAAGAAGAATTTTTAAATCTTCGAAACTTCATTATTTTTTACTTTACCATACAGGGTATGGTCAAGTATTGTAATCGTGCATGAAAAAAGTGTTTTTTTTGCTTCTTTTTTTCGAAATATCTCAAAAACGGCTGAAACTATTTTGATAAAAAAATTGGAGAAACCATGACATTTCGGTCTACAAAAAAACTCTAATAAGTGAATATCGAAAAAATTATATTTTTCGAGATAATAACTGTTTTGTCAAAATGTCTGTTAGTCTGTTATTCTGTTATTCTGTTAGTCTGTGCGTTACCAAATTTTGGAGAGCCCTGGGTTAGAGTCTAATTTAATTGCGAATGGATATTGAATGTTTGAAAATATTGTATTTAGGGCAAGCGAGGCTTTATTTAATTGATATAAGTGTATATACTGTCATGTGGCTCGTGCTCCAAAAACCAGGGACATAAAGAACCTCCACGAGAGCTACCCGCCTGGAAGAAGACCACCAGGCAGACCAAGACAAAGATGGCTGGATAATGTCGTCAGAGATCTGCGAGAGCTTCACGTGGGGGTAGGATGGGAGGGATTGGCCCAGGATAGAGCGATATGGAGAGGCGTCACGCGAGAGGCTCAAGCTCTACAAGGGCGATTTGGCCATGGGAAGTAAGTAAGTAAGTAAGTAAGTGTATATACTACTCAGTTCAACTTCATATCCGAACAATGAAAACTGTAAGAAATGAATCTTCAACCTCCTCTTGAAATTACCTGAATCCTGCCCAGCTCTATTAAAGAAAATAAAAACATTCCCGTGCTCTGTTTTGTAGGAATAAAACAGATTAGAAAAATAAAAATAAAATGTATTATACCTAATTTTTATTAAACACAGTAATGATCAAAAAACAATTCAACACATAGAACAAAATTATTTGTTAGAGACTTGAGTTTCGAAGGTTTGGTCTTCATCATCAGTCATTTTAATTGAAAATAGTTTATCTTTTATTTCTTACGGCTTAATTAATCGATTGGATATAGAAACTTCGTTTTATTTTTTTTTATAGCAAGCTAGCTACATAAACGATGGTAGCTGACTGGCAGCTGACGTCTTTAATCAAACCATGAAAAATGTTTCGTCTAATCAGGTTGTCTAAATACAGGAGTAGCCATCAAGTGCTGCCAATATAGCGGCCAAATTGGTAAATAATACTATATATATTTGTCTAGATTAATTTGTAACAACGCTTAGAGAAATTTCTCTAAAAAAATTACCCTCGTGCCTAGAATCGAACCGACGAACTCTTGAACTAAGGGCATGAGCTCTAGCCATTAGACCAATGTAACATTAATATGTATATCTTGATTTCTGTTACTAAAACTATATATTTTTGATATAGACTTTGTGTCGAGATAATATTGTATTCATTTGAACTCGAATGAAAATGAAAAATCACCAATAGATTTTAAATTAAGAAACATTAAATATATATTAATTAACGAGGCAAATTTGAAATATAATTGTCAGCTCGGATTTTAAACTGATGGCTCCAATCGATTTTCATTAACCAGGCAAATTTGAAATATAATTCTAATTTGGACTCGAATTTTGAAATGAAAGACTCCAATTCATTTTAAATTAAGAAACATTGAATATATTGATAATTGTTCCCCCCCAGGCCACTCAAAAATTAAAGAGGAAAAACTTTTAAGAGACGTATTTTCGGTAGTTTACGGGTATACATTTGGAGTGTGGTTTTTTAAGAGGAATAAGATTTTTGGACCGAGACGCTGCTCGCCAGTGCACCAGCCCGGAGGGCCGAGCTTCGAGGGCGTGCCGAAGGCACGCACGAAAAGCTCGTTAGAAATATTTAAGCAAAGAGAATAATTTATACTATGTTAATTCTCCTCGTAATCATACATATTTCAATAAAATAATCTGCTCTTAAATATAAGATACGTACCACTGGAGAAATAATGAAGGCAAAAGCTCCGTTTAATTGTTTAAATAAAAAATTGAAAGAAAAAGTGAATACTTTAAAGTCTTTAATTATGATGAGTTGGAAAACAGCGAAGCATTTGAACCAGTGGTTTTCAAACTTTTCAATTCAATCTTTTCAATTAAAGTGACCATCTTACTATTACAATAGGTTAGTTTTTGTAGAGAGGGTCATTTTAGCGATGTCCTCCTTTTTGCAACATTTTCTTGAGATCTCTGGTAACATGTGTGTTTTTTTACGAGGTGAGAGATTCAATCTCATAATCAACCCCTTTTAGTCGTCTCTTTAACAAACAGGGAATACTGTGGGCCAATTCTAGCACCGGTTCACAGGGGGGACTCTGGTAATTTTTATCCAAAACTTTAAAATGCAATGTAGATTGGTGGTTCCTCTAGTATTAGATCAAATGAAATAAATTAAAAAAAAAAAAAAATTAATCGAGGAAAATCACTAAAAAGGGCGCGGATAGATTGATCTCTCTTCCTTTATAGCAGTTAAGACAAGGATTCCAAATACAAGTCGAGACCTGTTTTAGACAAGTAAAAGTTAATTTCATAATTTCTATTATTCTAGGAATGGCCTTTTGAGTATTGGACTAAATGGATACTCGTTATTATACCTATATATATTTTTTTGAAAGTTTATAATAGGAAAATAAGGACAAGTTCTTGTGTGTGACTTTTTATTTATCAACCAACGTTTCGTCGACTTTGCGGACTTCTTCAGGGCTTCAAAGTCGACGAAACGTTGGTTGATAAATAAAAAGTCACACACAAAACTTGTCCTTATTTTCCTATTATAAACTTTCAAATTAATACCTATATGGACAGAAATGGTAATAATAATTATATATAAAGAGAACATTTAATTAATTAAAGAACATGGAAATTGGATAAATAAATCAATCTCAGAGTTTTATATTAAAAAAGACGTACGTCTCGTCACTTTTTTTGTGAAAAAATATATTATAATATTAAAAATATTTAAATATTTATAAATTTGTCGAAATGATTCTACCTTTCCCAATTGGGTTTAAGGCGTAAATGTAGTATCAAATATTAAAAATCTATCAATTGATTGATTTTAACTATTCCTATAATATGGAATAAATTACAAATTATTAAGTTCCTAGCCAAATAAAATAAAAGATACTTAGTCAAGATATATAACGTTATAAATCATGATAAAATTCGTCGCATTTCTATCCTCTCAATCCGTAAAGGGCTCAATTTTTAAATTCTTATAAATTGCTCCGATTTTCATTATTATTTGCATTCCCCGATGCGATTTCATGATGAGAATGAATGCGGTTTTGTTCCCTCCATTCAACAATTTATAATACATAATATATATATATATACATTTTAGTTGTGGGCCATAAATTGTCCCAGAGGCTGCCCTGACTAGGGCATTAAGTATTTAGGGTGTGCTATTGATCGGAAAGAAGGAGTTCCAGGCCAGAAGGTTGGTAGGTAGTAGCGATTGCGGATCTACTCCTTTTCCTTCCTTTTTCCTCCCACAACCCCTACACACCTACAACCCCTCAGGCAGCATCTTTGTTTGCCTCCTAGCATATCTTATCTTGTCTTTTCTCATAGTACATCTATCTATCTCTTTCTCGCACACATAGAGAATACAAATTAAAATAGTGTTTTTAATTTAATTTAATTTATTTTCTTAGAAAGACGGACTGGTAAGCGAAATAAGAAGGTTATAATGAAAGCCAGTTCAAATTATTTAAGTTTTTTTTCAAATTCCGACGTTTCGGAGACCTTTTCTCCTCTTCTTCAGGGTATTGAATAGTTATTGATGAGGGGTGAACCGCGACCTAATATGCTGTACACCTACTTCCACTTGTACTTCCAAATGTTTCCAAGTACTTCCAAATATTTCCAACTAATTGCAAATATTTCAAAGTACTTCCAAATATTTCCAACTAATTCCAAAAATTTCCAAGTAATTCCAAATATTTCCAAGTACTTCCAAATATTTCCAAGTACTTCCAAAATACTTCCAAAGAGGTGTACACCTACTTCCAATCGCGGATCACCCCTCGGTTATTGATGGGTGATTATAACTCGGCTCCCATTTGTCTCTCTTTTCAGTGATAGCAACAATATTACAATACTTTTCACCATTATATCATAAGTGTACATAGTCAACAAGAGATAAATGGGAGCAGAGTTATACTCACCCATCAATAACTGTGGGTCAGTGGCTAGAGTGTTGGGTCGCTGACTCGGAGATCGCTGGTTCGAGACCAAGTCTCGGCAGATAGATATTTTCAGTCGCCTCCTCTTGGAAAGTAATGGCAACCTACCAAGAGTATAAGTGCCACGTGAACTCTCCAAATTAGCCGTTCGGAACCGGCGTTAAAAAGTAGGTCCCGTATATCAAGTAAAACAACTAAACACACTCAGCACAGGTATATGTGGAGAGGCGCCGACACCCGTTTCGGCTATGGCACTCGAAGAAGAAGATCAATAAAACTATTCAATACCCTGAAGAAGGTCGGAATTTGAATAAAAAATTTAAATAATTTGGACTGACTTTCATTATAACCTACTTATAGTGTTTTCAATTTATTTCCAGAAAAGTGTCTGATATTTAATTTCCAAAGCTGTTTTTAGAAATTGTAGAAAATTCAATTATTTAATTAATGAGGCTTTTTATGTTTGTTTTTTTTTGTCTTTTCGGCCTTTCTAGCCATAAGCCTAATTACGATACTAGTTATATATTTTTTTAAATTTGTCTCTACCCCCGGGGGTCAGATTTTAGCTGGATGCCTCGAGTCGGATTCGAACCCGGGTCCCCTGGTTAGCTCGCTGTCACGCTACCGCCTAGCCTATCTGACCCCCGGCTTTTTATGTTGATAAAAATTTTCGATGAATTTTTAAAATTTAATATTTACTTTTGAATTCAATATAGACATTTTTTATTAAATAAGCACATGAAATAGAGACATTTTTTTTATTGCGATCGAAACCAATAAGGAACGCACTAAAAAAAGGCTGATCTTATATATCTTGAAAGACCTCGGGTGGAGGCCAAGTTGTCTTTTCATTCAGGTCTATAAAAATTAAGAAATGTGAAATTTGATAAAGAGGGAAACAAGGAGTGATCCAGTTTTTAGAAGTCATAGGCAAAAACGTGTTAGGGAATGAAGAGGTTCGGCACTTCTCCAATATAACCAGAAAGGTGTTTTTGGAATCAATGTATCGAGTACTACGCGTAAAGCTGGCTTTGAATTAATTATTTATTTTATCTTTTAAATATGGAAAGCCCGGAGACGCTTTTTAGCCAGCGAGACGAGGGAGCTTTTAAGATTCGTGTCGTCACTTACTCTAATAGCCCAATAAGTTGCATCCAGTTTGGCAAAAGGCTCCTCTCTAATTAGATCGAAGGGTTAAAAAATAGTATATTAAAAAATGAGAAATTCGGACTCCAATAATTAAACTCAAGTCACTGATTTTCTGATCGCATTGACAAATAATGTTAATTAGTATATTTAGAATTTTGTTTTTTGAAATATTGAATATAGGTAGAAGTAGAAAGAAGGACTTACAGCCATTAATATATGCAAACAAGTTATCATATTTATTTTTGGACTATTTCATGTCAAATCAGATAACCTTATGGAAGTCATATTAGATTTAGATATCTCTTTGAAAATATCAATATTCTATGTCTCCATGTCCTGAAACTTGTATCGCATTGCGGCATTTATATAACCCAAGAGAAAGAACTTGAAGCCCCAATAGAAAAGGTTGAATCGACTTTGCAAGTCCCGTGGAAATAAAAAAAAACATCTAAGCAGATAATATTCCTTTTGGATCTAATTAATACAGTAGGATGCTAATAGCTCGATACAAATAGAATTTTATACCTTAATTATGACCTTAAATTTGCTCAAACATTTAAATATGTCTTGTTTATATTTGACATATTTAAAGAACAGACCCTCTACTCCGTTTAGAGAGTTAGGATTTGACGAAACACCGGCTGAACGTAAAGAAAGCTCTTGGGAGGAATTATTTACTTTAGGAGGTAAGAATTAAAATCTCACATACTGTAAATATGTACTTTGATATAATCTGGTATCCTACCAAGAAGCAGTAGCCGGCGTTTGCAAGTATTGTTTGCTAAAAAGCCCATTTTAACTTAGGTCTAGTTCATTAATCGACTCAAATGGTTGGATGATGATCGACTTTATTCCATCAGAGGAAATGCCACAATAGTTTCTTTAAAAAAGAGCAAAAACTTCCTCTTTGACTCAGCGATGCCATGGTTCTTCACAAGGGGTGAACCGCGATTGGAATTAGGGGTACACCGTTTTTGGAATTATGTGGAATTATTTTGGAATTCATTAGATAATTCCCCTTCATCTATTGTCGACTCCTTGAAAATGAAAGTGGAAGTGGAAGTAGGTGTACACGATATTAGGTCGCGGTTCACTCCTCTGTTCTTCATTAACGATTTCTGACTCAACTATTAATTTGAATTACATTCAGTAAGGCGATAAAATACTTGGACCTCTGCTAGAGATGTGAACCTATTATTCAAGATATATGTATATGTAAATTTGGGTCTTGTAGCCAGTGAAAAATTGAGCTTGAACTTGAATAGGAATTTAAGCTACATTGCAGCAGATTTTGCTCCTCATCTGGTCATTACAAGAGTATCTAAACATGCCTAGTTTTATCACACATCTTGAATATATTTCAGTTAAACGAGAATATCTGAGCAATGTTATTCTCATACCTTGATAGGTACAAAACACTATTAAACACTAGAATGAAAAATTAGTGATTGAGAATTTTTTGTCAGAAAAAAGTTGAAATTTAGCATAGAGGCACGGTTTATAAAATTTTTTTTTACTGCATTCAACACTTTGGTCGGTTAACCGGCTTGGTAAGAGTATCGAGTAATATGAAATTCCAAATAGAGGTAGAGAGGATGACTAATAAAATATATATTTCAGTTAATCGTGAAGAGAGATATTGACTTACATATAAATGTCATCGAGTTATATTTTCTAAAAGGGAATGTTTTTGATAAACAAGTGAATATTTGGACCAGGAAGAGATGTCATTTGTCACCGAGCATCTCCTTTCTTTGAACCTCTTTCTGTTGAAAATCTATAAACTGCCAACGGAGATCTCTCCCTCTTCATTTGTACTCTCAACTTAATACTACTACTACTTCTCTATTTATATTTTGCTTCTTTCTTTTCTTCTCGATATTTTTTATTGTATTTTTTTCTCAGGAAGTACGCAACGGTGAAATTGAAAGATCAGGGAGTAAAGGGTCTAGACAAGTGTTTTATGATTGAAACTGAGACTATATAAGAAATTAAAATGGAAGATCTTCTTAATATTCGTCTGTCAATTTCTCAAATTTCAATAAATAATTACTATATATATTAATAAATATCCGAAGATTGCAGAAAAAATATTAAAGAGAACAGAATTGAAAAAAAAAAATATTTTATTTTATTTCTCTGTCTTTACAATGCGTGATCGAAAGGAGCTCGATATAATGTAATCTAAATTAAAAATATATTTACACGAGAACTAAATTTTATCCGAATCTAATGAATAATTATCTAGTTATGGTGAAACCAATCTTCAGACAAAGAATCAGATAGGAAAATAAAAATACGGAAAAAAACATTTTTGGGTACTGCTACAATTCAAATAAATACAGGAAAAGAAATTCAATGACAAAACCTTGGTATTCTTAGGTTTGTCCATGACAGAAAATAAAACAAGAATTAGATGAAGCTTAGATCACTTAAACTTCGGAGAAGGGATATCAAATTAATTAAAACATGTATAAGATTTTGTAGATTGTAAGAAAAAAAATATATAGGGTGGGGCATCTAACGTTTGGAATTTGAATCGGCTATAAAAAAAACTAATGGATATTTTTCAAAATTATGAGTTTATTAGAAAGATTGGACATTTTCATTTAAGAACGAAACACAACATTATTCAAATGACTGCCACGGCTGGCTTGACAGTACCCCATCCGATCAACCCAATTGAAAATGTACTGAAAAATTGGGTTGATCGAATGGCGTACTGTCAAGCCTACTATTGCAGTCATTTGAATGATGTTGTGTTTCATTCTTAAATGAAAATCTCCAATCTTTCTAATAAACTCATAATTTTGAAAAAATATCCATTAGTTTTTTTTATAGCCGATTCCAATTCCAAAAGTTAGATGGCCCACCCTATATATAGTCTATAAAAAAAACTAATGAATATTTTTTAAAAATTATGAGTTGGGACATTTTCATTTAAGAATGAAAAACAACATTTTTGTTTCCAAAAATTGAAAAGGATGACATGGGTGACATTTGGTTTCAACAGGACGGGGCCACTTGCCACACAGCCAACGTAACAATCAATCTTTTGCGCACTGTTTTTGGAACCAAATAATGATTTTGTGTTTTATTCTTAAATGAAAATGTCCAATCTTTCTAATAAACTCATATTTTTGAAAAAATATTCATTAGATTTTTTTATAGCCGATTCAAATTCCAAAAGTTAAATGGCCCACCCTATAAATGGTATGTGTGTATCAAAGTGAGAGAAGATAAAAGTGAAGGAGTTGAATGCATGTTTGTAATCTGAGAAGTAAAATAGTTTGGAACAAGAAAAGTCAGAACGAAATTAAGTTTGTAGCACCTGGTATTAAAATTCTACAAGAGAAAAAAAAAGATGAAGATAACAGAAATGTAAGACATCCTATTTTAAGTCTAAATAGAATTTGCCATTCTAATTAAGAAAAGGTGGAAAAAAAATTGTTTTTTATGCCTTTGTTAAAAATGAAGAAAGTTTTTGAACACTACTGTGGAGAGAAGAAGGAAACATTTTATTTGTTTCATTCATTGACCCTTTGAAACCCTGAAGAAGGAGGGAAAAATCCTCCGAAACGTCGGTTTGAAAGGAAAGGAGGAAGGATTCCAATAAATTACAGCTTATTTGATATGTGTTAATTTTTTCTTTCCTCACTACCTCTGGGCTGCCTTCCATTACATTCAATTATTAATTTTATAATTTCTATTTTAAATGAAAGTAATAAAAGCTGAGAAAACTAATAAATCACCAAGGAATTCTTACAAGCGCGTATATATATTATACGTGATAAATGAATGATTAGAATAAAATAGGAAGCATAAAATATATCATCATTAATCCCATATTAAAATTTTTATTCAATATAGATTGTAAATATGAAATTGATTGAAGTGTATCATGAGATGATTCAATTTTAATAATTGACAGGCAGATGCAAAAATCCAATAAGAACACCTGTAGACAGCGCTAAGAATGAATCAAAATCCCACGCAGCCCTCAACAACCACTAAACTGTCGGTTCAAGCCAAAGGGGAAACAGTCAAGTGGATTTTGCAATTTAGATTTCACTAAAATTATTATGCAGCCCCAATCGGCATTTACCTTTCCGAATATATCATTGGCTGTGTGCAATACTAATACTAGAGACGCCGGACGGCGGAAGGAAGTGTTCTCCCAATTAAGCAGCACTGCTTAAATCACGCATTAATGCAAATTAACTCCGACAAAGGAATGTTCATGGCGTGAATAAATTTACAGCCACTAAAGATTACAAGTAAGAAAAAAAATGATAATAAGGGAGTCCAAAGGGGAATCTAATTCAGAGAGTAAACAACAAGAATTATCATGAGCAAATGAGGCCAACCCGATTTCACCCTTACCTTAAAAGCATTCAATTAGATCTTGTCAGCAAAATATTTTCGACACTTTCTCTCATTGATTTTTAGAACTCATAAGACATTTATTTGCTTGACCAATTGAATATAAATATTAAATTTCAATAAATTTTCCAGGCTGCCTATAGTCAGCCAATACAATTAACTTACTGGATTAATTAGAGATGCCTAAAAGGAGTTAGAAAGAATAGATTCATTTTTTTTTATTTCTTAGATAACCTACATTCTTTCAAGACATGGGTTCAACTGCCTATGGGCCCCGCGCCGCTTATGAGTCCATTTAATAAATGTCATACTTACCGAGCAACTTCACCCCCCCCCCCGACCCCAGGACTAGGAAAAAATGAACGTAAAAGTAAAAATTAACAAATTAACAAATAAAAATAAATATTTGGTAAATTTTAATCAATATTTTAGAGGCGACTGTGGGTCAGTGGCTAGAGTGTCGGGTCGCTGACTCGAAGTAAGCTGGTTCGAGACTAAGTCTCGGCAGATCAGATATTTGCAGAAAGAAATGGCAACCTACCAAGAGTATAATTGTCTAATAATCTCTCCAAACTAGCCTTTCTGAACCGGCGTTAAAAAGTAGGTCCCGTATATCTGTGTAAAACAGCTAAACACACTCAGCACAAGTATATGTGGATAAGAGCCGAAACGTCAGAGAGACCTGATATGGCACTTAAAAGAAGAAGAATCAATATTTTGACTATATGGTAAACTAAGACAAAAAATGATTTGATTTCCATTATAATTGTTGGAGAAGTGAGATTGTTTCTTCAGATCGATTTTTAGTACAGTTAAATTGTGTTTTTTCCGGAAAGTTTTGGGATGGTTTTGATTTCTTCGATCCTATATGTTTTTTGGTGTGCTGAATCCAAATCTGAGAGCTAACAAAATTTCGTGAGGAAACATTGTAAAAAATTCAAAAAAAGGTAAAAAATCTCAATTTTTGGCGGTTTTTGTTTATAACTCGAAAACTATCAACTTTTTGTAAATAACCTTCCTATTTAAAAATGAAAGTAAATAAAATTTCCTACAAATTTCATCGGGCTAATTGAAAATTGGAGTATTTTGTCTGTTTCCAAAAAACCCCACTTTTTTCACTATAAAAAAACCTCTAATTTATTATTTAATTATATAAGCAAAAAAAATGAGATTTTTTACCTTTTTTTTGCATTTTTTACAATGTTCAGTCACGAAATTTTGTTAGCAAACTTCAGATTCGGATTTAGCACACCAAAAAACATATGGAATGGAAGAAATAAAAACTACCCCAAAACTTTCACCAACAATTTAACTGGACGATATTTGTCGAGTCGAGAGTAACTAACTGTTAAGAGACTGGAGTCTTTAATAAATCGATTGATAATACTAAAATTAAAATTCATTAATAAAATCGTTTCTCTAAATCCATTTGAAATATAATATTAAATTAAATTATTTAATTATTAAATTGTCAAAACATAATTTTTGGCATTTTACGATGATAAAGGGAGAATTTCTCTAGAAAAGCTTAGATTTTTTAAAAAAGTTTTGAGATTGTTTTTATAAAAGACCTATTTTTAAAATGAAAAGCAATCAATAAATTATTTCAATATCTATATATACGAGATATATGGTTTAAATGTTACTCACCTACCTAGAGACCTACATAAGGGGAGAGGTGCCCCAAGACTTGAATTGTCTAGGGGCCTCATGGCTTAATGAGGCCCTGTGTATGAACTTACTTGCATAATTTTGTTTAATGATAATGATGCAAGAATATTTTGAACCAAAGAGATACAATCTCTTTAGTCCAGAGTGGACATTTGCATCGTGAAAAGAAGAAGAAATTTCAGGGATTGGTTTGGAGTTGAAGGTACCTCTAGATGTGGGTCTTAAATGACTGAAGGCTATAATGTCGTCGTAGAGACGGAAGCAAGAATAAGACAGTTCCAGATTCTAAGTCATAGAAATAAACGAACTGGGGAATAAGTTTGTCTGGTTAATATCTAATTTATTCGCGAAGGGGAGTTGAATGTTTGAATATCGTGTATACATTCAAACGAGCCTTTAGGATGGCTTATTGATGGTAGAAATCATTGTTTTATAGAAAATATCGATTATATGCAATACCATGAATTTCAATAAACTTATCGTGTGCTAATGAGACACTAATAAGTTCTTGATATGAATGACAATGACACAACCAATACTGTATAATATCTTCGGATTTCTTGTTTTTTGAAATTGTGACGCACAATGCACATTTTGAAAAAAAAATATTAGACTCCTAATATTTTTTTTCTTTACAGCTATACCACTTAAGAACGTTCACTAATAAATCGATTTTCTTGCAATCCTTTTAAAACTTTGAATACACATATTTATAAGTGTCCTTTATACTTAGAAATTTTTTTCAATAGTCCTTACGCTACTAAATTTATAAATATTGACCATTGAAATTTGCATATTTAGCACGTGAACCCTATCCCGATTGATGTTAAGCGACTGTTTTATTAAATAACAATCGTAATTTTCTTGATATTATTTTTAAAAACCGAGAATCATTAAATGAAGATATAACAAATATTTTCCTGTTAAAATAATTGTATCAAGCGGTATTCGTTTTATATGAAAAATGTTAAAAGTTAGATTCTTTTGAAAGTTTTCATTTTTTTCTTTCATGGCCTGGCAAGTCAGAGAAGGCGGCTCGGCAACGTCGCACTAAAATCACTCAATTTTTCCATATTTAAACAACTTCTGCAGCTGATGCATTTGAGATTTTTAGCTAATTCTCTCAACCTAATTATATTGTTCTCATCTGGAATTTCGCATTGAGCTGTTTCATGAAGTGTTTTTTTTTTATTCTTTGTCCTTTAGCGTCGGTAAGAATGCAATGTTGCCAGATCCAAGAAACGATGGAGTGAAAATATTTTTGCCTTGAGAGAGTAGGGGAAAGAACTAACTGTATCTGAGCTATATTAGGGAAGGTCCTTAAAGAAGATACTCTATAATATAATCTTCTATATAAAATATAAACCTAAATTATAGGAGATGCTGACAGCTGCCTACTTGACTTGGCCGTTTTAGTTAGACCAATCCAGAGAACACAAAATAAATATTCGCGAGGGCGACGTTAACTAATTAGCCGTAATTAAAATTAAAAAATTTAAATATAATGAAAGGTGTGTGAGAATTATTTTAGAAATTCTTTAACACTCTTATCAATTTACGTTATTTAGTAATGAATTAAAATATTTGCCGTGGGCCACCTAATGGAAAGCACTCTTACAATTATATGATGGCACTTTACAGAATTTTGATGCCCATGAATAATTAATTAATGGACACCGAATATAAGAGCTTCTTGACATTTATTTAAATTAGCTGTTATTTAAAAATTGAATATAAATAATACTTACAATTTTGATAAAATAATTAAACAAGTAAAATGGAACATTTATTATCTGATATATATTTAAAAATTATATTTTCGTGAGAATTTATTAAATAATTGTAGAAAAAAAAATGAAAACTTATTAAGACTCGTTACCCTATCTGATTAGAGTTGTCGTAGTATTTAAATGATTAAATATACCTAGATATAATAAATTTTTTAAAATTTATTACTCAATGCCAGTGTTTGTATTCTGTCTGTTGAATTGTATTTGACAAATTTTATGGAATGTTGGGGGCTAAGAACATTTTTTGGGATCTTGTAATGTGTGATGGGATTCTGACATTTAATTTGGATAGGATCGTGGGACAAATAAATTTTCCAGATTTTAATTTTAAAGAATAGATCGTGAAAGTCTCGCCTTTGTTCTAGTTCAAGTGTATTGGTTTTTAAGAATGAAATAAGAAAGTACGAAACGTTTCCTTTTTCAGTATCTTAAATGAAGGAGTGAAGTTTATAATATATATTCTCATCAAGTAAAAATTCAAAAGCAATAAAATCCTAAAATTTGGTTGTCAGGTTAGTAGATTTTGGAGCATTAATAAATGATGAAATCGAAAAACTGAAACTTTCCCTTCTTCAGCATCTAAAATGAAGGGGTGAAACTTATGAGCAAAATTAACTAATAGTGAAAATTCAACGACACTAGAATGCTAAAATTTGACATAATGTAATAACTTGAATCACTAATAAAGTGTTCGTCAGCCATTAAAATAAATAAATAAAGGCGTTAATCTTGCAGGTTAAATTCCCATCTAATTTACAAAAAGAAGTGAAATCTCAACAAAATACAATACTTTCCCCATGCTTCGCATTGGATAAAGTAAAAACATGTGTAAAAAAATGCCAAGTTCATAAAGAGAAACAAAGAGGTTGTCCTCTGCCTGATGCAAATAAACATACACACATACATCGAAATTATATATCTGTATATATATTATTTATTTATTTGAGACTATAATTTCGAACGCTTGGCCCTCATCATCAGTCTTTTTAATTATAAATATTATTTTTCATGGGATCAGTATCGCGGGGATATTGAAATTTTTTCTTTCTTTCTCAGCTTGTGAGCCAGCTAGAATTAAAAGTTTTCAATATCCACGCGATACTGATCCCATGAAAAATAATATTTATAATTAAAAAGACTGTTGATGAGGGCCAAGCGTTCGAAACTATAGTCTCAAACAAATAAATAATATATATATACAGATATATAATTTCAATATATATGTGTGTATGTTTATTTGCATCAAGCAGAGGACAATCTCTTTGTATCTAATTATGAATCAACAATCTACTACTCTCGGCAAAATAAAACCTTTTCAATTAAGGCCAAGTTCGATTAATAAAAACCGCTTGCCAAAAAAGTAGTGAGATCCAATATGCTGCCAAGCTCAACATTATCAATTTATTAAATGGGTCGAGAATATATCAACTTCAATTAAAACGCATGTTTTTCATTTCACATGTCCATCTATATTTATTGAATTCACATTTTTAGTTGAAATTATTTTCCTAAAACTTGGCTTTTACGAATTGTTATGTATGTCACGAATTATGTTACCATTTCAAGAGATCATAATAAGATAGGTTGGTAGGGCTAACAGGGAGTGGCGGATGAAGCCCTATCAGACAATAATAATAATAATAATTTAATGCCTAAAAGCCAAGTTTTAGGAAAATAATTTCAACTAAAAATGTGAAATCAATATAGATGGACATTTGAAATGAAAAAGATGCGTTTTAATTGAAGTTACTATATTCACGACCCATTTAATAAATTGATGATGTTGAATTTAGAAGCACATTAGATCCCATTACTTTTTTTGGCAAACGGTTTTTATTAATCGAACTTGGCCTTTTTTTACACATGTATTTTTGTTGAGATTAAACTCTTTCCAGACCAGCTACATAGACTTCTTAGAAAGGGTTCCTTATTACACTAGATAGAGTATTCTAGTTGACTTCTCACAAAGGAAAGGAAAAAATATTTAAGTGCTTCTATATTGCGAAATAATAAAGTAAGTCTGAGATGAGCTAAGTATTTGTACGATTAATCATGTAGTTAATAAGTGGGTTAAATGTTAATTTAATATGAAAAATCACTCCTAAGTCAGAATTATTGTTGACATGCGACAGAATGGGGTTATTAATTGAGTGAGGAAATCTTATCGGAGCTACTGCTTTGGTGAAATTAATCAAATTGTTTGTTATCGTCGCCACGGGCGTGTTAAGATAAGCCGGCGCGTCCCGAGAGTTCTTTATCTATATCTTCCAAAATACTTGGGATGTCAAATTTGTTTTTATTTATGGTCGATAAGGACAAGGAATTTCGTGGAATTTTTTCTCTTTTGATCGCCGACAGTATAAAAATAAATGGCCATTTTATTATACTCATTTTGGGGCTCTATCACATCGTCATTTTAAAATGAATTAATTAAGAAAATAATAGCCTAATTATATTTAAGGATATCTTTAAAGGAATATTTCACACTAGCTGAAAAATCTTTTTTTTCAATCCTTTAAAAAAAATCGACCCTGCCCAAAATGAACATTTCAATAAAATTTTAATACGATTTGATTTCTAGCAAAATTAATATATTATAACTTTTAATATCAAGATTGTATCTTATTTAGCTTACAAGGTTCAATAATGCATTGAAAGACGGGCTTTGCCTGTCTAGGCAGACAATAATTATAGGTCCCGGTTTACATTTGAACGTAACCCTAAAATAGGGTAATTGGACAAGTCATATGATCCTTGCTAAATCTGTTACCTTGAATCTATAGTATATAATTAAAAAGAGACCGTTTAAGTTTAATTGATTTTTTTAATCTAAAGTAAGAAAAAATATTTGTTTTATATATTTGATATCTCTTTCAATTAGAAAAGTTGTTGTTCAATAAATATAGTAGGTTTCATTATCGTTATAAAATTTTCTGTGACCAAAATAGAAGCCCTGCTCTAGACAAGCGGTCTCCAAAGTGGGGTACGTGAGTCGATACATGGGGGTACGCAATAATTATTTAAAGAATAACAAATATTAATTTTTCAATTTTCCTATCTCTTCACTATTGGTGGACGGGACTAAAATCCGAATTCCCCAATTTACTAAGCACAGTAGCTGATGCACTCCTATTTGGTTGTATTTACCTATGTGAAGTAGCATTTTCTGCGATAAACCAAATACCGAAATAATTTAAACTTAGAACCAGACCTTCGTGTCATAGTTTCAGAAATCATTAAACCAGAATTTTCAGATATTGTTCAACAAATACTGTCACATTGTTCACATTAAAATTAATGTAAACAATGAGATTGTATTTATTAACTATTAAATGACAAAAAGAAATATGTGTGCAAGATGGTTATAAAATGAAATACTGTGTAATATACTAATTCTTATACCGTTCTACTGCGGCCACAACCCTGAGTCACTCATCCGGATCATGTGTAGGATGATCGAAGGGCTATAAGGGAAGATGTGGAGGCCCTTTAAAAATAAAAATAATTTGTTAGGTTATTTTATAACTTGATGTTATAAGACTTAAGTATTTCCTCTTTGCAATGCTTAGTAAAACATACAAACTCATTTTTCTATAAAATATAAAAATTTTTCCAAGGGTGGTTTTTTCTTTTTAGTTCTTAGAAAATTATGGTATCAGTTGAGCAGTTTTATCATATTACAATTTTTTTTTAATTTTCTTCCTTCGAGGAGACGGTCTCCCCTTCATGGTCCAATCCCAAGTGAGGTTCGCCTCTCTTTATTCCTTGCTCCTGTTTCAAAACTACCTTCATTTTTTCTTGGCAACGGCCATGAACCTAACACAATAAATTTGTCCATAATTAGATGAGGGTACGAGGTATTTATTTTTTCTGTCTTATAGAAGTACGAGATAAAAAAATGTAAAGCCACTGTTTTAGAGTCTAGAGTTCAGGTCAATGTTTACAGAAAACCACCTTAATAATTGTATGAGTATAGGAATAACAAATAGCATGTTGTGTCTCATATTGTAGTCTGAGATTTAAATATGGATTACGTCTAAGATAAGGTTTGGTTCTACCCTAGAGTTTATTAAATATTCAACGATTTCAAAAATTTTATTTTATTTTTCTATGTATTTTATCAAAACATAAAAAACACATACAGTCGACTCTCGATAATTCGAACTCTTCAGCTGTTAACTTCGGTAAATCGAAAAAATGCTGTGTATTTTATGCGCTCGATAACTCGAAATCCTGTTCGTAATAAGAGGGGGAGAGAACGTTCTATAATTCGAACTAGGCCACCTCTTTATAATTCGAATTTTTCCTAGCAAAAACTATTCCTAATTTTTTTAATTAGGTACCTATGTTATTATACAATAATATCTATTGCAATGTTAATACATATATAATTTTTTGTTATTTTTTGTCGTTTTCATTATTTTTACTTTTTTACTTGAGACTATATATACCTATAATCTATTTAAGCTCATACATATTTTCAAAAATATAATAAAAACTTAATAATTCGAATTTTTTTCTTTCCTCTTGATAATTCGAACTCTGATAATTCGAATTTTTCTTGTAGTCCCTTGGATTTTGAATTATCGAGAGTCGACTGTATTTAGTATTTATGAACACATTCTCTTTTTAATATGAACCCAAATGTAAGATTAAAAAATAATCAAACTGTTTGATGGAATGCTTTAAAATTTCGGGTGAAGGTTCTAAATATTCCATCATTAAAGCATCATTAAAGTTCTAAATATATTTATGACCAATTTAATAAAATTTCAATCACTTAATTCGCCTTATTTTCATAAGGAATTCAATTTTTTTATTTATCCTGCCTACATTAATTATATATGAGCTAGAGAAATAAAAAAAAATCGATTTCGATGTTTATTTTATATTTCAGTTTCGAGCACGAGCATATAAACATAATATTATTTTGAATTTTTTATTAACTACACACATTCTCTATTTCTGGAGTCATGATGAGTATAAGGCCACTGAACCCAATCTGACCATTAAAGTTTCAACATTTAATTTCATACGAACAATGCAAGAATTCTTTGATTTATTCTTTTTATTTTAAGAGATAGATTTATGTTTATTTCATTGAATGGTTTTTGAATCCTCTTAAAATTATTTTCCCTACTTACGGCCTTTTGTTTGCATAAAGTTAATGCGGTTTTCAACTTCTAATTTAAATAGTTTAGTTCGTCCTGTTTCTTTGGCCCACTCCACCAAAGAATCATCAGCTTCTCATTTGAAAACTTCATTTTAAGCCGCATATGTCGATCGATTGCCCAACGAAAGAAATTTTAATATAAGAGCGAGAGAGAATAAAAGAGAAACTCCCAAGGGAATGAAGGAAGTTGGCCGATTAAAATGAGATGAAAACTGAATTGAATAGGAAATCACAATCAGGAATATCTTGAAAATAAAATTTGAATGAAAAGAAATGTAAGTCTGTGGGTGGTTGAATGGCTCTAAAAAAATGTGTTTAATGGAAGCTCCGAAAAATTAAGTCTAGTGAAGGTCAGTGGCGTAGCGAGGGGAGGGGGCCAAGGGGGGTCTATCATGACCAGGGCGCCTCTCACACAAGGGGGCAACTAATGGTCTCCAAGAGATTTTTTAACTATATTGTTTGTCTCAAATTTAAAGTCTAACCTGAGCCAGTGTCCATATTTATTTCGAAAAACAGTACAGTATTTTGTAGAAGCGTAGTTAGGTAGTTACTATTCGTAATACAGGGTGAGGCATTTTTTTTAATGTGTTTTAAACATTAGACGAAAAGGGGGGGGGCGTCAAAAATAAAAATTCTAGCCCTTTCGACCAAACTCAAACAAATTTTGTATACATACTCTGTGAACCCCCCAGAAGGATAGAAATGCAAAAACTAACCACCCAAACTGGGGGGAGGGTCACAAATGAAAATTCTAGCCCTTTCGACCAAACTATGTATATAAAATTTAGTTAGTTTTTGCATTTCTAGCCTTCTGGGGGTCCACAGATTATGTATACAAAATTTGGTTGAGTTTGGTCAAAACTGCAAGTGTCTGAAAATGTTTAAAACACATTTAAAAAAAATTAATTTATCTTCTTTTCAAAAATATATTCAGTTTTTTCTAGTTAAATTTTTTCATTTTTTTATACCTCATTAAAATGTGGTAGATCTTTATGCCCACCCTGTATATTATAGATATTTTAAGGTAGGTACTACATTCTATTATTATTAGTATTATATTCTTATTACGAGTAAATATTATATTACTAAATGTGTTCCTGGAGGGAGTGCCAATAAAGTGTCGTGCCCCGGTCGCCAGTTATGTTTTCTACGCCACTGGTGGAGGTTGAGAATAAGATTTAAAAAATCGAAATTTTTATTCACTCGGCCTTGATATTATATTTATTGATCTAACAAGTCAGTAAAATAATTAAAACGGGAAGACTTTTCTGAATACTAGAAGTTTGCTATTAACTTTAAGCAGCTGAAACACTTTTAAAGATGTAAATATTTTTCGGGGTCGGAAAATTTAATCACGATAGATTCATCGAAGGAATTTTTTTTTTTGCTCCTGATCTTGAAATATATTACTCATGTTTAAAATTGGATGGATATAGTACTTGCTGACCCTCAAAGTGACAATGTGCAAATTTTTATTTATAATAGCTCAGACAAAAGGGAAAAAATTTAAATTTTTTCCCCTTTTGACCTCTCCCTGTTTCGGGATTAAAGATTTTTGAACAAATAGTTCCGCAAAGTCCTGACGTATAATCGTACATATTTTTATTAATATCGAATAAAGGGGATAAAATTTAAATTAGTTGCCCACATAACTTCCCTTCGAAAGGGGTGAATGAATTTTCTTCAAATAGTTCCTCAAAATTCTAAAGAGAAACTATGCAAAATTGACCTAGATAGGTCAAAGTATCTAGAAATAAAGCAAACGTCTTCATTTCTTTACATAGATTTAGAATTATTTATGATTTTGAAATAAGACATAAATAACAAAAATATTAAGATGTATGGGAATAAAACATCAATAATTAGAATTCGATATCTCAAATTCTATTTTTCAAAATTTTTAAATTCCCATAATTAGTATTACAATAATTGCCATACAATTAATTGAAGGTAATGGAAGGCAGCCCAGGAGTATTGAGGAAAGAAAAAATTAACACATATCCAAATAAGGTGTAATTTATTGGAATCCTTCCTCCTTTCCTTTCAAACCGACGTTTCGGAGAATTCTTCCCTCCTTCTTCAGGGTTTCAAGGGGCCAATGAAGGAAACAAATAAAATGCTTCCTTCCTCTCTCCACAACAGTGTTTAAAACTTTCTTCTTCCTTAGCAGAAGCATAGAAAAACATTTTTTTTGTATTCCTTTTCTTAATTACTACTTAATTATATTGCCCCCTTGAAACCCTGAAGAAGGAGGGAAGAATCCTTCGAAACGTCGGTTTGAAAGGAAAGGAGGAAGAATTCCAATAAATTACACCTTATTTGCAGATGTGTGAATTTTTTCTTTCCTCACCACTCCTGGGCTGCCTTCCATTACTTTCAATTAAAAGTTCTATCAGTCCGTCTCTCTCCAGAGAAAATTTCGTTTCAAATAAATTGCCAATGCATTCTATGGTAAATTAAAAATTTATAAACGTGAGTAATATATTTCACTATCGTCAGAAAAAAAAAATACAATGAACCCTCCCGGGAATGAATTTTCCCTGCGATTAATTTTAACTAAATCAATATATTTTATGAAGAGAAATCAATAATGTTGTAGTCTACTGTAAATAAACTGGTCACGAATTCGTTTTTTCAGTGTCCAGCTTACTATTAGCAACAAAATGACATCAAATCGAGTATGTAAGCCCATGAAAAATAGCAGAATATTTCTAATTCAAAAGACTGAAGATGAAGATCAAAATGAAATTTATTTTTATTATCATTTATTATTTATTTATAAAATTAAATAATTTTTTGAAATATTTTAGAAGAGAATAAAAACACACTGAATTAGCAAAAGTGATATATTACAACGAGCCTTTCTTTCATTCGAGTTCCAATAGCAAGTTTGGTTGCATATAACCTAGGCGTAGATGGATATTAGATGGATATTTATTTGTTTAATAACACAGATCTGCGAAGGGAAATAAATATGTTTGAATCATTTTATATGATTATAGATTTTCAAATACTGAATCCAAAAATAAATTCATCTTCTTTGGGTATCACATTACATTTTTTCACAAATTAAGAATTAATATCGGTAAATTTATATACCTAAAGTGTTTTCATCCTATTATAGCCTGTAAAAATTATTGAATATAGTTGTTGTTTTGTTTTTTTTAGAATTTTGTTTTAATCATATATACTTATTGGCACTTTGAAGAAGAAATAAAAGGAATTGCTAAAATATTAATTTTTGAGTAGGTAAGTTTTGAGGTTAATAAAATAAGCTGACCTGTTCTGATGTGGCCATCCACTTGATTTTACCATACAACCTGGCCCCTAAAATTATTTATAATCATGTAGGGGGGTTAGTTTTTGCATTTTTATACTTCTAGGGGTCCACTGATTATGTATACAAAATTTGGTTGAAATTTGCTCAAATGGCCTAGATTTTAATTTTTAACCCCCCCTCCGCCCTCCTTAATTTTGGGTCGATATGCACTAAAATCTAATCAGCTCTTAATCTCAATGGACCAAAACTACGTGTGAAATTTGGTTTCGATATTCAAACTAGTTTTTGAGCTAGCTCGTCCACAAAAATTTGGAAACGCACCGACAACCAAACAGACAACCAGACAACCAGACTAACAGACATTTTGACAAAACAATTATTATGTCGAAAAATATAATTTTTTCGATGTTCACTTATTAGAGCTTTTTCGTAGAGCGAAATGCTATGGTTTCGCTCAATTTTTTTAATCAAAATAGTTTAAGCCGTTTTTGAGATATTTCGAAAAAAAGAAGGAAAAAAACACTTTTTTCATGCACGATTACAATACATGACCATACCCTGTATGGTAAAGTAAAAACAAGTAGAAATGGTACTCTCTCTATTTTGGCCTATAAAAATAATTCAGTGTATTTTTTATAAGTTTTAAATGATATAAATTTATTTAATGATTTATTGAAGAATAAAAAAAGAAAATAATAAAATTTTATTTTTTTAGTAAGTTTTGGGCTTTGAAAAGTGAAAAAATAGCAGAAGTGAAGCTCTCTCTACTTTTCCCTGTAGAAATACTTTTCTGTTTTTTTTTTGTTTTTTTTAATTATATTTCCTTATCGACCCATTGAAAAATAGAAAACAAAAATACCAAAATATTAATTTTTGAGTACCTATCTTAAGAAAATTTGAAATGAATGAAAAATTTAAAAATTCAACCTGTATCATGAAATTGTTATATAATATAATTTTTTTGGATAACAATTTCTAGTGTATTATATTTGAGTATAATAAAGAGAATATTACTCAATAATGCCAACAAATTTTCAAAACTTAAATTTATTAGAACTCTGTAGAAATTAATTCATCGAGTGACTTTTCGATTATTATATTGTAGTGAAATGAATGTGCTTAGAATTATATTGCTCCAAGCTGAAAAGTATATATTTGAGGAAATATAAATAGAAAAGAATTATAGTACAAATACATTCCATATTATGCAATCAGTCGGAAGCATTTTATTATTGATCAGGATATTAAATAAAAGAAATGGATGAGCGTGGGTGTCATTTTGATATTTTAAAATTCTACTATTATATATAATATTTCACTTTAATATATTATTTGATGTTTAACAATATTGAGTAACTTTTACATGAGATATACTATAGTATTTTAAATACATGTTAGTATATCTTGGATTTTTATTTCGAATGATTTACTTTTACTTTCAAAACAAAATTAATGTAAATAAAATATTTGATGGTCTAATAAATAAAAAACATTATGTTAATTTATCTATTCTATACTTATTATAATCGGCTTGAGCGACGACGCCAATGTGATTTTTTTTATTATAAAACCCACTAATAGTTCATGACATGACAAATAAAATTGATTAAAATTAGAAAATTTATATTATTATTTTAAATCCCACTACGGGGTCCAGGGGGCGTAGTCTTCCACCTAGAAAGACTCCCGTCGAAGGCGTGCTTCGCAGTTGGTATAGTTAAAAGTTATTAATGAAGGAAGTACAGGAATATTTAAATTTTAAGGGTAAGGGCATTTTTTGAAAAATTAGTATACTGCCTAGAAAATTTTGGAGATTTAAGGAATTTTCAACACAAATTTTAATCTTAATTATGTCGTTTTTTCTTAAGCTTATTGAAATAATTTTTTGCCAAAAATATGCAGACGATAACTTTTTATGATGTAAAATAAAAACAATTAATCTAATTGATCCAAGTAGTGTAAGAACTCATATTACTCTCTAACGATATGATTTTAGTAAAGAATAGAATCAATTGTTGTAGAGTGAGTATGCGAACGGTTTGAGCTAGAAAAAGAAATTTTATCAATTCAAACTTTCAAGCCTGAATCTAATTAATTAGCAACAAACTATGTAGAAGGTTATATTTTAAAAAAATTATTTTCAGCATTTTTAATTTTTAGGTTTAGAAGCTAGATACTCAAAAATCTAAAGTGTTTTTTATAATGAAGACTATATAAAATTTAGAGCGAAGTTTGTATAAGTTTTCGTCTTTACTAAAGTAATTAGAAACTATTAAGATTAGTAATCAAAATATCAAAATGTATCTACATCAGTAGCTGTACTAATAAAGAACTTTTTTAAATAATAATAATAACAATTAGGGGTCGGATTTATAGGCACTAAAAATCTTTAAAATAGGCAGGCAACTAAGCACTAAAAATAACTAAAATAGGCACTTATAAAGGCATTTTAAGTAAAAATAGGCACTTAAAAAGGCATTTTAAGAACAAAGAGGCACTTGAAAATAAAAGTAAAATATTGAGTGAGCGGTCTGTCAGTAATACCTACCAAAAATTTTTCATCAGGCCACAGGATACCTGCACAAGTATAATGCAAATTCCCATTAAGAAAAGGACAATACATAATATTTTTAGGAGACAAGGTAATTGAAACTTGCGTAATACCTACTTTGCGAATCGCTCTAGCAATTGTTGAATTATTTGATGCTTCAAGTTCGGAAAAAGCTATTAAATATGTCCACTTTTCGATTTTTGTATATCCAAGTCGATCCTGCCTAGCGGCTCGGTAAATAATTTTTTCGGAATATTTTCTTAATAATTTAAAAAAAAAATTAAATTTAGAAAATGTATAGATAGTAAAAAATGGAAATTGTCAATTTAAGCTAAAATAGGCACTAAAAAAGGCATTTGTAGATGAAATAAGCAATAACACCCAGAATAGGCCAAAATAGGCATTATAGGCACTAACAAATGCCTCTTATTTTATTTGGAATTTCACTAAACGCATAGCTTATGGATATAAATAATTAAATGCTTTGTTAATATTAATGGTATAACAAATATTTGGCAGAAATTGTATCCTTTAATCATCTATTTTAATAGTTCTTGAACAAGAAATATGGGTCATTAATCACAATCTCTGTGCTATTAGAATAACAGCCGAACTTATTATTTATGGAGCGGAAGGAGCTCTTTTCAACCTTTAATCATTCCAAACCAAATTACACAGATTTTAACTTCGATTCCTATCTTAAATCCACTTAAATGTTACGTTTTCACTTCATCAGATCCATAGGTATATAGTATTTTACAAATTTTTGCGAAATAAATAAAATTTTAAATAGGTCCATAGTCTAACCCAGGGGTTCCAAACTTTTCCGAGTAAGTAATCATATTTTGATTACTTATCTCGAAAAAGTTTCGCTGCACCTTTTTTAATTATAATTTTTCTATGGCGCCCTACTCTAAGTAAAAGTATGTCTAATTGAAAAGTAAGAGATAAAAATAAATAATAAATAAATTTTTAGCTTCTCACTTTGTTTTTTGTCTAGTTAGCCAATAAATAAATAAGTTTTGAATTTTTAGTTAAATCCCACATAATTAATTATTTATATGCGATTTAACTAATTCAATTATTAGTAAAATTAATCTCAAAAATAAAAGGTCCAACAGCTTCATTTCTGAAATAAATAATTTGAAATAAAAATAAATATGTGTAGGAGTTATTATTATTATTATTATTTTTTTTAAATAGTAAATTAATATTTTGCTTTCTTTAGTGTTTGTGTTTTGGTTTGAGAAATGTCTGAAACTGAGAAATGTTCATTCGTTCATATATGTTAATTCGGATTTCTAAACCCACGATAGAGGAAAAACAAAGGTTGTAGAAAGTTCATTCAGGTCCCATAATAATATCCAATGTCGATCTGTCTAGATTCCCATAATCCACAAAAATTCAAAAAAATAAAGTAATATTTTTTTTTGTAGATCCGGATTCCCCATTCTTATCATTAGTCAAGAATGCAGAATCGTTCAGTTCGTTCTAGTGCTAAAAATGTGTATTTTATTTCATCACACACGCAGATATATATAAAGAGAGATTTTCAATTTTTTGGATTTAATACTTGAAAAATTTGGAGGGGGGGGAGGGGCTGGAATCGTCTTAGAATTTTTTTTACGAAAATATAAAATTAAATCATTTTGAATCGGAAATTTTATAATCAAATTAAATACGTCCAGCATGCTTTAGCTTGGAAGACTACCGAGGAAATTTAATTATGAAAAATAAATTATTAATTTTATTAAAAACAAATTTCGTATGAATTGATTTTCTAAGGTGAACACCCCATCAAAAATATATGTTAATTCTTATTTATTTGATTAAAAAAACTACCTAATAAAAATAAATTCATTGTATAAATAAAAATAAATGAAAATAAATGAAAAAAAATGTATTCGATAAATTTTTTCTACCTAAATTTCGAAAAAATAATTCCCTTATTTCATTAAGAATATTTTAAATACAATTAAAGATGAAAATTAAAAAATAATAAATTCCCTAAAATGTAATTGGGGTTGAATGTCTCACTCTGGTATAGAAAGAAAAGGGTGCGAAATATAAGATTGGGCGCTTCTATAGTAATCCCGGATACATGTCGAGACAAGTCCATATCCATTGGAGACATTCAAACAAGCTCAGACACGAAATAAAGAAACTTCTCCTTAACACAACATAACAATTTTAATACTAATAATAATAGTGCATGCAAAGTGTATTATATATAGTTGAAATATGTTAAAAAAATTGCAAAATAAAACAAACACATGAAAAAGAATTATACTCTCAATCTATGGTTATAGGTTAAACAGGTATGAAATAATTGTTTATTAAAAAAATAAAATATAAGCTTTCAAAGCGATTCAATGCAAATAATTAAATTAGTCACTCACATATATATATGACCTTCCAAATTACTTTTCTATATGCCTTAGAATTTTACAATTAAATAAATTATATATGAATTTATAATTTTCTCATTAATATATCAAAGAATAATTAACATATCAACGAGAATTGTTTTTGATCGCGCTTTTTAAACAAGATATACCATATATCGTGAGACTACTGCTGGTTGAAGCTATTGGAGACTGCTGAGTCTTAAGTCTGGACCAAGAGAGAATGAAAAAGATATGATCCATTTAGCAATAATCCAGCGTCATTTCGAGTTTAGCCAGCATGACGTTTTTTATATCAAACACTAATATGGACCACCAAATGAATTTGAAATCTGAGATGTCATAAATTCAATTTCCCAGTCCAGCACGCTAGATCTGCTAACACGGATTTTAGGTGTTTCCTATTAATTAATCATAAGTTTCCTGTATTTGAATCGATCGTGAATCGAAAGCAGGTGATTTTTGTCAAATATTAAGTGAAAATAATATCTAAATTTATATATTTCTAACTTGAAACAATGAAGTTAAATAAATTTATAATTTTCTCATTAATATATCAAAGAATAATATACATATTAACCAGAATTGTTTTTGATCGCGCTTTTTAAACAAGATATATATCGCGAGACTACTGCTGGTTGAAGCTATTGGAGTCTGCTGATCTGCGCGATCAAAAACAATTCTCGTTAATATGTTAATTATTCTTTGATATATTAATGAGAAAATTATAAATTTATTTTACTTCATTATTTCAAGTTAGAAATATATAAATTCAGATATTATTTTCACTTAATATTTGACAAAAACCACCTGCTTTCGATTCACGATCGAATCAAATACAGGAAACTTATGATTAATTATATATGATTTATATATTGGATTTTTTTTAGCCGTTTTAGCAGTCGATGCCCCTATAAACCCCCAATAATAAAATGTAATAATTTTTAGCCTTAGAGATTTCAGAATATTTTTTTTCTATATTAATTTTTATTTACATTTCTCTATTTCTCTCATATACATTTCATTCTTTCAGACGATTTAGCTTTCAGGCGAACTGGTCATTTATATGTATGTGAATGAATGAAAAAAAAAAAAAAAAGATAAATAACCAAATGAAAATATCGATCCGAAAACTCATTTCTCTTTCAACAAATATTTAAATATAGATTTATATATATACAAGTATGTTATTAAGCAACAAAATCGAATAAATAATGGCCTTTTCTCGTTGTAGGTTTTTTCCGAATTTCCTTCATTTGCATTGATAATAATACGACGAAGTATTATTTTTGTATGAATTTTGTTGTAATAAAATTATACGAAACACTAAGTATAGAATATTATAATCAAAATTTTACATATATTATAAATGGAATGATAAAGTATGACCTTGAACTTGTAACATTCACTATAATAATAGAAATCAAATAATTTCTACGTAAATACTTTATATATCATAAAAATAATTTTTGCAGTTAGAAAGTTTATTCAGGGATAAAGAAATATTTAAAAGAGAGATAGAAAGTAAAAAAAGAAAAAATTATAGAGAAATCAATCGAAAGAAAATAAGCTGACGAGTTCTGATGTGGCCATTCATTTGACTTTACCATACAACCTGGCCCCTCACTTATATTTAATATTTAATAAAATTATTTATAATCATGTAGGGGAGGGGGTTAGTTTTTGCATTTATAGACTTCTGGGGACCCACTGATTATGTATACAAAATTTGGTTGAGTTTGCTCAAACGACCTAGATTTTTAATTTTTAACCCCCCCTCGAACCCCCTTAATTTTGGGTCGATATGCACCAAAATCTAATCAGCTCCTAATTTCAATGAACCGAAACCACGTGTGAAATTTGGTTTCGATATTCACACTAGTTTTTGAGCTAGCTTGTCCACAAAAATTTGGTAACGCACAGACTAACAGACATTTTGACAAAACAATTATTATCTCAAAAAATATAATTTTTTCGATGTTCACTTGTTAGAGCTTTTTTGTAGACCGAAATGCCATGGTTTCGCTAAATCTTTTTAATCGAAATAGTTTCAGCCGTTTTTTAGATATTTTGAAAAAAAGAAGGAAAAAACCCACTTTTTTCATGCACGATTACAATACTTGACCATACCCTGTATGGTAAAGTAAACTATTTTTTATTGAATTAAAATTTGAAGCTTTGTTGACAATAATAAAAATAAAAATTCCAGTGTTGATGTTCCGTACTTTAAAAGTAAATAAAAAATAAAATAATGAAGAGGTTTCGTGATATTTCCTTTCATCTAATTAAATCTCTACGTAATTAGCTATACAATTATGTTCAAATTTGGAAAGTAATTTTTATTTTTTTTTTTATCTAAAACTTTAAATGTTTTTTCTGAAGTACATTTTAATCCGTAGTATTACCTATATTGACAGAAGTTTTTTTTAATGCAATATTTTTATTTACAAGCCCAATGGAAACTAATTTTTGACCACTATATTTATCAAATTCATTTTTATAACTGCCATTGCATTAATGTTAATTATTGAAAATCGTTTAGAGGCCCAAATGAAATCTGATGTGGTATTGCTTATGAAAATAGATATTAATTTAATTTTTAAAACAAAACAAAAATGTTAAATTTTACTGCGTATACTAATGCGATCGAAAAAATAAATTTATTAAATTTTTTTGAATTTACACTCGACTTGACTATAGACAGAAAAAGGTTAAACAAATGATTCTTTTTTTGACAATAACTAACCCTAGAGTTATTTTAGGAAAATTTATACTTCTTGCTATGTCCCCCAGACCCGTGGAGAGCTGTTACAGACCCTGGGGCAAAATCAAAGATGAGGGCCCCTCAATGCTGGGAGAAATAAAAGTACTACATTTTTCATTCTGTAAAATATTTATTTTATTATTTAACAAATAAAAAAATCCGTAACTTAATATGCTTTGTTACCTAATTTTGTTATTTTATATTTTTATTTATAATACCATAAGTAATAGATTTTAGTAGTAGAAAAATTTAACAGTGGTAGTGCCAGGCCCCTTTCAGGACCGGTGGGAACTATCCCCCTGCCTCCCCCTCACGACGAGCCTGATGCCCCCTGCTACTATTAAGTAATAAAAGTTTAAATTTAGAAACGCATATAGAATATTACTCGATCTTCACCTATTTATTGTAATATTAATCATTGAAATTATAAAAAAAAGTTGAATTTTACCAATTTTTCATTTTATAATTTCTTATTTACCATGGTATTTGAGAATTCTGCAATCTTTTTTATCAAATATGAATCAAACATGATTATTTTCTCGGTATTAAAACAAGGTAATAACTAGTAATTGTTAAATAATTATTTTCTTTGTCCTGAGTATAAAAATAATAGTTCAGAAAATTAATATATAATTAAATAATTATTTAACAATTATTAGCTATTTTCTTTTTTGGCGTTTGTTTCTTGGTTGGTGTTATGTTTGAAACTATTTTAATAAAAAAAACTGCAACGGATCGTTGCTAAACCTTATCCAAATTCATTTGAAATATTAATATGTTTGTTCCTCTATTATCAATCAGATATCACTTGCAATTTGTAGTTCATATTGAAATTAATTCAAAAATAATTCTCATTTAAGAGTCGAGGAATAACCATTCTACATTGGATTTTTGACGTTTCGGTTTTTATTGGTAACCATTGCTAAGACATAGAGGAATCGACTTAAAATCAAAAATAGCGATTGATTCTCATCTAATACTTGAGAAATATCCATTCTATATTGGATTTTTGACGTTTCGGTTTTTATTAGTAACCATTCCTGAAGACATAGAGAAAACAACTTTAAACCAAAAATAGCGATTGATTCTCATCTAGTACTTGAGGAATAATCATTCTATATTGGATTTTTGACGTTTCGGTTTTTATTGGTAACCATTGCTGAAGACATAGAGGAATCGACTTAAAATCAAAAATAGCGATTGATTCTCATCTAATACTTGAGGAATAACAATTCTACATTAGGTTTTTGACGTTTCGATTATTATTGGTAACCATTGCTGAAGACATGGAGGAAACGACTTAAAATCAAAAATAACGATCGATTCTTATCTAATACTAGAGGAATAACCTTATTGCATTCCATTTTTGATGTTTTGACTATTAATGGAAACCTCTACTGAAAATGTAGAAGAATCGACTTAAAATCAAAAAGACTAAATTCTTTTTTGGTAAACAACTCAAGCTTGAACCGAAACGTCAAAAATCCAATATAGAATGATTATTCCTCAAGTACTAGATGAGAATCAATCGCTATTTTTGGTTTAAAGTTGTTTTCTCTATGTCTTCAGGAATGGTTACTAATAAAAACCGAAACGTCAAAAATCCAATATAGAATGGATATTTCTCAAGTATTAGATGAGAATCAATCGCTATTTTTTATTTTAAGTCGATTCCTCCATGTCTTCAGCAATGGTTACTAATAAAAACCGAAACGTCAAAAATCCAATATAGAATGATTATTCCTCAAGTACTAGATGAGAATCAATCGCTATTTTTGGTTTAAAGTCGATTTCTCTATGTCTTCAGCAATGGTTACTAATAAAAACCGAAACGTCAAAAATCCAATATAGAATGATTATTCCTCAAGTACTAGATGAGAATCAATCGCTATTTTTGGTTTAAAGTCGATTTCTCTATGTCTTCAGCAATGGTTACTAATAAAAACCGAAACGTCAAAAATCCAATATAGAATGATTATTCCTCAAGTACTAGATGAGAATCAATCGTTATTTTTGATTTTAAGTCGATTCCTCCATGTCTTCAGCAATGGTTACCAATAATAATCGAAACGTCAAAAACCTAATGTAGAATTGTTATTCCTCAAGTATTAGATGAGAATCAATCGCTATTTTTGATTTTAAGTCGATTCCTCTATGTCTTCAGCAATGGTTACCAATAAAAACCGAAACGTCAAAAATCCAATATAGAATGATTATTCCTCAAGTACTAGATGAGAATCAATCGCTATTTTTGGTTTAAAGTCGATTTCTCTATGTCTTCAGCAATGGTTACTAATAAAAACCGAAACGTCAAAAAATCCAATATAGAATGATTATTCCTCAAGTACTAGATGAGAATCAATCGCTATTTTTGGTTTAAAGTCGATTTCTCTATGTCTTCAGCAATGGTTACTAATAAAAACCGAAACGTCAAAAATCCAATATAGAATGATTATTCCTCAAGTACTAGATGAGAATCAATCGCTATTTTTGGTTTAAAGTCGATTTCTCTATGTCTTCAGCAATGGTTACTAATAAAAACCGAAACGTCAAAAATCCAATATAGAATGATTATTCCTCAAGAACTAGATGAGAATCAATCGCTATTTTTGGTTTAAAATCGATTTCTCTGTCTTCAGCAAAGGTAACGGATAAGAAAACAACGCAGTTGCTATGGTTACTCATAAAAATTCCTCCCAAATTTTTAGCATTTCACAGAGAGAAGCCTATCCATTCTTACTTAAGCAAGGCTAAATGAGCTATATTAAAACTTTCAAATGAATAAATTTTAAAGAATTTAAAAAATTAAAAAAGTACCATCTTACTCTAGAGTAAAGTACTTTAAAATATAATTTTACTAAAAACTTTATTTAACCTTTTTTTGTGGTCCCCAAGGTACTTAATTAGGATATTAAATTTCATCAAAATTGGTTAAGTCATTTTCAAGATATTTAGAAAAAACTAAAAAAGTACCGAAATAAAGTACTAATGTTTGTGGGCCGATATGTACCAAAAACTAATCAGCGCTTCATTTTGTTAAACTAATGGTAGGTTTTCAATTTCATTTCAATCGGTGCAACGGTGTGGAAAAAATCGTGGGCCAAAAAAGCGATAACATACATACATCCATACATCCATACATCCATCCATACGCACGCACTAAATGAAAAAATCGCACTTTTTGGCCTCTCGACGAGACCCCATGTAATTTTTGGCAAAACCGTCACGTGCTAAAATTCAACCTAATTGAATACTACAATTTGTGACTTTAATTGAGTCCATGGGTTCCGTAGTCTTTACCTGAGGACCCTTTGAAGCCACGCTTGCCCCGAGAGCGATTACAATACTTTACCCATGCTTTGCATTGGATAAAGTAAAAATTGAGAGTAACCATAGTGATTTGGTCAAAAAGAAACTCTTATAGAGTGAAGATCAAAAAACTAGATTTTCCGAGATATTATTTATATTATCAAAATGTCTGTTAGTAGTAAGTACGTTATAGTTAGTATAGGTTACCAAATGTTGTGTACACTTTAGCTCAAAAACTAGTATGATTTTCACAATAAAATTTCACATGTAGCTATTTTTACTTTATCCAATGCAAAGCATGGGTAAAGTATTGCAATCGCTCTCGGGGCAAGCGTGGCTTCAAAGGGTCCTCAGGTAAAGACTACGGAACCCATGGACTAAATTAAAGTCACAAATTGTAGTATTCAATTAGGTTGAATTTTAGCACGTGACGGTTTTGCCAAAAATTACATGGGGTCTCGTCGAGAGGCCAAAAAGTGCCATTTTTTCATTTAGTGCGTGCGGATGTATGTATGTATGTATGGATGGATGTATGTTATCGTTTTTTTGGCCCACGATTTTTTCCACACCGTTGCACCGATTGAAATGAAATTGAAAACCTAGCATTCTTTGAACAAAATGAAGCGCTGATTAGATTTTGGTACATATCGACCCACAAACATTAGTACTTTATTTCAGTACTTTTTTAGTTTTTTCTAAATATCTTGAAAATGACTTAACCAATTTTGATGAAATTTAATATCCTAATTAAGTACCTTGGGGACCACAAAAAAGGATAAATAAAGTTTTTAGTAAAATTATATTTTAAAGTACTTTACTCTAGAGTAAGAGAGTACTTTTTTAATTTTTTTAATTCTTTAAAATTTATTCATTTGAACCTTTTAATATAGCTCATTTAGCCTTGCTTAAATAAGAATGGATAGGCTTCTCTCTGTGAAATGCTAAAAATTTGGGAGGAAATTTTATAAGTAACCATAGCAACTGCGTTGTTTTCTTATCCCTTACCTTTGCAGAAGACATAGAGGAACCGACTTTAAACCAAAAATAGCGATTGATTCTCATCAAATACTTGAGGAATAACCATTCTATATTGGATTTTTGACGTTTCGGTTTTTATTGGTGACCATTGCTGAGGACATAGATGAATCGACTTTAAACCAAAAATAGCGATTGATTCTCATCAAATACTTGAGGAATAACCATTCTATATTGGATTTTTGACGTTTCGGTATTTATTGGTGACCATTGCTGAAGACATAGAGAAATCGACTTTAAACCAAAAATAGCGATTGATTCTCATCAAATACTTGAGGAATAACCATTCTATATTGGATTTTTGACGTTTCGGTTTTTATTGGTAACCATTGCTGAAGACATAGAGGAATCGACTTTAATCCAAAAATAGCGATTGATTCTCATATAGTACTTGAGGAATAACCATTCTATATTGGATTTTTGACGTTTCGGTTTTTATTGGTCACCATTTCTGAAGACATAGAGGAATCGACTTTAAACCAAAAATAGCGATTGAGTCTCATCAAATACTTGAGAAATAACCATTCTATATTGGATTTTTGACGTTTCGGTTTTAATTGGTAACCATTGCTGAAGACATAGAGGTATCGACTTTAAACCAAAAATAGCGATTGATTCTCATCTAGTACTTGAGGAATAACCATTCTATATTGGATTTTTGACGTTTCGGTTTTTATTGGTCACCATTTCTGAAGACATAGAGGAATCGACTTTAAACCAAAAATAGCGATTGAGTCTCATCAAATACTTGAGAAATAACCATTCTATATTGGATTTTTGACGTTTCGGTTTTAATTGGTAACCATTGCTGAAGACATAGAGGTATCGACTTTAAACCAAAAATAGCGATTGATTCTCATCTAGTACTTGAGGAATAACCATTTTATATTGGATTTTTGAGGTTTCGGTTTTTATTGATAACCATTGCTGAAGACATGGAGGAATCGACTTAAAATCAAAAATAGCCATCGATTCTCATCTAATACTTGAGGAATAACAATTCTACATTAGGTTTTTGACGTTTCGATTATTATTGGTAACCAGTGCTGAAGACATGGAGGAATCGACTTAAAATCAAAATAACGATCGATTCATATCTAATACTAGAGGAATAACCTTATTGCATTCCATTTTTGATGTTTTGACTATTAATGGCAACCTCTACTGAAAACGTGGAAGAATAGACTTAAAATCAAAAAGACTAAAATCTTTTTTGGTAAACAACTCATGCTTGAGTTGTTTGCCATAAAAGAATTTAGTCTTTTTGATTTTAAGTCTATTCTTCCACGTTTTCAGTAGAGGTTGCCATTAATAGTCAAAACATCAAAAATGGAATGCAATAAGGTTATTCCTCTAGTATTAGATAAGAATCGATCGTTATTTTTGATTTTAAGTCGATTCCTCCATGCCTTCAGCAATGGTTACCAATAATAATCGAAACGTCAAAAACCTAATGTAGAATTGTTATTCCTCAAGTATTAGATGAGAATCGATGGCTATTTTTGATTTTAAGTCGATTCCTCCATGTCTTCAGCAATGGTTACCAATAAAACCGAAATGTCAAAAATCAAACGTAGAATGGTTATTCCTCAACTATTAAATGAGAATTATTTTTGAATTAATGTCAATATGAACTACAAATTGCAAGTGAAATGTGATTAATAATAAAGGAACAAACATATTAATATTTCAAATGAATTTGGATAAAGTTTAGCAACGATCCGTTGCAGTTTATTTCTCTCGAGATTAAGAGCTATTTAGATTTTGATTTAAATCAAACCAAAAATGAAGGAGGGGTTCTTAAAAGATTTAAATCATAAAATTTTTAAACTAATCAACAAAAAAAATGATATTTAATGTAAAAGGGTTCTATAATGAAAAAAGAGAGTAATTATTTCTCTAGGTGACCAAAATGGGGGGGGGGGGTTCAAAAAATTGAACTTTCAATAAAAGTCCTAAACTCTTTGATAAAAAATAATAAAAATCAAAATAGAAGATGTGTACCTAGTGAAAATATACTAAAAAATCATTTTTGTCCATTTAACGTATAGTATGTATCCATCAAATACTAGAAACTTGTAGTAAACTATATTCTCTTATTTTTACTAATCCCTTTGAAAATGAAAACGTAATTAATTTTAAAAATTATGCCAATTATTGATCTAGAACACGATTTCAATCAATTTCTTTGGAATAAATTAGAAAATTAGATAAATAAATTAATTATCACTAAGATACTATTCATTTACTATATTTATGTACAATGAAATGGCAAGCACAGGTAACCTAAAATCTGTCCAAAAAAATTATTCTTCATTTTTTGAAATTTTATTTTAATCTTCGCTTTTGTTTTGCAAATTTCATCAAAAATGGCATAATTTTCGTTATTTTTATGACATTTTTAAAAAATATATTTTAGGACCTTCGCCCCGAACGGATTCTGCTTTGTCTGAGTGAAGGTAGCAGTCAGAAATTAATTCTTGTTACTTAAACTCCACAGTCACTGAGATGGAAATTGACCATCTTTCTCAATGAATCAGCCTGTCCTATAAAAAAATCTTAAATTTCTCCTAATTCTATTGCTATAAGCAAGCTATTACTTATCTATAGGACTCTTAGTTATTTCCGATCTCATATATTGAGAGTTCTTAGAAATGTATTAGTCCAAAGATTCTCGAATCATCTTTATTTATTCCTTGTTTGTATTATTCATCATCATCATCATCATCATTGTATTATTACTAGTTTAATAATTCCTCAGCGAAAAAGTTTTATTCAAGTAAAACTCGTTTGAACTTGTCTTTGACATGTTTGAACTGGAAGATATACTTGGCAGGGAATTCAAACCTTCTATTTTAGCACCCTTTTCAGAAAAATCATTGATTTTAATTGCCCCTTGAAACTATGCAACAATTTTATTTCATTTCGAGAACCAATATACCTACTTTTCAAAACAAAAAATGTTTTTTATAGAAATATTCGAAATAACGGATAATAATTTGAAAATTTAAAGATCCTCCTGAAATTTTGAAGTTGATCTTATATATTTATGAAAATACAGACTCTAAATGTTTGAAATTTTACGGATTCGCATTTATTACAAATAGAATTACTATAATTAAAAAACTTGGATGGAGGTCACCAGTTAGAGCAAAAATCGCTCTAAAGTAGAATAAGATTTTGAGTAAAGATTAGATAATAAAAAAATAAAAAAACATTATGAAATGTGAGCATACTTATCAGCATAGCATAACACACAGTCTTTGACTTTCTCTAGTAAAAATAAAAACTCTGCTGCACTCCTCAATAAGAATTTTCTAATTACTATCTGAAAGTAATTGATTTATCTAGCCGTCAAAAGATAACCGGAAGTTTGACCGAAAGTAAACAAGCCCAGAGAACGCCTTAATAATTCAATCATCAAGTTTATTAACTAATGTTTTTGTATTATTATATTTCAAAACAATAATATTCATAGAATGTGTGTTCATCGAGAGGGAAAATTAATTGAATATCTAGGAATGTATCAATTTAGGATTAAACTCTGTGAGAATTCTAATCGATTGATTCTCTACGATTAAAGGAATTTGATCGCTCTTTGAATTGCCTGAGACAAAGAAAGGAAATTTCTATAGACTCTCTTCTATTGGAACAGACAATCACATTTTTTTTGTTAAGTTTATCATTTAAAAGGAGCAAAATTCTTCTAAAAGCTCGAACATAAATGAAATAAATGACCATTAAAAATACTAATGCTGCTATATATAATAATTGGTTTGATGGGGATTGAGAAATCATAATTTCTTGACAATTTGTATTCATAATTTTTCCAATTATATTGTTATTGGCTAAATGTTTAAGGCCAGAAATCATTAAAAAAAAAATATAATAAATAAATGTGTGTTAGTGAAAAATGATTGATCGAAATTATTTACAATAGATATATGCACAATGTACATATATGAAAAATGCAGGTATAAATTTATGATTCACTAAAGATAATTAGTTTTTTATAATTCACTCAAATATATTTTCATCTAAGCAAAATTAGAATGAGGAAAAATTTGACGATTTCATAACATAGAAAGTTTGAATAAGTATATCTATAACATAATAAAAATAAGCCGACTAAATCCGAATGGAGCTCGTATACCGATATATATACATATATATATGATGATGATTAACAGATTCTTATGACTAGGACGCAGTAGCGAATTACTGCCCAAGGTCCTCAAATCTTTGGTCTCAAAAAAAAGCATTTAAACATTGTGCAATCAATTTGATTGAAAGTGCACACCAATCCGTTCTAATTTTTCGTTTATACTAGTAACAAGAGAATGAACTAAGTGTAAGAATTTTTTGAGAATTGTTAGTTGAATACTTTATTGAAATTGGACTGGTTCAAAAATACCCCCAAAGCGGCCATTTTGAGCTTCTCGCCTCACAATCATTTTTAACCGACTTCAAAAAAGGAGGAGGTCCTCTATTCGACTGAATTTTTTTTTTTTGTGCCTATGTTACCTCATATCTCCGCCAATTGTGAACCGATTTTGAAAAAAAATTTGCATTAGGTTCAGTCACCCTTCCGATTGGTCCCATTTTTTTCATAGTTATTAGACCTTTTTTGTTAGGTTTGTTTAGCCCTAACTTCTTTGTTTATGAACCAATTTCGATTATTCTTTTTTTATTCAAAAGGGGGTATCTTAGGGATGGTGTCATATTAATTTGGTCAAGTTCTGATGATATGATCACTATTAATAACATCACTAAAAAGAGGAAAATAAAAATAATTTTTAAGAAAAAATAAAACCGACTTCAAAAAATTAAATGCAACAAATAAAATACACTAAAAGGTTTAAAATAATTATTATCTTATTTAGTTACAACTAAACGACGAAATATTAACATGAAATTACTTTTTGAAGTCGGTGCCAAACATATACCTTTTATGAATCGCACTCGACGGATCTTACTTAGTACGTTTGGAGGGTATGCTCGCTTATAGGTATAGTTTGTTTAGTACCAACTTCAAAAAGCAATTTCATGTTAATATTTCGTCGTTTAGCTGTAACTAAATAAGATAATAATTATTTTATACCTTTTAGTGTATCTTATTTGTTGCATTTAATTTTTTGAAGTCGATTTTATTTTTTTCTTAAAAATTATTTTTATAAAGTAGTACCACTATAGTAAAAACGAATATGCTTACTGTAATGGTATCGAAAATATTTACTAGATGCCTCAAAATTGAATTGGGCCTGGGGTCTCTCAAGTGCTAAATCCGCCACTGCTCGGTCGATCAATATTTTATGATATGGAACTAGTATTAAAATTTTAATGAATTAAAGAATAAATGATAATTGTTTTTGTATAAATAAGAAAAAACGATTACACTCTTAAAAAAAATTGTAAATTTACTCTATGTTTACAAGACAAAAAGATAGGAAATTTACAAGAGTATAAGTAAAAAAATACTATATTATATTGGTAAGAAATAAAAAAAAATATTGGTAAAATCACATTAACTCATTACAAAAATAAATTGTAACTTTACTTTTTTCTTGTATTAATTAGATACGTATTACTAAAAAATATGTTGTAAGATTATAATACTGGTATGTAATATTAGTAAAAGTTTTGAGGCCAGACTTCCCATTTTTTATAGTAAAAATATATAAGAAATTTTTAACAGTGTTTTTACCACATATATTCCAAAATATTTGAGATATTGTCGTTTATAAGGAAAGAATAAACAAATGGGGCAAATTGTTTTCACAGTTTTAGGTCAGCTTATATCTCAAGGCCGACAATTAAAAAAATCATCTAAAAATGGCCACTTTGGGCCTTAATCCCAAAAAGATTTTGGACAGGAAATAGCAGAAAATTGTATACAAAAATTACAAAATTAATCAACAAATATAAAAATTCAAATAATTAGTAATTAATATTTTTTTTTTGAAAAATATCTTAAATTTCGGATGATGGTGAAAGAAGAGTAAATTTACAAGAGAAACGGGGTTAATATTTTATGTGAGTGTGTGTCTTTATTCTTTTTAACCAAGGGGAGATTGCTTATCGACCAACGCGAAATAAAATGGAAAATGTAATTTTTTATTAAATTCATGTTGAGGGAATCGAAAGTGAAATGAAAATATTAATATTAAACAACTTAAAAAAAAAATAAAAAAAAGTGAGGTATTCGGAATAAGAAAATTATTCAGTAGCTCATTTCGCCTTGACGGAAAGATAACTTGTTATAAATAAAAGAATTGAAGGTGTTTCTAAAATCCACCTTTATTTTACCAATCTTCGTAAAAAAAAGTCGAAATCTAAAGGTCTAGTGTTCAAAAATACAAAAAAGAAAAAAAAAGAAAATAAGAATTGTTTGGCACTAATTCAAATTACACGAGTGATTCAACTAAATATTTTGAAATTTGCCAAGATTAAAAATTTCCATCTAACAGTATTGAGTAGGTAGTGTTTAAAAAGTTATTTTTAAAATAATGGCAAAACGATAATTTTTATATTGCAGTAGATAAGTTCAATCAATATTCGATTTGCATCTTTGAAACTTTTAAGCTTCATTTTTCAGTTTTAATATTAATTGAATTTTAATAAATGGGATATTTATTCTTAAATAATGTTTAGATCAGGGGTATATATATATATATATTGATATTTATGTGTGTATGTTTATTTGCATCAAGCATAGGACAACCTCCTTGTTTCTCTTGATGAATCATCAACTCTGCTAATCTCAGCAATATATTAACTTTTCAATTAAGAGAAATTATCAATTAATTGTGATTGTTCTAGAAAATCCCAATTCCTTGTCTCCTTGTGTACTATAATGATAGCTATAGACTTGGTTAGTGTCGTAGCATATAAATTACTGAAATAGTAAATATTTTAGAAAATAAATATATGAGAAGAAAAATAATTTTTAAATATTCGAAACTTCATTATTTTTTTATCTTATATAGTTGAGCTTATAATTTTGCTTTTAGTGAATTTTATTCTTAAAAAAGGCTTAACTTAATGTATACTAATGTACATTCATATTTCCAAAAAGGGAATAAATATATCTCTATATATAAATCTCAATGTTTTAAAGAAGCTAATGATTTTATGTTGGGCCACACTCATTGCAGTGCTGGGCCGCTTGAGACCCGTGGGCTCCGCGTTGGACAGCCCTGGTTTAGATGCATGTCTTTTAAATAGTTAAAATTTTAATAACATGAGGGTGTATTCAAAAAATCCAATAACTATTATTAATTTGTATTATAAACTGTAAATCATTCTCTTTTTAGGAATTTTATAAATTTTACGCCACTTAATAAATAGAACTTATATTCTCATAGTTGATTTTAGATATTGAAGTATAATCAAAATTTCTTTAAGAAATCACAAGAGTGTTTTCTAATGAATTCGAGAAGTTAAGATTATATTGATTATAAATCAGAAGGGCTGTATTCAATCCTCCTCCTATTGAGAATTAAACCCAAAATACACTCAGACCAATTGACTTTCCTTCGAAGCGAAATCAATCTGACATTTATAAAAAAGTAAAAATTTGTATTCAAAGATTAAAGCTTCTTCGTTAAAAAACTTGGTGCTTATTTGATTCTAAATTTAAGCATACAACCATTTTTTTATCACTTTAATAACATAAATTTAAATTTAGAATCTCATGACCACGAAATTTATTAACGAAGAAGATTAAATCGTTGAGTAAAAGTTTTTACAAGTGATATTCCTATATATGTGTCAGATTGGCTTATACTCGAAGATCAGTCAAAGGGTCTAATTTATTTTCGGCACTTGGGTTCAATTTCCATGAGGGTGGATAAAATCTTTCAAAGAAATAATAAAATTACAATTCCGGATTCGGTAGATCAGTGATTCTTAAACTTTTTGAAGTTGCGGCCCCCTTGGAACCCAAGTCAATATCTCACGACCCCCCCCCCCTATTTTTTTTAATTCAGATTGGTTAAAAAACTATTTATAATTTTAATTTGGTAAAATATTTTTCAAAGAAGCTAATTGATTCTGTCAAATGATATACGATAGTTTCTTTAAGTTCGGTTGATAATGATATATTATTTTCATCAAGAAAATCATGCAAAGAAATAAACATGCTTCTGTCTCCTTGACCAAAACTCTTGGACCATACTGATATATTTTTTTTGTAAAGCTTGTAACTTATTGTTCAGAATGAATAAATTAGTATTTTTTCCCTGAAGTGAAAGATTCAATTCATTTACTTTGTCAAAAAAATACGTTAAAAATAAGAAATTAGACACATCCCCTTTTGACCACAGAAAAGAGTTGCTAAATCTAATTTCTTTTCTAGTAACAATATTAATAATATTCTTATACGTCTTTTAGCTGTAATATACGTTTTAGCACTTTCCTCCGCAAAAGCCATCTTATCTATATGATAAAGCCGAGGGGTGTACCACGACCTAATATGCTGTACACCTACTTCCACTTGTACTTCCAAATATCTCCAAGTACTTCTAAATATTTCCAAGTACTTCCAAAATACTTCCAAAGAGGTGTACACCTACTTCCAATCGCGGACCACCCCTCGGAAATAGCAAACTTTCATGATCCGATCCCATTTCTTTGCATAAAATGCGAAAAATCTTGTTGAACTCGCTTGGTGTTTGACATAATTTACTATTGTTGACACATTTAACAACACTTCATAGTTCAAATAATTAACGCATGAAATCAATAGTCTATGTTATAAGCAGTTGCAAATTATCATTTCAACATTTCAATACATTATCGAAATTTTATAATTATAATCCAAGTATTTAAACTTATTTAACAATAATAATTTATTTGTTACATTTGCGACTCTTATCGGCGCCCCTGCGGGTAATCCATGGCCCCCTAAGGGGCCGCGGCCCACTAATTTAAGAAGCATTGCAGTAGATGACAATCTCGTGATTTTCAAAAAAAAATTTATTAAAAAGAAATTTGTCCTTGAGTTTTTGAAAAATATTATTTTAAAGACTAATATATAGTAATTAATAACTTTTAAGGAGTTCGGTGTTGGTTCGAGGTGAAACATTTTAATATAATAATAAAACTAAGATACGAGGTAGGTTTCACAAAAAGAAATAAAACAAAATTGAGTTTTGAGTTCGATATATTTCGGGGGTTAGCCCATCATCAGAGTCTAAGAAAACTGATTACATATTGGAAAAATAGTTTTACAAGTAAGAATTTAAAAAAAAAAAAAATTTTAAAAATGTATGTGGTGGGGGGGGAATGTAGGGGAAGAGGGGGGGTAGTTGTTCTAAGGATTAATATTTTCTATTGAGATTTGAGCTGGGTGAAAGGGATCTATACCTGCTATTATAATAGCGAATGGACAGGTACCTGAGAAGGTACAACTTAAAAGGTATATAAGAGAGTGCAATTACCCTAGTATAATGTGCAAACAATGAAAGGAATGTTTATTTAATTTATTATAACATATAATCAATAATTGTATTTTTATAACTAACCCCCGAAATATATCGAACTCAAAACTCAATTTTGTTTTATTTCTTTTTTGTGAAACCTACCTCGTATCTTAGTTTTATTATTATATAGTAATTAAAATTTATTTTCTATTTTTGTTGGCAATTTTTTTATTATTATAGATTTTTTTATATTTGTTTCTTTTGGACAAAGTAGACTCCTAACCGATAAAGATGCGCATTTAATATAATTCAGAGCATTAAGAACTTTTAAGTAGAATGAAAACGTACTGTTTGGGGTTACCCAGAGCCATTCTTTTTGTCAAATACTATTCAGTTTTGGACAAAACGAAGCTAAATCCATCAGAGTTTTCACGTAAATATCAATTACTCACAGTAGCTCTTTCTACATTCAGGTGGTATTAATTAATCAATTTCACTGAGGTGGAAGCGTAACGACTGAATTCAGACAACGATGCTTGCTCTCAGACGTCTATGAACCAGCCTTCAGAATCTTGTATATAGGCATTATGTAGTTACTATATAGTTTGAAACATTGTACTACTAGGGTTGTCTTTATTTTGGTCAATCGATGGTTCTAGCATACTGGCTAAAATGTGCTATATTCATTTTTCATTTACTACCATTTTAAACTTAATGCAAAGTAAAATTTCGAATCTTTTTGAAGACAAGAATAATCACTTCTTTCTAAATAATATTTGGGAAAATCACAATAAGCGAAAATCTCTTTGAGATATATAGAATTAATATTTCCATGTTATAAAATAGTGGATTCTCTCCACCTGACATCAAATGGCAGAAAGTATTCTTCCATATATTTACTTAACCGGTAACTAAAGCATCTGATTTTCATCAATATATAAAAAATACAAGGCGTGAAAGATTGGTTGTTAAGTTCAATTAGTTTTAAATCCAAAGAATATTTCTAATAATTAATAGAGATTGTGGTGTTGGTGCAAGGTTAAATATCTTTAATAAAGATATAAGTAAATAAATATTATACGAAACATTCATTTACTTATAGTTAGGTTTTCTAGGTCACTTGTTTCACATTAAAAATTAAAAAATTTACCTCTTTAATTTTTTAATTTTTTTAATTTTTAATGTAAAACAATGACCTGGAAAACCTAATTCATAGTGAATGAATATTTCATATAATATTTATTTATTTATCTTTAATATTTCTAAGTTGAATTGAAATGTAATTTCATATGCGAGTTTGGGAGGCCAATTGTTAAAGATTTAACGCAGAATAGAGGGGTAGCCTAGAGAATGATTATTATTTTTTATTCATTATATGTATAGGTATTTAATATTATTAATTAACAAGAAGAGAAAATGCCTGAAAACGCTTTTCAGAAAATAAATTATCAATCCTTTCTTTGATCACATTCGAATAAGCAATCGATTTCAACGCATATTCATTAAACGAGAACATTTCATATAAATAAAATTGGAATAAAAAATCTATAAGCGAAGTAATAATGACTTTTCCTGAACTTTTGTATTTTTCAACGGAAAGTTGTGAATTTAGTAATCCAAATTCTAAATAGTTTTATGCAATGGAGATACAAACATGAACAAGACAGATCGATAAAAAAATTATTCAAACAATTCTAAACAAAAAATAAGCCAAAAATTAATATTTGACACTGAATTCGGCATTGTAATTTAATATTTTTAGAGGGAAATCAATCATAATTGATTAAGAAGTTCGATTTCTATCGAACGTCACGACACACTATTATTATTAATTTTTTTTCCAATTTTCCTTATTTTGAAATTGAAAAACCCCAAAGATTGATTTTATCATCACTCATCATTATTTAAATCGATGTTTTCTCTTCTAGTCATCTTTTTCACCTAGAAAAAAGGTAGGTTGGTAAAACATGACTAAGAACAGAAATATAGACAGAAATAAAGATGAGAAAATATTTCAATTATTATGACTCAATCCTGAGATTGAAAGGAAAATTTTAGAAATTAATTTAATTAAAATTTCATTTAAGCCAACGAATGCAATTGCAGGTCTTTTCAAACCGACACATTTCTAAAAGTTCACTTTTTTAAAAAAGCGTGAAATATAAAATTAAATATTCAAGAAACGACAGAATACTAATAATATGGGTTCACCCCAAAATCCCGAATGTCAAAATCCCGACAGCCCAAAATCCCGACATGTGAAATTTCAGACGTTATTACAATATTTTATTAACTTTTTTAATATTTACTTTTAACTTTTACAATTAACTTTTTTTAGAACCTAACTTGTTAGAAGTTACTTTTCAAATAATTTTTATAATTTCAACTAAGTCGGGATTTTTGTTGCCACCCCCTAATAATAAATAGGTTGGAAATACAGGAAGATGTCTAGTGTATCGGATCGAGGGAAAGTCTGACTGAAAATTATCATTCAGGTTTTAAACACATTTAAAATAAATTTCTCAGAAAAAAAAAAACTTTCAAAACATTGAATATACACGTAACTTTTGCAATTCTAATGAAAATCGAGGTTTAAAAGTCTTGTCAGCCATTTTAATCCTCACCTTTAAAACCCTGACTTTTGCCGTCCTCGACTTAACGAACATAGTATGTATACCTATATTAGATTTTAATCTAAATAATGGAATCTTTATTAAAATTAAAAAAATAATTAATTAGTCTTAAGGGAAAGAATTTTTAATTTATATCAATTTCTAGTGAGACCATATGTAATCAGATTCAGAAAATAAAAAACTTTCATTGTTTGATATATGGTAAACTTGAATATATATAGAAGTTGAGATTCTATCTGAAAGTACATAGTAGTATGCCATTAAAATCGTCACAATTCAATTACATTAGAATAAATTAATAAATAATGGACTAGATAATGCCTCCTGTGATCAGAAAGAATTATTGCTCTTTATTATTCAAAAGCCTCTTGCCTCAGTCATATATATATAGCAGTGGCGGGTAGTGACTTTTCAACCAGTGGATACTGTCCAAAAAAGTACCTCCTCTTCATTTTTGAAATTTTATTTTAATCTTCGCTTTTTTTCAAATTTCATCAAATACGGCATCAATTTATCAATTTTTTTTTTAATATATTTTGAGATCTTTGCCCCAAACAGATAATGCTTTGTGTGAGTGAGTGTAGGAGTCAGAAATTAAATATTGTGACTTAAACTCCGCAGTTCCTGAGTTGGAAATCGACCATCTTCCACAATGAATCAGCCTGTCCTATAAGAAAATCTTAAATTTCTCATAATTCTATTGCTATAAGCAAGCTATGACTTGTCTATAGGACTCTTAATTATTTCCGATCTTAAATATTGAGAGTTCTTAGAAATGGATTAGTCCAGAAATTCCCGAATCATCTTTATTTATTCCTTTTTTGTATTATTAGTATTTTAATAGTTCCTCAGGGAGAATAATTTTTATTCGACTAAAATTCGTCTGAACTTGTCTTTGACATGCTTGATTAAAAGATATATCTACCAGGCAGGGGCTAAAAACATTCTATCAGCACCCTTTTCGGAAAAATCATTCATTTTATTGCCCTTTGAAACTATGCAGCAATGTCAATTCATTTCGAGAACCAATATACTTTTCAAAACAAAAAAAATGTTTTTTTTTTGAAATATTTGAAATAACGAATAATAATTTGAAAATTTAAAAATCACTGAAATTTTAAAGTCGACTTTAAATATTTATGAAAATACTTTAAATGTTTGAAATTTTAGGGGTGCGCAGCATCCACAGCATCCATGGACCGCACGCTACTGATATATAGGTTTATCTACAGCTGAGAATTCAATCTTATACCTAAGTCTTAAGTGATTATGTAAAATTAAATTTTTTCTAATCATTGATATGTTTAAAAAAGTTAAAAATTTCACTTCGAGTTAATAATTTTTGATTTTTAATAATACAAGTAAATCAAATTTAAAATATCTACATTCATATGCTTACCTTGATTGGAAGTTTTAACAAATTATCAATAACAGCAGGGAATAAATACCGAATCGATTCTATAAACAAAATTCGACATCGAGAAAAGAGAATTACGGATTTATTGGTTGGCTTCTCAAATGCAACTGAAGTAAGGACATAAATAAAGGCATAGCAAGTTGATAGGGCACAGTTTATTGATAAGATATTCTATGAAAATCATTAAAAACAAACAAAACATAAAAACGATACATTCTAGATTCTCTCTTTTAATTTAATACTTTTTCAACTAATAATTTTATTTTATATACCTAATACCTATAGGTACCTATATATTCATTTTATCATATTGTGAATATCTGATTTAACTAGGTAAATACAGGGCATGAAGCCATTTAATATATTATTATTATGCTAATTATATGATTTTACCTATCAGGCAAGTACTATAAATCCCCTGGGGTAAAGTAATTTAAAAATAATATAAGTAGTATCGTAAATTGGCTTATGACTAGAAAGGCTGAAAAGCCAAAAAAGTGTTTATGAGGTGGGAACATTTTTTTTTGAAAAAATATTTTTTTAATGTAAATATAAATTAATATAAAGATATTTATTTATTTATTTATTTAATAAATTTGATATCCTTGGAATGGGTTTATTTATTTATTATTTTGATATTTGATATTTACTTTTTGTCTTAATTAGGTTAATATAGTCAAATACATATAGATAGTTTATATTTTTTTGTAAATTTCAAAAAGGTTAATCAAATATCAAAATTAACCCTGAATTTCACATGTCGGGATTTTTTACTTTTAGGAATTTTGGCTGTTGAGATTTTGGGTTTCGGGATTTTGGGCGCCACCCCCTTGGAATATGGTCCTACTTGAACTTGACCAACTTTTTTTATTTAATTCTCTGGAAATGATGAAATATTCTTTTGCCAGTGCAATGGGTGCGAAATTCAAGAAATAATAATAATTATTATTATTAGATGTACATTTTTAGGGGTTCTCAATTCGACTGAATTTTTTAAATCATCATTATGACATATGTTTTTTGAGAAATTGGGGAAAAAATCAAAAAACCCTGGTTTCAGTCGCATATGGTCAGTAGTTGAATTTAAACTGGGATACAAAAGCGTCACTTTCCGGACTTTTGATTTCTATAATTTTTATAAATTCATAGGCAACTTTTTTCCTTCCGATGAAAGAAAAATTATTATAAAAACATAACTATTATTTTTACTCATTTGAGGTTTTTTTATTGGATTTAAGTTTCAAATTTTTTTATTAAAATAATAAATCGCTGCCTTCGTTGTTTTATCTAATATCTCTCGTTGTTTGTAGAATTACTTTACCAAAGTTTCATATATTTTTATTTATCTCCACTTTCGTATTCTGTCTTCCACCCTTTAATATTTATCAACAAGCCACCCCTTATTACCTGTCCTATTATGTAATTTCGGAGAATATTTTTTCATTTCCTAGAAGCTACTACCAAGGTTTGTATACTCTATAAGTAACAATAAAATACAATTTCTTCCGTTGGAATGCAGTCAAAAAAGTTCTATCCTTAGTGACTACAGTTCAGTTCTAATTAAATACAAGAAAGTTAAAAAGAATAAAAGTTGTAATTACGAAGAAGGATGGAAAAAAAAGAACCAACATTTGGTAGATCTATAAAAAAATACTCAATCTAATTATAACTAAAAGAGCCTTGATTTATAATTTTCTAAAAATGAACGAATCCTAAATGAAATTTTTGAAAACGCTTAAGCAAGTTAAGTTTTTTTTTCCTATTTTAACAACGGTTGATCAAATACAATCCATCTCGCTTTTTTTTATTTCTTCCCTTGCTTAAATGAACGAAACATTCTGTGTGTTGGTAAGCCCTGGGGTAGTATGGGATATTCAATAAAAGATCTATACGCGGACATAAACCTGTTATTTACCAAACAAAACGATCTGTAATGACCATGATAATTCTATTTCATTTATTATGCAAAGGGTTTTTATTTGATTTACCAAAAGGGTTGTTTCTTGTATAGAAGAAATAACATTTTTTAAAAAACAAACCATGATATAATAAAGAAGTATTCTTTTAAATTAAATATCCCAACATTAAAATAGACTTTTAATCATGATATAATTATATTATTCCTTTAATATATAATAAAAATGGTTAGTGGTTAAGTGAGCGTGTGATTAAAGAACACGGAAGTGGTTAATGTCTTAATCTTTAAACAATCTTTTCTGATTTCCTAAGAAATTTTTTGACATTTAATATAACTTAATCAAGTTGGGAATTATGGCTTTCGAATTTGTTTTTAATATAGAGGTAATAAAATATTTGAGAAATTGAAGAACTCTAAGCTTGGAGCTTATGGTCGAAGAATTATGGGCTGGGAAATTCATGACTGTGATACTCATTCAATTTAAAATATACGAATTGTATTTATTTAATAATATGTGTAGTTATGTTCTTTTGAGGCAGTAATCTGAGAATGAGGGGATGAAGACATCGAAACGTCAACTTTGTGATACTAAATTCAGCTTCAGACTGAAAGAATTAATCTCTATGTCTTTATATCCACAGTTAATTTCTTCATAATTGAAATTATCAATTTTTTATTTACATTTATTGAAAAAAAAATGGTTTTCTTAAGTTGTGAGGATTTCCGAAAAATATTCTTTGTTTTGATTCTAGTTAGAAAATCACCGAGAACATACAACTAAGTTTTGAGAATTCTAGAAAGAAATCAGGATTTTTTTAATTTGATTCATCGGGTAAACTAGCGGATGAAGTAAATTGGGAGTGGATATTTGATGTTGGAATGGTATGTTGGATGCGGACTAGGAGATGGGGTTGAGGGTGAGTGTGCGCCGCAGTCCGTTGACCTAGTGGACAGCGAAGCAGCCAGATGCTCCTGCTGCTGGCTCCGAGTAAACATAAACATGAACATTCACCTGAAGCCTAATGATTCGAGGAGACCAAAAGAGGGATGATGGGATGATATGTCTGGAGAATGATTATAACTCTGATCCTATTGTTGGGGGCTTAAGTGGTATTTTATGGTACTCACCAGGATGCGTCCGGTGGTGGTCTGGCCCGAGATGAGTTCGCCGGCCCAGTCTTTAGCCTCTGTCATGAAGGTTCCCTCGAACTCCTGCTTGCCCCGGGCCGCCTTCTGCTCTTTCTGCTTGGGGTCATTGGGACTGAATTCAGGCTCTTTTCGGCAGCAAAGGAAGGCGAAGGCGCGCCACAGCAGCACGATAGTAAGGCCCGTTAGGAACGTGAAGATGCTGCTGAGCAGGAAGCACCACCACTTGCGTGTCTTGAGGCAGTCATCGAGGGGCGGCTCGGCAGAGGCCTCCTCGCAGTCGCTCATGCCGTGGTCGAGGGCGCTGCTGCTTCGGCGGAGAGCTGACGCGCGGCCGCCATGCAGACACAAGCTGCCCGGCGAGGCTCGCGACTCCGCGACTACTTCTTCGGCGGGGATCAATACGCCACGCGCCGCCAAAGGCGCAGCACGCACGCGTGCACCCACTACGTCCCCCGCGGCCCCTGCACACACACACAAACACACACACACTGGTCAACACAGAGACACGTCAGCTCACAAAACCCTTGCACTTCTCGCCCGCCAATTACAATACTCACCTGCAACAGTCTATCTTTCTAGTTGAATAGATCTTGAAAATAGATGAATTAGTTTAATGAATTGTTATTATCTATATCAGCGTTTCCCAGACTTTTTCGACCGAAGACCAGTATTTTTTGAAAAATTTTGACGGTGCCTTATTTTATGTAAAAAATATCATATTATTTTGGTGTTATAACAAGCGTTTGTAGCTTGGTATAACAACAAAATGAATTTGTATATATCCAATCGGGTGATAAATAAAAGACAAAATATTTATAATTATAAACTGATGATAAAGGCCAAACATTAGAAAGTAGTTTCAAACAAATAAATTAAAAGTTTTTTAACGGGTTATAGTGGTGTTTCAGAAGGAGGAAATCAAAATTAAAAAATTATTATATTTTGGAGATTTTTCATTCATCTGTATACATATTTCGGGTTACGAGACCATCATCAGGAAGGTTAAAACAAAAGACTGAATATAATTTTGTTAACCCTCCCTAGTAGCACAATGTTTAAAACTATATAGTAACTATATAGCGACTATATAGATTCTCGAAATCTATATAGGCACTATATAGTTACTATATAGTTTGAAACATTGTGCTACTAGGGTCCTGATAATGGGCTCGTAACCCGAAATATGTATAGAGATTAATAAAATCTCCAAAATATAATTTAAAAATATTTTTAATTATTTTAATTTTTATTTTCTCCTTGTGAAGCACCACTATAACCCGTTAAAAAACCTCTCTGTTTAATATGTTTCACTATAAACCAACACCGTTTTCCCTAAATGTTATAAATAAATTAGAATATATATAAATGTATACATTTGATATACAGGGTGCGAGGCATGAAGTGTTACTAAATTCAAACCCCTATAGCTGTCAAACGGTTAAATTGAACATACTGTTAGTTCATTTAGTTGTTAACAATCCGAGGCAAAGCGCCAGAAAAATCCCCAAGGAAATGGATGTATCTGCCCGGAGTATTCGAAGAATAATGGAAAATCATCTTAATGTTAAGCCTTACAAGATATAAAAAGTTAATGAGCTCAACCCTAACCAGGCGAAAGTACAGTTGAAAAGAGCGAAAGAGTTGAAACGCTTACACACGACTGGTGAATTTCCAAACATTGTTTTTCCTGATGAAAAATTTTCAACATTGAACAATTTGGGAACAAACAAAACGATCGGGTATGGCTAAGTGAAAGATCAAACGAGAATTTGAACACTCGCTTGACCACCAGTAGTCATTATCCTGTTCAGGTGATCGTATGGGCGCTCTCCACTTGTGTTTTTGGAACCTGGCACCAAGATAAATGACACTAACTACCGTGAAATGGTTTTTGGAAGCTGCTCTAAAGTCTTGAGCACGTAAGCATTTCGGTTCCAGACCGTGGACGTTTTAGTAAGATTCAGCACCAACACATAAAGCTCGTGAGAATCAAAATTGGTTAAGAAAAAACGTTCCACACTCAATTTTGGCTCAACGATGACTTTCGAATTCACCAGATGCAAATTCAATGGACTTTTCCATTTGGGCCATTTTAGAGGAGAGGGTTTGCGCTAAAAAAATGTAAGTTTAGACTCGTTAAAGTAAGCGCTTCGTCGAGAATGGAAATCATTTCCATATGAATCGTTTCTTCACAGACTTGATCTAATTATTAAAGGAAAAGGTCGATACATCGAATAAAATATAATATATTTAGAATATTTTTGCTTTTTTAATAAATAAAAATACTTTAAAATAAATTCTCGATAGTGTTTTGAATTGGTAACACTTCATGCCTCATACCCTGTATATAGTATATGTATTTGTTTATTTTGCATCAAGCAGAGGACAACATCATTGATATCTCTTTATGAAACAACAGCTCTGCTATTCTCAGCAAATCAAAATCTTTTCAATTAGACTCTATTAAAATCAATTAATTTCACATTCACTATTTCATGTGCGATAAGCGAATTTTCGTAAAATTATGGCAAATTTTTTTTTTTTTTTTTTTTTTTGCTGAGGAACATTATTTTTTCTGCGGACCGGTACTGGGCCGCGGACCACAGTTTGGGAAACGCAGGTCTATATGATTTATAAATAAATTAGAGTTGGTGGAACTTGAACTTAACAAAACCGATTGGTCACGTGATACATTAATATCTATATTATACATATAATAAAACGCATAAGTTCGTGGCAGTAAGCAGTAGTGAGGATTTGAAAATGATCAGAAATGCACGAAATATTACTTTGACAAGATCAGGACTGGCCAACACGGGGACCGCGACACCCTTATATAAGCCCGGCGTTAGTATATATATCATTATTATGATTAAATTTTTAACATGATTTATCAAGTATCGTTTTTAAATGCATAGTATTATTGACAAAGACACCATGAAACGAGACATAACAACTATTTGGAATTAGATGTTTAATTAGGAAAATTTAAGCTTTCCAGTTTTAAATCCCGATTAAAAGCCCAAAAAAATATATCAAGTTCGTTATAACATTCATACAATATCTTGAAAGCAAATTAATTTGTCGCATTGTTATTTGAAAATAAAATGAAGCAATTTTCGGAAGGGCAATTGCAAAAAATTGTGACCAATTTTACCCGATACCCGTTTTTTGAATAATGTTTCCTACTCGAGATTTCGAATAGATCATTGAATTTTTTTTTATATCTATATAAGTTGAGCTGGCAATGAAGCCAGTATTACAGCGAGCCAATTGGAGCCCTGAAATCAAGCATTAAGCATTAATTTTCTTAAAATAATTATTTAAAATTTGTCTCCGGATATCAGGAGCGAACAGGAGTGTACTTTCCTTTCCGTCAATTTGATTTACATCGACAATTTGTGTACAAAAATATTATCGATCTCAAGCGTAGGTGAAATGAAATAAATCAGTAAGCAGAAGTAGAATAGATTTTGATTTAACGAATCATCGTTTGTTTTCATATGGTTTTTTAAATAATTTTTGCTACTCGAGTTTTCGAATAGATCAATGAATATACTTTTTTAATCTGTATAATTTTGAGCTTGGAATGAAGTCACTATTACAGCGAGCCACTTGGAGCCTTGAAATCGAGCGTTAAGCATTGATTTTATTAAAATTTTAAAAATTTGTATCTAAGGATACCAGGAGCTAAGAGGAGTGTACTTTCTTCTCGCCAATTCGAATTTTCATCGACTTTTTGTGAAGAAAAATATTGTTTATCTCAAGAGTACTTTATGGACTTTGATAGAAAAATAAAATTTATTTTACTTGAAAATTTTGCTATTATTTTAATTAGTATTTGATATAGAGATGAATGCATATAATTTCATTCAAATATCGTTAAAATAATTACTTTTTACATCCTTAATAAAGCAGAATAATAGGTAAGGCTCCCCACTTATCAACACTATGGATTTTGATAGAAAAATAAAATTTAATTAACTTGAAAATTTTACTATTATTTAATTAGTATTTCATAGAGATGAACTGATATAATTTCATTGAAATATGTATAAAATTACTTTTTTCACCCCTTAAAAATGCAGAAATGTAGGTAAGGTTCCCCCATTATTATTACTTTATGGATTTTGATAGAAAAATAAAATTTAATTTACTTGAAAATTTTACTATTATTTTAATTAGTAATTCATATAGAGAAGAATGGAAATAATTTCATTGATTATCGTTAAAATAATTACTTTTTCCACCCATAAAAAATCAGAATAGTAAGTAAGTATCACCCCTTATCAACACTTTATGGATTTTGATAGAAAAATAAATTTATTTTACTTGAAAATTTTAATATTATTTAAATTAGTGTTTGATATAGAGATGAATGGATATAATTTCAATGAAATATGTATAAAAGAATTACTTTTTCCACCCATAAAAAACAGAATAGTAGGTAAGTGTCACCCCTTATCAACACTTTATGGATTTTGATAGAAAAATAAAATTTATTTTACTTGAAATTTTTACTATTATTTTAATTAGTATTTGATATAGAGATGAATGGATATAATTTAATTGAAAAGTTTTTGTTTTGCCGAGAGTAGCAGAGTTGTTGAATCACAAAGATTATCAAAGTCTCCTTCAGTATCAAAGAGGTTGTCTTCTGCTTGATGTCATATCAAGCAGAAGACAACCTCTTGTTTCTCTTTGGGATATAATTTAATTGAAATATGTGTAATATAATTACTTTTTCAATACTCGAAAAATCAGAAAATTAGGTAAGTGTCCAACCTTTTCAACACTTTATTGATTTTGATAGAAAAATAAAATTTATTTTACTTGAAAATTTTCCGATTATTTTAATTAGTATTTCATATTATAGAGATGATGAATGTAATAATTTCATTGATATATCGTTAAAACAATTACTTTTTTCACCCTTAAAAATATCAAAATTGTAGATAAGTGTCCCCCTTATCAACAATTTATAGATTTTGATAGAAAAATAAAATTTAATTAACTTAAAAATTTTACTATTATTTTAATTAATATTTCATATAGAGATTAAATTTTTTTAATTGTTTTTATATTAACCATTAAGGATAGATAAACCTTTCAATCATACTGTGCCAAAAAAAGTTTTGTGTCTTGATTTTTATTTATTAAGAACTGAATATTTCTTCTTTCAAGTCGCCGAATTGTTTAAAAACCTTGAATCATCAAGCTACCGAATTTAGCTCGGTATAGTTGGACAAACCGGATTATTTGCTGTCTAATTCACTTATAGAAAGCAGAGATGAGAGAACTGTCGGTGAAGTTTCGAAATTGATAATTTTTTAAATAGATTTATCATTATTATGATCTTCACGCATAATACTTCTTGATATATAATGCAGGCTGGCCGCAGAAATATTTTTTGAGGGCTACGAGTTTGAAATTCTTGAATTAAAGAAATGAATTTTTTACTATATTACACGTGAAAAAATTAACTGATCACCATGAGCCCTTTGGCTAGATTCAAACCAGAACCTCACTCATCTGTTCTGTGTCCACTTGAGCCTCGGGGTTCTCATCGATCGGCTCACTCGTAGCGTAATGCCTTTTCATTTCGGTCCATTTCCCATAATAGTTGAAGACAAATAAATATTCCTATTAGAATTTATTAGATATTTTAAAATTCATTATAGAAGATGCATTTAAAAAATTGTCAATAATGAAAATGTGCGTTGGACACCGTTTTTTCAAGAGTGTTTTTTTAATGATATTGATGTGAGAAGGAGATACACCACAAGGTGCATCCCCTAAAGGCCTGTATGGGATGGCCCCTCCATCGTGAAAAGAACAGAGTAGAAGGAAAGAAGCCGGGATCACAAGCCAAATCTCAGAAAGTTAGATACAATCCAATTTACTAAGTTTTTTTAAGGGCTTCGAGCAGTGCTAAAATCTCCGTGCGATAAATTAGGTTAAATTTATCTCCCACTTACCAAAACTTCGGCCTATTTTGACAGATGCCGAAGGTTTCACCGAAGGACCTTTTTGGCCCGAAGGTGGCCGAAGACGAAGCCTCGGTCCGACTCTAATCAGAAGAGACCTATATTTCAAGATTTACTCTACCAAGAATTTCCATGGATTAGATAGAAGTCATCTATAGATAAGAATATTTAATGATTGAGAGTTGTAGAACACGGTAAAGACGTGAGGAAAGGTAAGGTAAAATTCTCTAGAAGTTATAGGGATAAGCGAATCAGCGAATGGCTTTAATCAATTTGTATTTGATTGCAAAGAGATGTTTTTTTTTTTTTTTTTTTTTTTGGCTTTTCGGCCATGGTAGCCATAAGCCATTTACGATACTATTTATTTTTATTTTTAAATTTGTCTCTACCTCGGGGGTCAGATTTTAGCCGGATGCCTCGAGCCGGATTCGAACTCGGGTCCTCTTGGTTAGCTGGCTGACATGCTACCGCCTAGCCTACCCGACCCCCCACAAAGAGATGTTGAATTTCTAAATGTTTTTCAAACAATTATAGCTTTATAAGGCATTATTACTTCTATTTCTTCAACACGAACATCAGAATAACAGCTGAAAAGAAAAAATATGCTGCGTTCCACTCAAAAAACTGCTCCAAAATATTTAAATGAATAGACTTCCAACTCTATTTCTTGAAATCGTTTTTGTGTTAAATAAATGTTTTCATAATGAGAAAAAATGTGCCCATCCACTTGACTTTACCATACAAACTGACCCCTCACTTATATTTAATATTTAATAAAATTATTTATAATCATGTAGGGGGGTAGGGGTTCATAGACTTCTATTTCCATTTTTTGGCCCTACAACCCCCCCCCCCTCCCCATTTTGGGTGGTTAGTTTTCGCATTTTTAGTCTTCTGGTGTCCTCCCATTATGTATACAAAAATTTGTTTGAGTTTGGTACAAGGGTCTAGATTTTCATTTTTTGACCCTACACCCCTCGCCCCCCATTTTGGGTGGCTAGTTTTTGCATTTTTAGACTTCTGGGGGTCCACTGATTATGTATACAAAATTTGGATGAGTTTGCTCAAATGGTCTAGATCTTTAATTTGTAACCCTCTCTCCACTCTTGTGGGTAGATATGCACCAAAATCTAATCAGATCTTAATCTCAGTACATTAAAACTACGTGAGAAATTTGGTTTTGATATTCACACTAGTTTTTGAGCTAGCTCGTCCACAAAAATTTGGTAACGCACAGACTAACAGACTGACAAACTAACAGACATATTGACAAAACAGTTATTATCTCGAAAAATATAATTTTTTCGATGTTCACTTATTAGGACTTTTTTGTAGACCGAAATGCCATGGTTTCGCTCAATTTTTTTAATCAAAATAGTTTCAGCCGTTTTTGAGATATTTTGTAAAAAAGAAGCAAAAAAACACTTTTTTCATGCATGATTACAATACTTGACCATACCCTGTATGGTAAAGTAAAAAAAAATAAAAAATGAAAGATATGTACCTACAATCTAAGTTTTCATAGAGCTGCTCATTGAGTGACTACGGATAAATCCTAGGTCACTTTATATGTATATTATTATTATTTTTTTTTATATACAATTAACATTCGTTATGACCCGCTCTATGCGTTCTTTTATTAAAACTGCAAAAGTTTAGAGAGAGCCCCTCATCGCCCTAAATAAAAGTATATAGTTATAAGATTGGAGTAATTTTTGGAGACGGACTGAAAAGTGAAATTGAGTGGATATTGATGAACCAGTCCAAAAAAAGAAGATAATGTATACAATCTTTTTATTCATAAACCGACGTTTCGGAGGCTATTCCCTCCTTCTTCAGGGTTTTGTCAGTGAAGGAAATCCAATGCAACATTCCCCTCTCTCTCCTCTTTCAGTGGCAGTAACAATAATATATTGTTTATTTTTCTATGAAAATCAAAGATTCAGACCACAGGGGGACCCTTTGTATACATTTCAGTTGTTTTTCGAGGGTGTTAAATTTAAATTTTTTCACTTTATATCAAACAAATACCGTATTTGGTCTCTCTAAATACTCTTGTATTAGAATCGATAAAAATATCTTAGGAATTAATAGTTTATTTTTCTATGAAAATTAAAAATTCGAGCCACAGAGCACCCTTTGTATTCTTCATTTCAGATTTTTCAAAAGTGTCAAAGTAAACTTTTTCGGTTTATGTATGTCTAATCGTAAGTAAGAAATTAAAATGAATGATAAATGAATTTTTAGCTTCTTAATATTACTTTGTTTTTTCTCTAGTTAAGCCACATGTCTTGTTTCTGTTTGATTGTTTGTCGGCTGAGTAACAAAAAAAAAAATTCAATATCCACGCGATACCGACCCCATGAAAAATAATATTTATAAATAAATAAATTGATGATGAGGGCCAAACCTTCGAAACTATAGTCTCAAACAAATAAATAATAAATATATTTGATATATGTGTGTGTATGTTTATTTGAATCAAGCAAACAACCTCTTTGTTTCTCTTTATGTCTTTCTTCAATTAATTATGAAGCTTAGGGACGCACCTGTGAAGAGGCCGTGGCCCCCCAGGGGCGCCGCGGCGCACAGTTTGGGAACCTCTTGTCCAATGGGTGAACCGCGACCTAACATCGTGTACACCTACTTCCACTTTCATTTCCAAGTAAAAGACAATAGATGACAATATATTATCTAATGAATTCCAAAATAATTCCAAAGACGGTGTACACCTAATTCCAATCGCGGTTCACCCTTCGCTCTGGTCTAAAGAAATGTCTGAAATGTGGGGATTAATCAATGGGTTATTTACTGATTTCAGGCTATCACAATAGCTCTCGACTGTTTTCAAAAAGAGAAAATGATTAGGTTTTGATCTTTCTTTTTTTTTTTTTTTAATGATATTGATGTCAGAAGGAGGTACACCAGAAGGTGGATCCCCTAAAGGCCTGTATGGGCTGGCCCCTCCATCGTGAAAAGAACAGAGCAGAAGGAAAAGAAGCCGGGATCACGAGCCAATCTCAGAAACTTAGATACAATTCAATATCCAATTTACTAAGGTTTTAGGGGCTTCGAGCAGTGGTAAAATTCTCCGCGCGATAAATTCGGTTAAATTTATCTCCCATTTAATTTTTATTACCAGACCCTATACTTACAGAAAAAAATGTCTGGGTATAGCCGGGAATCGAACCCGAGACATCCGGGTTGCCAGTCAGTTACTCTGACCATTACACCACGGGGGCGGACAGACTTATAGGTATAGTTCAGAATTTCTGCTTCTAAAGAAAGATATAAAAAGAGTAAAGAATTGATCACCCAAATACAGTGTAAATCTACTTTGTGGATGACAAGAGTATTGAATTCACTTTAAAATTTTGTTTTTGTTTTTTAGAAACGTCTAGAAAAATCATTTTCAAGCATGAATTTTTGAAGTGAAAACTTCTTTAGGCACGTTGGGCATTTTTGGGATGTGGAAAAAGCACTGAACTCGCGTGACCGTCACGCTTATATAGATGGCTCCGAGTGGTGAACCGCGACCTAATATGCTGTACAGCTACTTCCACTTGTACTTCCAAATATGTATTTCCAAGTACTTCCAAATATTTTCAAGCACTTTCTAATATTTCCAAGCACTTCCAAATATTCCCAAGTACTTCCAAAATACTTCCAAAGAGGTGTACACCTACTTCCAATCGCGGATCACCCCTCGGATGGCTCCTTGTTTGGTCGAATATAGGCAAGGGGTAGTCTGCCTGCTGGGGTGAGGGGTAAGTGCAGTTGGCTGCTTCTAGAGGGCAGGAGAGGGGGTGTCTGCTCACTGGGGTGCGAGGAAGATGTACGCTCTTTGGAATAACGACGGGAGAAAATTTCCGTTAAGAGGGAAGTATTTTCGAAAAAATCAGGAAAAAGTGACTTCCTTTTAAGGGATTTTGATAAAATTTTGGTACCCCCTTAATTGAAGAATTCCCTATCGAATATTTTGAAAACTCGGAAGTTTCTTCTAGCATTAAAATGTTTTTATTAATAAAACGAAAGATTAGATTTCAAATTAAAAACGCAGAAAATTTTTAATATTAGAATGTGGCCAATGAGTGGAAATTTATAAACTGCACTTCTCTGCAATGTTTCAAAATTCTAGCTCAAATAATTTGCTGACAAACAAATTGCCAATTCTTTAAAATTCGTTAGAAAGGATACCAAGCCTTTCCAGTTTCCACTTTTTCCTCTAATTTGATATTGTATGATGAGCACCTAACTATATAAAGCTAGTAGAAAGAGGAGAAAGAAAAACATTTTTCTCTCTTATTTAAACATACTTAAACAAAGTGAGGTTTTAAACAAATAATCTTTATGATAGAACAGTATAGAATCAAGGAAATAATAAACAGATTGAACGAACAAATAAATAAGTGTCTTTCTAGTAAATCAATAAAAAACAGTGTATTTTGTTTCTAGAGAATCTGCTTTTAGAAATTTATTAGGTAAATATATCCAACTAATTTTTATGAGTGTAGGATGCCATTCAGGGCCAAGAGGGCAAAGCAGCAAAGTGTTAAAAGCAATCGTTTGCAAGTCTGAACGTGTAGAATTACGCAAACGCGCTGAGCCAGAGACGAAGCTAGTGGGGGGCTCATGCCCCCTTTTAATTATCTAATTGATACTAAATATAAATGAAGTCCACAAAAGTCTAATATAAGCCGGACAAGTGTGAGTAGGACTCGCATAGAGAGGGTTCCGTATCTTATATCTTGCAAAATACTTGAACTAGTAAATGTATACTTGTTTTGGGCTGATAAAGATAGAATGAGTGAACTAGTCGATTTAAATTAAATGTTGTTAGAGTTCATGGCTGTGATGAAACTGTATTATATGAAGGAGGAGGTATCAGCCAAAGTTGGTTGCGCTGGGTTCAATAAAACATCCTGAATAAAACGTTTCGGTCTGATTTTTTTTGGACATCTTTAGTTAATTGGGCTACAAAATTTACAAATAGATGTTAACATTGATATATTTTATACTTATTATCATAATATTACAAATTGACCAAGTTGGTTGTTTAAACTGATGTTTCCATCCACGTGACTTTACCATACACTTTAATATTAAATTAAATGATTTATAATTATTTACGAAAGAACCCCCCTCTTAATTTTGAACCCATTAGCAATTAATAATAGCTATTTTATTAGACTTTTTTATCAGAAATATCAGCTTTCTTCGATTATTGTTTGAAAATATTTTTGACCCCCCCACACACACACTTTTTGGTCAATATCAATTTCACATGGAGATAATTGAATTTTTTTATTTTGCCGAGATAAAGAGAAACAAAGAGGTTGTCCTCTGCTTGATGCGAATAAACATAAACATATATATATATATATATATATATATATTGTATGTTTATTTGCATCAAGCAGAGGACAACCTTTTTGTTTCTTTTTATGATTTACATAGTCTGTCAGTATGTCATTTTCATAAGGTCGTATAGGGCGCATATGCGAAATTTCGTGGAAATCGATTAAAGGGTCTAAGACTAACTATCTCTATTTAGCCCCCCCTCCCCCGAAAAATAATAACTTTTTTATTATAAGTTCACATTATAGTATATTTCATTTTTATTGGCTTTTTTTAGTATAAAAATCTTATAAGTTTAATCTGTAAACGCCCCCTCCACCCCCCTTCAATTTTTGGTTCGATTTCAACCAAAATCAAATATGCTCTTAATCTCAATGCACCAAAACTATATGTGAAATTTCGTTTCGATATTCACACTAGTTTTTGACTAGAGCGTACACATAATTAATTAACGTCTAACTAATTAACGTCTGACATTTTGTCAAAATAATTAATATCTCATAAAATATAATTTTTTCGATATTCGCTCATTAGAGCTTTTTTGTAAACCAAAAAATAAAAAATAATCTCAATTTGGAATGCAATCTTACTCGAAAAACAACTATCTTATTTTTTTCAAAACGTAATAAATTTATTTTTAAGCTTAGACGAATTATTTTGCTTAACAATTTCAAAACCACTAAAGCTTAATCTTAACTTAATGAGAAAAGTCCAATTTTAATATTTATGCTGTTAATGAGATATTAATTGACTTCTACTTACAGAAATATTGCCCTATTAATGCTTGAACAAATAAAGTCAACGGTTTATCCTTATTAGCAAAGTCTAAAAGAGGATTCACGGACTCGTGACTTGCTTCACTAATAATGCTTCCAAATATCTACATTTGATGAGCACCCGACTTTCATTTAGCCCTCTTTTATAAAAAATAAAATTGGGGGAAAAAGTAAAGCTAGAAAGTTGAAACTTAGCAGTGAAGTTTATTAATGCAAATTTTTTCTGCCAAAAAGGTCATTATATACAAACTTCCCATATAAAAATTGAAAGCTCTTTCTTTTAGATGGGAAAACATTTTGGCATTAGATCGAACTTAATATATTCGGCATTCCGTTCCTGAGGTATTTAATGGCTAAAGAAATCTAGGCAGACTTCAGAAAACACCCATGTTTGAGAATCATTTTTCTATTCGTTTCAAATTCGATATCTCTCGAACATCTGAACAAAAGCCCATAAAATTATTTCTTCTTCTTTTCACGATGGAGGGGCCAACCCAGGCCTTTAGGGGTTGCACCTTTATGGTGTAACTCCTTCTCTCATCATTTTCATAAAAAAAAATTATATATTTTCGTTTGAAAAATTGATATATTTAATTACCTATTATGGAGCTGAATAGCAAAAATGATAACTTAAATTAGGTATATAATATGATAAGATTTTTTATTTAAAATAAATTCAGGCAATAATATCAAAATAAGATGCAATCAAAAAATAATATTAGCTCGTTCTAACGATGTAAGGATGTGTAATTTATATTAAGTAATCCTAATTAAAAAAAAACTACAAAATAGTACATCATGTAATCTGATTATTTTACTTAGGGAAAGTGGTATAGGTTTTAGGTGAAACATGATATTAATTAATAAAGTAAAGGGTGTGTAGTTTCACAGTGAATGAAATAAAACTCAAAAGAGGTTTATACAAACTCAATATATTTCGGATATTTAGTCCATCATCAGTTTTTAACCTGTTAACTCCTGATGATGGACTAATAATCCGAAATATATTGAGTTTGTATAAACCTCGAGTTTTATTTCATTCACTGTGAAACTACACACCCTTTACTTTATTAATTAATCTGATTATAGCAGACCAAATAATAGCGTTGGTCTCAGGTGATCTCAAAAATTGATTTTCATGAGAGAACTCGTATTTGTATTGTAAATGCATCACGATTTATTAATGTAAGTAATTATCAAAAGAGAGTATAAAAAGTTATATTTATTACGCATAGATAATGTATAGAATATCATAAAATTACTTATATTTGCACTTGAACGAAAAAGAATATGAAGCTTAATATAGAAAAGACGTGAAAGAAAGCTGGGACATCTGGCGGCTATCGTTTCAATTATTTTAAATATATAGTATTTTAGAATGAAAAGTATTCAATAAAAACTTTATACATATATTATTAATATTATATTATGAAATATTATATATTTGGATTAAAGTGTGTCTGATCTTGAGAATAGGATGTATTTTGTTTTTAAATTAAACTTGAATCCTTTAATTGATTTACTCCGTTTCTGAACATATTTTATTTTTTATGTACTTTAAGAAATATTAAGGGTATCACGTGACAGTGTAGAGCCTACTTCATGCTCATGAAAATATAAGTATTAATAAAATTAAGTATTTGGATGAACTGATAATAATTTTTCACAAAATAAGTAGAATATATTATATTATATTATTATTATATATTATATATATTATTATATTATATTATATAATTCACTTAATTTTACACTTTATTTATATATTAACCTAAAGGAAAAGACTTGAAAAAAAGTATTAAGCCTAAGAAATCTATTCTTAAAAAATTACTATGCAAGAAATTTCAGAGAGTGTATCATAAACAAAAATGGACTCACTTTTTAATTACAAGATATGGGTCGTTATCGCACGCCAAAAGAGACCTGATGTTTACCATTCACTTGAATGTTTCAAACTAAATGAAAATAGCACACTTAAAGAAAAATATACTCGCCAGTTGTCTTATCAAATACTAAGAAGCACAAGATTATTTTTAATAAAAATAAAAAAGGCATGCTTCTCGAATTAATCGAGTTATATGCATATTATATATATATATAATATTTATTAAAAAATTGCATCTATAAATGGAATTGCTAAATACATTTTTAATAGCATTAAAAATCACTTGAATCAATAAGGTTGAATGGCTTCATCAGCCATGGTAGGAGATTAATAATCACTATACAATGAAGAGGAGGTGGCTTAATGAAAAAAAATAAGAGATATTTTTCCTATCCTCAAATCGAGAAATTTTCTCTGGAGAAGCCCATTTTTTTTAATTATTAGAATCTTATAAAAATATTTATTTTAGAAAAAAAACTGATGTTAAATAAAGCAATTTGAACAGCGAAAGCTAAATAATATAATCAATATTTCTTATCTTAGTTCTACATACAGAAAATTATTTTATTATTTTTTATTTATTTATTTATTTATTAAAAGGAAAAATAAATTGAGCATCGGACGGCATTCGAACCCGTGTCTCTCTCCTTTACGCGAAGAGCAGCTTTCCAACTAGCCTACGGATCCTCCCGCCAGATAAGCTCTTAGATTGAATGTCATTTTTCCTTTTCTCGACTTTTTCTATTTAAAGTATAGTTACTTATGCTTTTAGACAAATTAACTTTTTAAACTTTTAGTTTTAATTTTTTCTTAAAGCAATTTGAACAGCCAAAGTTAAATAATATAATCAATAATTTCTTATGTTAATTCTACATACAGAAAATTATTTTATTTTATTATTATTATTTTTTTTGAAAAGGAAAAATAAATTGAGCATCTTACGGGATTCGAACCCCTGTCTCTCTCCTCTACGCGAAGACCGGCTTTCCAACTAGCCTACGGATCCTCCAACCAGATAAGCTCTTAGATTGAATGTCATTATTCTTTTTCCCAGCTGTTAAATAAAATTTTAAAAGATGCAATTTTATTTTCTCAAGTTAGAGATCGTTTCTGTTATTAGATAATAAAAAAATATCACATTATTGTAAAACTTACCTTTATCCTCTAACGATGAAATCAGATTTTCATCCTCTTTCCTATAGAAGCACTCAGCTAAAACTAGAATTCAGAATTTTGTTTTCCAGTTATTTTATAAAAAATGATTTCTACGAAAAGGGACACTATTATGAATGGAATTTGATCAATTTTTCATTAGTATTAAAATCAAAATGCGAAAATTATGTTATAAATTTAAAAAAAAACCATAACACGATAAGTATTTTTTATTAAAAATTAAATTAATTTAAATCAAAATATTGTAAAAATCAAATTCTAAGATTTGACGAAATCTTGGTAATTACCTAAAGATTATCAAAATGGTGTTATTTATTTATTTTTAATAAAAACTTTATTTGATTCAAATCGTTTTATGAAAGGAAAACTTTGAAATTTTGCGAAATTTGGTTGAAGATCGCCAAAATGATTTTTAATGAATTTTAATTTGATTCAAAAGTATGAAAAAAATTTGGTAAAATTTTTTTGATGATTGCCATTACGACTCTAAGAATATTCTTAGCAAAAGGTTTGAATCTTTAACCCTGTTGAATTGTTAGGGGTTGATTCTAATTAATTTAGGGTGAGAAATCATTATATGAAACCATTTATTATATATATACAGTCTTCTATCGAAGTTGCCTCGGAGAGAGTCCGAAGTGTAATGGATTCTCTTGCGTTGTCTTTGCTTATATCGTAGCCGAAGTTATACATTCATAATGACGAAATAGCTTAACTTTGGCTTCTTTAAATTTGCACAGTATAAATAATAGATAAACCGAGGGGTGTACCGCGACCTAATATCGTGTACACCTACTTCTACTTGCACTTTCATTTCCAAGTAGAAGACAATAAATGAAGGGGCATTATCTAATGAATTCCAAAATAATTCCACATAATTCCAAAGACGTGTACACCTAATTCCAATCGCGGTTCACCCCTCGGATAAAACGAATAAGAAAAATATTTAGTATTTTTGAGTAAATTCAATATTTCGGCCGCCTGGAGAACTTCACCCATTAGTCAGCGTAAAGAATAATAATTTTTCATTTCATTTTATCAGCGAATAGTCAATTCTTTTATCTTTTACAATCACAGTAAAAAAAGACTTGAATATTGTACCTAGCTTGTTGTCCGAAATCGAACTTGAATTTGAAATATTTTTTCATTTAGAACTTTTCGAGGGGTGAACCGCGATTGGAATTAGGTGTACACAGTCTTTGGAATTACTTTGAAATTCATTAGATAGTCTATTATCTTCTACTTGGAAATGAAAGTGGAAGTGGAAGTAGACGTACACAATTTTAGGTCGCGGTTCACCCTTCGGAACTTTTTAACTAATTCATTTTTTGCACGTATAAGAAAAATATTGAATTATAAAATATAAATAAATAACTGTACTAATTAAAATCCCCTCAATATCTAGTCTAAATTTGAACATGATTTATGACGTTGGTGCGCCTGTATTTAGGCAACCAATTGCGCGGAGTAGAATGAAAGCTGCGTAGGAGCTAGGCGAATCCAGTCGTTGATGGAAAGCTCCACAACTTTTTTTTTTTTTTATGATAATGATGAGAGAAGGAATTACACCAAAAAAGGTGCAACCCCTAAAGGCCTGGGTTGGCCCCTCCATCGTGAAAAGAAGAAGAGAGAATTTTATGGGTTGGGCGGGGGTCGAAGGTATCTGTGGATACGAGTCTTAAATAGCTGAAGGTTATAAGTCGCGGGAAAGATGGTGGTAGGGAGCGAGTTCCAGTCTCTGGAGGTCAAAGGGATAAAAGAGTTGGCGAAAGCGCTTGTTCGACTTTTATCCAATTTGACAGCGAAGGGTGCTGAGCGTTAGAAAACCGCGTGTTTCTCGTAAAGAGGGCATTAGGGGGGATAATTGATTTCAGCTCGACTGAACAGACACCGTGATAGTATCTGTAGTACAGGGAAAGGGCAGAAACGGTTCTTCGGTGAGCCAGGGAGTCGAGTGAGTTTGTTAGAGCCGGTTCTCCTATTAGTTTAATTGCTCGCTTCTGAATTGCATCCAGTGTAGCAAGAGAATGCTTGGAGGCACCCCTCCACAGATGAGAGCCATATTCGAGACAGGGACGAATTTGAGCCTTATACAGTATAAGAAGTTGACTGGGAGTATAACAGCATCTAGACCTAAATAGGAGACCAAGTTTGCGCGCTGCAGCTTTAGCAGTGGTTGAGATATGGTCATTCCATGAAAGGTCAGACCCTAGAGTTACGCCTAGCATTGAAATTTTATCCCTGAATTCTAGTGAGTTTGAGTCGAATGATATGTTTGGGAGGTTTCTGTCGACGCGCCTTACGCCCGACTTACGCCATGTAAATCATCAAGTAGATTTGTATAAAAGGATAATTTTTAAATAAGCTTTAAATGGGTCGAGAATAGATAAGGTAGAGTTTACCTTATAAATTTTCCTGATTTGCTGCCTCAATTCCATTTTATTAATGTGATTTTGCTTTTTACTTTATCCGAGGGGTGAACCGCGACCTAATATGCTCTACACCTACTTCCACTTGTACTTCCAAATATTTCCAAGTACTTCCAAATATTTCCAAGTACTTCCAAATATTTCCAAGTACTTCCAAATATTTCCAAGTATTCCAAATATTTCCAAGTAATTCCAAATATTTCCAAGTACTTCCAAATATTTCCAAGTATTCCAAATATTTCCAAGTACTTCCAAATATTTCCAAGTATTCCAAATATTTCCAAGTACTTCCAAATATTTCCAAGCACTGGCAAATATTTCCAAGCACTTCCAAATATTTCCAAGCACTGGCAAATATTTCCAAGCACTTCCAAATATGTATTTCCAAGTATTTCCAAATATTTCCAAGTACTTCCAAATATTTCCAAGTACTTCCAAAATACTTCCAAAGAGGTGTACACCTACTTCCAATCGCGGATCACCCCTCGACTTTATCCAATGCAAACTCCAGGGAATTCAATACTTTGGGCCAACGGCAGATTGATTTCGCTTGTCTTCTGAACTTACAGAGTAATAAATATCTCTTCATTTTTCTAATAATTACTAAATAATCTATTGTTTTTTTTTTTAATTAAAATAATTTTAGCCGCTTTTTGAGATATTTCGAAAAAAATGATCAAAAACAACTCCACAATTACAATACTTACCCATATTGATTAAAGTAATAAACCTTCTGTCAGATGTAGCGAAAAAACACAATTATTTAATTAGAGAAGATTTTTATTGATTTTTTATTTTTTTTAGTGTTTCGAATTAGATTTGACCCTCATCTTCGAAGTGAAGCTGTTGTAAAATAATAAACCATACTATCATTTGCGAGTCAAGCTTCTACATTCATGATTGCTCATTACAAGACGACTTATCTAATAAATAAACATATTAAATAAAGGAGCATACAAATTAAAAACAACAATAAGTTTTTTAAGCTTTTTAATATTTATATATTTATATCAGATATATTTAAATAACATTAAATAATCTTTATCTTTTCATTTCATTTCCATATTTATATAGTATATAAATAAAATTATTAATATTATTTTTTATTTTTTTTTATTTTTTATTTCTATCATTTTTTGAAACAAATCCAGATAAAATATAAAGGGAGTAATTCCGACACCAGAGTTCTTTGATCCAACAAATTATATGTAATATATATGTATATATTTTTATCTGTTCTTTCCTATGGGTTATGGTATTTTTTTTTTAAAGCAGAAAAATTAAAATTGAAAATACAAATGAAAATCAAGCAGAAGAGCTGACCCGCAATTTGTACCGAAGTAAAGTGAAAAATCTATTGGTCAACAGTTTTAGGCATGAATCATTAAAATAGTTTAATCTCATATTTTTTTATATATATTTATATATACTTTTGGACAAAGGGCCAGCCCATTATATTTATTCATTTTTTTAAATTAATATATTATAATTATATTTCTCTAAGCAAAATAGATTTCGAGGCACCTATAAAAAGGCTAGTTAGGAATAAAGTTCAAAAATCTATTTTTGATCTGATTTTTGTTTCTTTATTTTTCTGATTTTCCATTTTTTCATTTTTAAAGAAATTATATATTAAAATGAATTTAAATTTATTTACTTTTGAAAAGACTAGCCTATATTAGTTTATGTATAATATATATATTTATATAATAATATATATTTACTTCTGATTGGAAGAAAATTACCAAAAGTGTAATCGAATGTCTTTTTGTGGAATGAATGGTTCACTACAATTTCTAATTGGGCCCTGAATTTGGGTATACGTTTTTAATGTTCCGTATTTTGATTTTTTTTTTTGGATGGAAGAATGAATTCAGGCCCAGATTTCGAAATAAGAAAAGATCAATCGAGAGGGTCACTGCTGGGGGTGGTGGACGAAGAGCAGGCAGTGAGGAGTCGTCAAGTTCCAGATGAGTTGTGGATGGCGATTGTGCGTGGGTGGCTGCCATGGAATGTGGTCGCTTGCTGCCCTTTTGTTATTCGATTATTGAGGCCTTCGTTCGCCGGAGATAAACTGGTCCATGATCTCTTGCATCGAGTGGGTGAGATCGCCACCTTCATCGGATGACATCATCACTGTTCGGGTTGTGGTCGTCACTCTGCCAAACAAATCAGAAATTCGAAATTAATATCTTTTTTTTTTTAATTTATTTATTGTCACCGGGAACAAAGCCCATTTAGACAGCACATCAGTAAAGTGTTAGTAGGGTTAGTGAGGGTGCCGAGTTTTTAGCCGGTAGAAATTTTTATTTGCCAGCCAGGATCGAACCCCTGCCTTCCGGTCCAACATCGTTATAATCGATGCCGAAGCAGGGCTAGCGCGTTAGCCAGCTCAGCTAACCCGACTCCCCAAATTAATATCTTATTATCATAGAATATTTTTTCTAGAATAATATACGGTTTTGGAAATCAATTTCAAAATAGGATTATTCACTTTCAAACTGAATTAAATATACAGTGAAATCACTCAAATCCGAACTAATTGGGGGTGTAGCCTGTTCGGATTAGCCGAAAGCAGCTTCGACAATTAAAGATAACTGATATCAAGTGAAAGATTAAGTGATATTTTGTGTGTTTCTATTATTATTAATAACCAAGTGTTACCGTTTTTCAATCCTGGATGACATAAGTATGTAGACACATTTATACTTTGTTAATTTTTCAACTAATTATATAAAATAAAGTTATAATGTAGAATATATCTCAACAAAATCACTTGTGTAAAAAAAGGCCAAGTTCTATTAATAAAAACTGTTTGTCAAAAAAAGTAGTGAAATCTAATGTGTTGCCAACCTCAATATCATCAATTTAATAAATGAGTAAAGAATATAGTAACTTCAATTGAAACGCATGTTTTTCATTTTACTTGTCCATCTATATTCATTTATTTCACATTTTTAGTTGAAATTATTTTCCTAAAACTTGGCTTTTACGCATTATTATTATTGTGTGATAGGGCCTCAACCTCTCCCTTTTAGCTCTTTCATCCTCTCTTATTATGATCTCATGATATGGTAACTAGTAATTCGTGACATACATAACAATTCGTAAAAGCCAAGTTTTAGGAAAATGGTTTCAGCCAAAAATGTGAAATAAATGAATATAGATGGACAAGTAAAATGAAAAACATGCGTTTTAATTGAAGTTACTATGGTATATTCTTTTCTGATTTATTAAATTGATGATATTGAACTTGGCAACACATTAGATCTCACTACTTTTTTTGGAAAACAGTTTTTATTAATCGAACTTGGCCTTTTTTTACACAAGTGTTTTTGTTGAGATTTCACTTCTTTTTGTAAGTTGGGTGGGAATTTAACCTGCAAGATTCACGCATTTATTTTAAAGGCTGATGATTTCTCACTTTATTAGTGATTCAAGTTAATACACTATGTTAAATTTTAGCATTTTAGTGTCGTTGAATTTTCACTATTAATTAATTTAGCTCATAAGTTTCACTCCTTCATTTTAGATGCTAAAAAAGGGTAACTTTCAGTTTTTCGATTTCACCCTTTATTAATGCCTCGAAATCTACTAACATTGCAAATTTTAGCATTTTATTGCTGTTGAATTTTTATTTAATGAGAATTTATATGATAAACTTCACTCCTTCATTTAAGATGCTGAGGAAGGAAACGTTTTGTTTTTTTATTTTCTTCTTTATTAAGAAAAGCTCTACCACTATGTCAAATTTCATCAATCTAGTCATTATATGTTAATTTAGCCTATAAATTTTACCCCTTCATTTTATGTTCTGAGGAAGGGAATGTTTCGGTTTTTCGATTTCACCTATTATTAACGCCACAAACTCTACAACCATCACGAAAATAATGTGACCGATAATAATAATTTACGGCACAAAATTTACCCCCTTCAATTTATGTCCTGAAGAAGGGAAAGTTTCGGTTTTTTTGATTTCACCCTTTATTAATGCTCCAAACTCTAACACAATCCCGAAAATGATGATAATTTATTGTACAAATTTCACATCTTCCTGAAAAAGGAAAAGTTTCGGTTTTGCGATTTCACTCTTGATTAATTTACCAAATTCTACTAATATGCCAAGTTTTAGCACTCTAGGATCATTATATTTTCACTGAATGTTAATTTAGTCTATAAATTTCACCCCTTCATTTCGGGCCCCGAAGAAGTGAAAGTTTCGGAGTTTCAAGTTCCTCTTTAATTAATGTGCCAATCTTTAACACTATGCCAAATTTCAGCATTCTAGGTTCATTGAATTTTTAGTATATGTTAATAAAGTCTACATATAACTTTAACTCCTTCATTTTAGGTCCTGAAGAAGGGAAACTTTCGTATTTTAGATTTTCCAAATTAAGTGTAACCCAAACTCTTTCAAAATGCCAATTTTTAACATTCTAGGATAAATATATAGATATTTTAACTGTATGTTAACTTAACCTACAAATTTCAGCCCTTCATTTCGGGCCCCTAAGAAGTGAAAGTTTCGGTGTTTCAAGTTCCTCTTTAATTAATGTGCCAATCTTTGCCAGTGTGCCAAATTTCAGCATTATAGGTTCATTGTGTTTTCACTATATGTTAATTTAGCCTATAACTTTCAGCCCTTCATTTTGGGTCCTGAAGAAGGGAAAGTTTCGATTTTTGGATTTTTCCCATTAATTGTACCCCAAACTCTACCAACATGCCAAATTTCAGCATTCTAGAATCAGCGGAAGTAGTCTAGAATTTTGATGAGTGAGTGAGTGACGAAAAAGCCTATCTTTGGCTTCTTGTAACTTAGAGGGTATAATCAATAGAAATATGAAATTTCGTAATTTAGTTTAGATTATGGACCAGTATTGTGGAAAAAAATTTCAGAAATGTAGAGGTTTCCAGTACGAAGTTACAGAGGCGTCAAAATGGCCTGAGTTGTTTCCTGTAAAGGGTATAGGCAGTGCAGTCTGGCAGTGCACACACCCCCGTTCGACTCAAACTTGCCTGGGGCACTACCGTGCCCTCAGATACATAATTATTTTATGACTAAATAGTAATAATAATATCTATTTTGAATAGACTGTCAATACAAATACAGTATACAAAAAGTTTTTGGAATCATAAAATAAATAAGTTTCTCTTTTTTGCGTTCGGATTTCGGGGGGATTTCGGATTTCCGGGGTTCAGATTTGAGTGGTTTTGTATTATTATATTATTAAGTATAAAAACGACGAAAAATTTTAATTGTTAAAGGAAAAGTCGTTTCCAAGATTATTGATTACCCGGGTTCGAATCCGACTCGAGGCAACCGGCTAAAAATCTGATCCCTACATAGAAGATATAATTCAATAACAGTATCGTAAATTGGCTGATGCCTATAGAATGGTCGAAAAGCCAAAAAAAATAATTATTGATTTTTGTGAGCCACGAATATGCTAAAGTAAGATTAATTATGTCTTATAGTGAAACTGTATTTGACAGAATGATAAAATAAGGTATTTCGAACCTTACCTAATGTTCAATTTATTTGTGATTAATTTATTTAAAAGTTTTTTATAATTTTCCTGGTTTTATCATTCTAGCCAGTGAGGAAGTCAAAATAAATTGACGAATGTCTGGCCCACTTAAAACTCAGTGTTTTTAATTTATCCATTTCCCTACGATTCCTTTTATATATTTATACTATGGATACGAATGATGTAACATGAATTATATATTTTTAAAAATGGACTTCACTATGACCACTGCACTCTCAGTCAACTCGCCCCATCTTTCTTAAAATATAATTTTTTTTTAATTTAATTAGACTTTTAAATTAAAGCTGATTTTATTTAAAAAAAAAATTATATTTATAAAATAATTATCGGAGGGGGGGGGGGGGAGTATTCATATTTTTAATTTTATTTACAATATAGAGTGTTAAAATAGGTTCACATATTTTTGAATGGAGGTAGTATTTTTTAAAAATTAAAAAAAAAAAATAGTCGAATAAGCATGGGTTCTAAAACAAATACTTTTTAAAACATGAATCATTGCATTTCATCATACTCAATGTGCTTGCGATTCAATCAGTGGAGTAGCTACATATTCAATTCCCTCGGACAAGTAAAATCTGTAGGCCTCCTTGCTTTTATTTATTTATTTAATCAATAAGGGGACAGGTATATCCTTTTCACAAAAAATAATATTAGAAATAACATAATAAAGCTCGGAATAGATCTGGCGAAATTTATTTTGAACAATTTAGTTTAAAAATCATGCATATATGTATACCTACATGTTTAAATGTATAAAATGTTAAATGTATCATATATATTTTCCGAAATTTGAATCAGATATGTCAAGTTTATGTTAAAATATTTAGGCACTTTTAATTTATTTATCTAATATACGAGGATAAGTCAAAAATTACCTACACATCTCGTTCTACAAATTTATTAAACTAAGATAGGAGGCGGCCGCATGCGCATGCGTTGAGTTGGCGCGTCTGTGGTCACGTGTGGGGAATTTAATCACGATCGCGTCAGTTTTCGTCTAGCTACAACAGCATAAGCATGTAAGCTCCGCTATCAGATTGCACCAAAGAGGAGCAACGAGGAGTGGTCAACGGGTGTGAAAGGTGCTGAAATTCACCGGAGACTTTTGTCACGGGGAAAGTGCTTTATCTCGTAAAAGCGTTTTTTTATGGATCGAAATGTTTAAAAGTGGCCGAACGAGCTTAACACAAAAAGAAGGAGCTGGGCGACCGTCAACTTTGAGACGCTTTGAGACCCTGGAACCCTACAGCCCAGATCTTGCTCCCTCAGACTTTCATCTCTTTCGACTGCTCAAGGAAGCTTTGAGAAGTCGTCGATTTGCCTCAGACATGGACGTTCGGGATGCGGTGCAAAAGTGGCTTCATGACCAACCGAAAACCTTTTACCAGGAAGGCATCCAGAAGCTTGTGGCTCGCTGGACCAAGTGCATTGCTAAAGGTGGAGACTATATCGAAAAATAATGTAACTGTTGTACACCTATCTTAGTTTAATAAAGTTGTAGAACGAAAAGTGTAAGTAGTTTTTGACTTATCCTAGTATATTTTTTTGGCTGTTGAGTGTATAATAAAGATTAAGATTACATTAAACAAAAACTTATAACATATTCTTAAATTCATAATTTTTTTACCTGAAAAATCACTTTATATCGATAATTAAAAATTTATCATTGAAGAGTGGATAATTGCTCATGCTCATACATACTTTGTATTGGTGTCGGGGTCGAATTCGGTGCTTGTAGATTCGGAGAAGACGGGCCCCTCGCTTTGGAAATCGTTCATGCCTATATTGAAAAATCACATAATCGAATGATATAGAAATCTCCTATTTAACGATTTATAGAGACAAAAGATAGAAATGTCTCTAGCTTCAATGATTTTTTTTATGTAAGTTATGTGTTTGTATTTGTAATGTGTCTTTCATTGGTAACTAGCTCTAACCTTCACCATGCAGCAGATTATATCATTAATAATAACAACTACTACTTTGAAAATTAATAAAAATTAATCGCTCGGTTAAACTAGAAATAAATTAGAAACATAACGAAAAATTGAATATTATTATTATTATTATATTAATTTATATTATAACATCAAAGCTAAGCTATCAATAGGTCATATTCTAGATGCTTTCACATTATATATTGACAAATATCAGCTAAATTTACAATCTTAGGCTTGAAACTATGACGTAGGTCTGGGGTCGCTGGGATCTCACTCTATAAGCTTTCATCAAAAAAATTATATACATATATAAATAGCTGAAAAAAGTACATAGACAAAAACTACGAGTCTGGCCTGATCCAACAACAAATTGCCCTTTTAGACTTTATTTCTAAATGCTCTCTATCAAATCAAAATTTAAACAAAGATGAAAAAAAGATTCTCTGGCTAGTTATAAAATTGTTTCTACTCGTTCTCTGTTTTATTGATATAATATTATTCTGGTATATAGACTGATGAAATAAAATAAATAAGGCACATACGCATATAGCCTCGGCAGCTGAAAGGGGCATTAATAAAATAATAGATAATAATAAAATAAATAATATTTCCAAAAGCGTCCTTTTCACATAATCCTAAAAACCTCTGGGTAATATACAACATCCCTTCTCGATCAAATTAGAAACAAATCATACAAAGCTATTTATTTATTTTTTATTATTATTTTTTTTTATTCTCTAGGGAACATCGTTGATTCTAGGTGAAACACATTTAATAAAGAATTAGAATTAAATTTTATTAGGTTTAACAAAAACAAAAAAAGTTAGTTGATAAATATTTTATCCCTTATTAGAGAGCTCCGCCCTTCCCTGTCTTAAATCCTTCAAGCTCTCCCCAAGCTCACAATAATTTTAGTTTCCATCCCAGCTCGGAATAGTCTTACTTTTCATGAATATAAGAGCCTAGGTTATGTTGTACATTCTGGGTTTGGACCACAAGAAATAAATAAAGATCGTCTTTCTAATGATAAGGGGGATATCCCTGTTTTCCTAAGCATCTGTCTTCGTTACCTTTCATAAATTAAATTTTGAGCCCACTAAAAAAAAAAAATAATAAAAAAAATTCTAGATACGTAATGGAAGGCAACCCAGGGGTAGTGAGGAATGAAAAAATTAATACATCAAACAAGGTGTAATTTATTGAAATCCCTCCTCCTTTCCTTTCAAACCGACGATTTTTCCCTACTTCTTCAGGGTTTTAAAGGGTCAAAAACCCTGAAGAAGGAGGGAAAAATCCTCCAAAGCGTCGGTTTGAAAGGAAAAGAGGAGTTCCAATAAATTACACCTTATTTGATATGTGTTAATTTTTTCTTTCCTCTAGCCCTGGGCTACCTTCCATTACATTCAATTAAAAGTTCTACCAGTCCGTCTCGCTCCAGAGAAAATTTCGTTGCAAAAAAATTCTAGATACGTGTTTAATAGATCAATTAAAATACCATTTTGAATTTTCGTTTTGTGACATTTATTTACCCAAAATTACATATATATTTAAAGGAGACAATAAGAGAGTGTGTCTTCTGCTGGAAAGATAAATTTTTCCAGCAGAAGACATACCCTTTTATTGTCTCGTTTATTTTATAAAAATTCTGCTACTCTCGGTAAAAAGAAACCTTCAATTTGATTAGTCTTTATTTAGTGCAAGTTTTGGTATTCTGTAATTCGCAAAAATAATCTTAATAAATAATCAAACAAATCAAAATATGATAAAAAATAAATTTATAAGAATTCAATTGATCTATTAAAAAAGGACTAGAATATTAAAATAATGGTGAACTAAACAAAATGTTTTACCCTCCCTGAAAGTAAAACCACATATAGGTATTCATATAGGTATATTCTGTTTTGATTTTTTTCAAAAATCTGCTCTCATAAAAGATAATTTGGAAATTTCATTTTCAAATTTCCGGAAAATTTATAAGCGTTTACATGAAAAAGCACATTAATATTGATATGGTATAATTTATATAATGTGAAAGCAAACTAATAAGAAAAAATTAAACAAAAATTTCTACTACCATCTATAATTATCATGAGATGATGAAACCTCAAATATTGATCTAAATTAAACGAAAATTTCTAAAATATAAAACACAATAAAAAATTAAAATAAACAAAAAATAGAATATAAAAATAATCTCTATGATTGATTATGTTGTTGCAAAATTCAAAAATGCATACTTATGTTTTCCTACCTAAAATGTTAATTTAAAGATTAATCTACTATAACAAAAAAATAATCAAAATTAAATTACATATTATTTCTAAAATAACTCTATCTAGTTGATTTAAATATATAGTATAATATGTTAGATTGAACAATTATAGTGTTAATGAAATGTGATATTGTAGTGTTGTATAGTGTTTTAAGCTAATGAGTGTGAAGTTTGATAAACATAAATAATAAATTATTCCTATTTAGCAGTTACAGTTGATGTCAGTGTAATTGAAATGAGAATGCAAAATGTTCGTGCTAGTTTTTCGATTGCATGACGTAGGATGATCAATGTGCATGGCTTGAGAAAGAGAAGAAAGTCAGTCCGAATAATAAGAAATCCAAGTCACGATGCCCTACCTAGCACGGAACCTATAAATATTGGGAAATTGGAAAACTTTTCCACATTACATTATCTTTTATTAATTTGAAAGGAAACAAGCAGTTATCTACTCTACTTGATTAAGAATTAGAGTCGTCGTTAGTTTGCTTGAAAAAAAAATATTATTGTAATAATTATCAAAGTTAGTTGGATTAGCTAATTTACATTTTTTTTTTAATTATGGTTATATTTTATAATCTTAAACAACTATTTTTAATTGAAATTGAAGTAAAGAGAAAAATGAAAGCAAGAATTAATTATAAGATGAAAAGTTGTACTAAACGTTTTAATGTTTTTAAAATATACACTGAGCGTGACATCATTATTTTGTTTTATTTTTTATTTACTCGAAGGTCATAATAATTTGTTTGTAACTTTTGTTCTTTCAAATGGCTTCAATTTTAATGAGTGACGTGTATCAATAAATTCTATTAATAATCAGTCTAAATTCAAATAGTCCAGGATAAAACTTTAGAAAAATAATTTTAAGAACATTTCAAACTGTAATTCTAAAAAAAAATTCAGTCAAAAAATATTTTATAGAACTTTTTTTTGATAGAGATTTTCTTTAGGAGACGGACTGGTATAAATATGCAATTGGATGTTGATGAAAGCAGTCCACGGTAACATATTGATCATCAATTGCTTGTTACTTTATTTTCTATTCGAGATGAAAAAAAAATTTTATAATGTTTTTTTGGCATTGTCAAAGGAGACAGAAAGTAATTATGTTTTGAACTACTTTCATTGACTTTTTGTTACCCTGAAGAAGGAGAGAATAAATCTCCGAAACGTCGGTTTAACAAATAAATGTAAAATAATAAAACCTCTACAGTCTTATTTTTTTACAACCACCGTGGACTGCTTTCATCAACATCCAATTGCATTTTATAGAACATATTTTGATAAAACTTTATTTAAGGTCTTTTCAAAATGTTTCATCTTCTAGTTTACCATATTTAGTGAGAGTTTGGTGTTAGCATTTGAGATAAGATTCTCTTATTCTTTCTAATTCTCGGCTAGTGTGATTTTTACTTACTGTAGTAATGACGATATTTAATTGAAAAAATTAAAAACTGTTCATTTATTTAGAAAAATTCTATAGATTTTTAAAATGTATTCTGCTCCAATGGAATTTTTCCCGTATTAAACTTAACAAAATGATATTTGACCATTTCTTTAAGATCGCGAGATAACTGCACCAATCTTAGTTTAAACACAGACTTCATTACCGAAAGAGTTTAGATTTAAACTACTTGACTTTAATTAAGAGTGAAATAAAAATACACTCAAATACATTGGTTCGTATCGAATCAATACGAATAGTAATAAAGAGAAATCAATGAAATTGTCCTCTACTTGAAGGAAATAAATTTATTTGCTAAAATTATATTTTCGTGCCTTCATTATCTGTATTTTTAATTATAAAAATTCGTTTGTGAATTGACCACCTTACTATTACAACAAAACGTTTTTCTCTACATCCAATAGGGTATTTGAACCTATTAGAAATAACAGAGAGATTATTTCTAATTAAAAATAATGATGATGTCGGTCAAGCCTTCGAAATTATAGTCTCAAACAAACATATATATTCATTATATAATTATATAGGTATATGTTTATTTGAATCAAGTTGAGAACAGCCTCAGTGATTTCTCGTTATGAATCAACAAATCCTCTACTCTAGCCAAACTAAATCTTTTCACAGTATAGTTAAGTTTATATTTTGTGATATTTTCTTTTCTGTATTATACCTGTACCTATTCGTAATTTAGACTTTCGAAATGTATTTAGTATAAGCACACGAGCCGACATACCTAAATATCTCACACGATGATGTATTAAATTTGGTACCCACTACTTCAGTGGTGACCAACCATTTATAATACAAACCACACCATATTTCACGAGTTCAGATATCCCATACAACTGAAAATCTTTTCTATGTTCTTACAGCAATGTCAAATGTAAATAGAGACAAGGGTAGGATCTGCTTTGCATAGGGAAGTAAAAAAAAAAATAGCTGATCAAATGAGCCAACTGTATAAACTTCTAATTTGCCACGTTTGTCTCATGGGCCATAGGTTGGCCATCCTTGCACTACTTTAATATTCTCAATGTAAAGTAACACTGTAACAAGACTATAGTATGGAAGATTTCAATTTGCCGATCATAATATAATAGATTCAAATTTTCTTAAAAAATTATAAGACGTGTCATCTATTAAATCCGATGGAATATTTTTAATTATATGTCAGAGGGGCTATTTTACACCCCCTCGGGAATCGAACTGGCTCATCTGCGGGATGCGAACTTCTCTGCGTTTACATATCGTCGGTCCTAAAGCAAAACCACGAATGTGCAGATTCATCATTTTGAAAAAACAAGGTCTGAAGTTTCTATTGGCTTCCAAAAAACAGGTTGCATACTTACTTAATCAAACCCACGACCATCTTCGCTCATCAATAATGTTGTTTCATGACATATTAAGTAAATTAGAATAATAATAACAACATCTTTGCAAAAAAATTTTTTCACATTCGTGGTTTTGCCTTAGGACCGACGATATGTCAGAGAGGTTCGCATCCCGCAGATGAGCCAGATGGTCCGGATTACTGTTACTGGCATTCGGGTTCGATTCTTGAGGGGGTGAAAAACAACCCCCCTGACATATAATTAAAAATATTCCATTCCATCGGATTTAATAGATGACACCATCTTATGATTTTCTAAGGACTATAGTATCTTGAAGTCAACTATCATTTTTATCAACTATTATATGAATTGTTTCAATATTTTTCAAGATGACTGGCAACAAATTCTCTGATTGTTGAAGAGCATGTGAGTGTAACGAACGTTGCTGAGGCGTGTGATGACACATGAATCAAGAACAAGAAAGAAAGAGTGAAAGAGAATGTGTGAGTGATGGATGAAGGTGGTTGGTGGTGGATGGCTGATGGCTGATGGCTGTTGCGGGTGAAGAGCTAGCTAATTGCCACTAGCTCCCTGAATGGTTTGTCGGGTCTGATGAGGATCGAGGAGGAGACCTCGTACTCGTACCGTGTGCGTGGTGAACGCCGGGCCCGTTTCCGGGTCCGGCTGGGGGTGCAGAGGGAAGCGGTGGGGTCGAAGCGCGAGCCACGCGACCAGCACAGCCAGCAGCAGCAAGCAAGCCGCGTCAACGAGCAGACAGACCCTTCGCAAGGGGGATGCTAGAAAACCATGCGACTATGCATGCACGGCTGCCTCTTAAACCAATACTCCAACCTCAACAACATTGCCCACCCAAATAGCACTCTACAAGTGAAACAAACCTCCCTCCCTAAACCCCTTTGTTTATTCTCTCCGGTATCTTTATTGGAGTGCGTTCCGTACAGTGTTGACAGCGCTATCACACATTATATTTTAGTCATCTGAAGTCAGGTGATGTCATTACTTCCATTCACACTGTTTAAACTTTGAACACTCTGACAGCAACAATAAGGGAAAGTGGGGGAATATCGACTACTTAAGCGCTGTTAAAAATATCAAGTATTAATCTTGGTAATAAGATGCTCACAAAGGTCAAATTGCTTGGTTACTTTATCTATTATGAGTTTCTTCTATTGGATTTGCAAAAATAAAATATTTTTTCTATAAGGTAGTTTTTAAAAAAAAGAAGGAAAAATACGGGGTAATTTCGACCGTAGGGTAATATGGTGGAGGCCAAAATCGACCAAGTAGTAATATTTTGAAATAAATTTAATTTTAACATTAATTTTAACATTGTAACATTAGTAATGTTTGTAGGTATTTATTACGCACTTGATTTAAAATAGTTATTACCCCATACCTACCAAGTGTAAATATTAGGTTGGGTAATATCGATCACTGGAGGATAACATCAACTAGCATGATCGATTTTACCCGAAACAATACACCTAACATTAAAAAAAATTTTTTACAAAAAGTGTAGATTAAAAATGAACCAAGTTAGACCCAAATTATTTTAGAATATCCGCTGTATCCTAGGAATCTAAAATGCAATACATTTAGAAAATATAAAAATGTTATTTCTTTAATTAGACCAGAACAATTTTAATAAGAAAAGTCTAGATATCAGCAAAACTGACAGCTTATAGAGAAGACGAGTGATGGCACAATACTAACCATATAAATTAGGCATTATACCAAGCCATCCTTCGAATGGTCTCTAAATTTCGCTCGTATGGGGCCAAGTTTATGAGATTTGAAACTGGCCGATTTTGCCCGGCGGTCGATATTCCCCCACTTTCCCCTACAATAAAATAAAGGCGCGCACGAAAAGCTCGTTTTTAATATTTATTGATACATTTACTAAACAGTTTTGGTCACCACTGAAAGACCATCTTCAGTAGTAAATTCGTCGTTATATTTTGGAAATGGTCCAATTAATCAACACATTATCCATCCAGTATTAACATTGATTTTAAAAGTTACAATTATATAATAATATCCATGTTACTGGATGGAGAATGACTAATTTATTACCGAATATAGTCTACCAGTGGGGGCGGGAATTGTTTAGTAAATAAATCAATAAATATTAGTAATTTTTTTTTAATTATCTTATTTATTATTTTGGTGACTAATAACCCTTGAACAAATGAAGAAAATATATTCAAATAGAAGTTTAAACTCATTTTAAAATCGAAAATAATGACTTAATTCAAAATAATTTACGAGAGAAATAATCTCTAATAATATATAATAATTATTCGTTAATATCAATAAAAATCTTGATTGATTTTGAAGTTATTAGCAAACACATCAAATGAAATCCATTTTGAGCCCAGAGGGTTGCGCTATTAGCTCTGTGAGCACAATTCGGAATGCACCCAAGATAAGCAGTGGCGGCTGGAAAAATCTTCTTCAATCAGAAAATTATAATCTTTAAAAATCTTGATAACGCTACCACTTTTCTAGAATTGAGAATTAAAAATTGTGTTGTAAATTTGTTGAGAAATTGAGAAGCATAATACCTAAATACCGAATTTTACTATAAATCAAATTTAGTTTTCATAAATTCTACTTTTTTAAAAATTTTCCGTAATTTGATTCTAAATAAGCAGAATATGTCTAATTTGTCAAGATTTGAGAATCCGGATATTCATTTTTCGAATTACAATACATTAGAATTACATTATATTGACCTCTAAGTAAAGATGATGAAATTATCAATTCATGCATTTTTGAAAGTAGGGCTTTAGGCAACATTTCGGTTCTACATTTCACAGCCTCTCACTTCCAGCCGCCACTGTTTACAAAAAAGATCTCGGTCGAAATTATCTAAAATAAACTTATAGTCTTTATTAATTCCCCTGCTTTTTAGTTAACTGAATATTATGGATAAAATAAGACGGATTTTCAAAAGAAATCATTCAATTATGATTAATTAAAAGTTTGATTTCTGATTCAGATATACTTAACTTAATAGGAAAAAGTAAAAATGTAAATTTTTATAAAATCTAATACTTTAGATCTCTGATTTTTTTTTCTAAATTTGATTTATTAAAATTAGTTTCTAAAAGAAAATGAAATAAAATTCATAGTGAAATTGTTCAGACTCTATTTTTTATATAGCAAATGGTTAATAAATATTTCAGGATTTTTTTTATCAAGAATTTGACTTAGGGATGATGTGAAAAGAACATATATTAACAAACAGAAAGATCTAAAAGTGTTGAATCCAATCCCAATAGATTATTGTATTATTTTTTCTTTAGTCAGGTTGGGTATTTAGTTTTCGAGATTTTATAAAAATTAGAAAAATAAAAATTTAATTAATTGTTTTTAATTAATCTTAAAACTAATTCAGCAAAAAAAAAAAATAAATAAAATAAAAAAGTAAAAAAATAATATAAATAAAAAACTAAAGAAAAATTGTTTGCAATAGTTTACAAGTAATTTCAGGCACACAGACACAAGCAACGATTATGAAAAAATTTGGCTTTAAAAGACACTGAACTGACTAGAATTAGGCTTTGAAAAATTGTTTGCAAAAACTAGTACTATTTAATAGTGTTAAAAAAGACGTTGTTTGAAAAAGTTAATAAATTAAACTATTCTAATGCTTTTGAAAAAATTATTGAAGGAGGAAAAATAATAGAGAAAAAGTACTAATCCTATAAAAAGAGATATGTATATATAAATTAAGAAAGAATTAAATTACATAAAATACATAAAATGATAATCAATTTTCGTTCTGTACATAGTCTAGCGGCCTGGATTCAAGTGAGAACGAAAGAGAGGATCCTAATTATACGGCTGGGGCGCTGTTTTGGGGGTATTACTATCAAAGTGGATTGAATTCGCGACAGTTCGGTGCCTCGCCGGTGCCAGGGCCTCTACCTGGCTGCTGGTCATCGTCGGAGAGGTCGTTGCCCTCGTGCAGAGCCACGTCCGATCCACTTGAGCTGCCCAACGTCTTCCGTTTTCCGTGGGGTCGAAGAGAGCCCGAGCCTGCGTTCGATGGAAACGGACTCTCGCAGACGGCGGCGTCGTCGCTGTCGCTGTTGATGCTGCCCCCGCAGCCCCCGCGAACGCTGTCCTCCTCGTCCTCCTCCTCGAGGATCTCTTCTGCGAGCCCGAGCGCACCTCCTGACGACCCCCGCCTTTAGCATCTGCTTTAACCCACCTAAACCTCTTCCACCCACTAGACCAGAACACTTCACCAGTCCCGGAAACAGTCTCTTTCAAGGTTCATATCGAGAGACTGCCAATCGGGCAAGGGAATGTAGCTGCAGGCCGATAACCAACCACCCTCCACATCGAAGAAATGAAGTTTCTAAATAGATTCCAGTTGGTTAGAGCAAACTGCTGTTTAATTATAGCCCATGCTACACATATCTCTATTTTATCTTTTATTTTAAGTATTTACACTTTTCCAGTGGCGTACCTTGGGGGCGGGGGGGTCCGCACCGGGCGGTACATATATTGGGGCGAGATTTTTTTTATCTTTAGTTATAGTTGTAAAAAACAACTTGTTCACTTCAAAAGTTTACTATTTGATTTCCACGAATTATGAATTACTATATAATTTTTTGCCGAACCAAAGCTTTCGCCAACTCTTTATCCCTATGACCTCAAGAGACTGGAACTCACTTTCAGCCATCCCCTCAACTTATAACCTTTAGCTGTTTAAGACCCGCATCCAGAGATACCTTCAACTCCTACCCAGCCCATAAAATCCCCTCTTCTTCTTCTTTTCACGATGGAGGGGCCAACCCAGGCCTTTAGGGGATGCACCTTTTTGGTGTATCTCCTTCTCTCATCAATATCATTATAAAAAAAATAATTATTTTTTTCTCGACGTCAAGTAGGGTAGAAAATATTATCTCTAAAAATTTTGCTCGGAGTATTCCTGGTACGTCAAGCTCCGTTTGCAATTCAAAATTTAGATGCCGATTTCAGTGAAGGAGTAAAACGTCCTAGTAATAGAATCAAAGCCAAAGGTGAAACAAGAAAGCTTAATCGCGACTGGTTTTTTCAAATTTTTCCTAATGGTAATTTTCCTAATGGTAAAAAGGATTCCGCGACATTTCAGCCCCCGACAAAATATCCTTCAGACAAAATATCTCATGACAAAATAACCCTTCACCTCGTGAATCTTATGAGTAATGCAAATCGACTCCGGTTCGGTTAATATATATTCAGTTCCGCTCGAATATATATTAACCGAACCTCCGAAAGTTTAGTCCGGGCGGGGTGTGTTTCGGGCTCCCATTTTTTTCTAATCAAACACATATTGAAAACCGAACCAGCCAATCGTCGGGCGGGGTGTGTTTGGGGCTCCCCTTTTTTCCTAATCAAACATGACAAACAGCAGCACTTTCAAACGGCTAATTAGCCGCCAAAATATGAAAGTCTGTTTATATTATTCAAAACTATGATTACAAGCTTCTCACTTAATCTCTTTTGTATTCTCCCTTATACTGGGGGATATTTTGTCTGAACGATATTTTGTCGGGAGATGTTTTATCGGGGATATTTTGTCGGGGGCTGAAATGTCGCGGTACCGGTGGAAAGCTGTAAGATCGTGGTTGGTGTATTCATCATCGAAGAAAAGTATTTATTGTTTTTGCTTCAAACTGTTTGATGATCTTTATAAATCAAGTTTTAACACGGAAAATGGTTTTAACAAATGGTGGAAACTTAATCCTTTAAAAAAGTATCTTGTATTTTTATTAAACTTGCATTTATAGGTTTATCAACATATGCGGCCTCCTTTATTACTGCCTAATTAAATTAAATATGACATTCAATGGTAAAAAAGTTCCTCACCTATAGTATGTCTCAATTACAATTATTTATTTATGTTTATTAATTTATAAAATCCACCATTTGATTGACTTAGAAAGGGCGGCAAATTGGACATCGCCCCGAGCGGCAAAAGTTCTAGGTACGCCACTGCACTTTTCAAAATTTTATTTAATAATATACATAGGAAAGATTTAATACGAGAAGAATTTTTTACTGTAGATGGTAAAAAAGTACTAAAAGAAAATTATTTTAAAATAAAGAACTATTTATATTCAATTTTAAAATCCAATCAACAAATGAATTAAAATTTAATAGATTCATGCACCAAGAATTGAGAATGATACCTTTTTAAATTTAAATTAGATTCAAATCCCATTTATACTAAAAAAATATTTATTAGTGTGTAAGAAAAACTAGTTATTCAAAGACACTTCCATGCTTGACATTATATATCTTTGATCAAAATGAATAAAATAAAGACATTTTTAAAATTACAAGAAAACAAAATTAAAGATCATCTTTATAGAAAATTGTACTTTTACTTTAAGTGTTGGGAATAAGAGTTGTAAAAAGAATAAAATAATTATTTTTTATACCACTAGCTACATTAATTATTTAATAAGTGAAATATAACTATAAATAATTTTAAAGAAGTCTGAGGTAAATTAATTTATAGGTAAATATAATTATAAAGATAGAGAAAAACAATTTATAGACCCAAGACCAACTAGTTAAAAAGCTAGAGAATATATGATTTCTCTAGTTTTAGGGAGAAAATTTGTGAAAAGACACAGTATATGTATATAAATATAAGGAAGAAGGAAAAAAAACATTTTATAATAATTATAATGTGAAAAACAACCTTTTTCTCAATACCTCATTTTAGGTACACTCAAGAGAGAAATTTGATGAATGGCAATTTTACAACCTATATTATATCTAATTTATGCTTATTTAGTAGAAAATCCAATTTATTTTCTAAATATTGCACGCGTTTAGCCCCCTTTGCGGACGCTCATGAATTCAAACGAAATGCGTTTTCTGATCAACTTTAAGTAAAAAAAAATGTTATACAATATTTTCCAAAACTATATTTTATTTTAGTCTTAAAAATATTTAGGAGAGAATATAAATAGTTCTTAATAAAATAATTTTTTATATGTGTGCTTAGAGGTATATATTTAGAGACTTCATTTTTGAGAGATTAAATTTGATATTTTTAATTAGTTTTAAGCATTCATTTAGTAATTGTTTAGATTTGTATAGATAAGAAAATAGACATGTAAGTGGTCCATTTAGCGAAGGATGGACTGACTGGCAAGAAGTCGGCTCGGATCCCCCCGAGTTGCGCCATGCCGTCCAGTGCCGCCTCAGATTAATAAAAGAGATCACATGCATGCTATGGACTAGGTCGAAATCAATATTGGATGGGATATCGAAATGGACCTTTGATTTCTGTGAGAAATCAGAGTTAAAAGAATTTTGATGAGCATCCGAATATTGATTTCGCTACTCTAATGATTACTGAAGGAATGGTGCGCCTAAAGGGGTGGCTAGAAGAGGCTATAGCTGACCCATGCCATAACCGGTTAAAAAAGTCAGATCTCACAGGGGCTAAGAAAATCAGGAGCGAGGGAGCAGGAGCAACGCTGGCCCTGAGGCTTCTGGCTTACCTTCGCGGAAAGTAGACGACAAGATTGGGGCTCCTGCAATGTCGGACATGTTCAAGTCATCAGGAAGCCAGTTGGTTTCCGTTGTTTCGGTCACTTTCACCCCTTCAGAAGGGAAGTAATCAGGCCCTGAGTGAAACCACGATAATCAAGTCTCATGAATAAATTTGTTAAAAAAATATTTTTAGAAAATAACAGCTATCTCTGATTATTACTTATATTATAGATTGAAATGAAATCTATTAGTTGTAAGCAATTATAATAAAAAAAAGCTTAATAAAAATAACAGATGAGTGGTTATAAGCACAAATCTACCTAGTGTTGTGGTAAAATTATTTTCACTTTTTTTTAAGATTTTAGCATGCTAAGCAAGTATTTAAGGAATACAACAGAATTTATAATAAACGTAATAAGTAAATGTATATTTGAAAAATAATTTATGATAAGTACAGAAATACAACTTTAGATGTAATTCAGAGAATGGATATATATTTACCTGAGATTTGTGTTTCGTACGGACTTGGTGGAGGTGTTGTTGATGGGTTGAAGCCTGTTTCAGAAAATAAGGTGCTATTTACATCTATTCACAATGTGCTTAAGATTACTTTTAATAGCATCCACATCCACATTAATAAGACTATTTTCATTTTTCAAAAATTATATTTAATAATATAATTACAAATCAAAATGAAAAAATAAGACATTAATTATTCATATCATTAGGGATGTAACGATCCGGAATTTTTTCCTCTGTCTCAATCCCAAAATACTGATACATCGGTATGATAAAAATGAAAATACTTTTTTATGAATATCTTTTTTAAATTCGTTCTAAGGTCAGTTTAATATGTGACGAAAAACAGAAATTTTGAAAGATCCGTCACGGTGGCTAAGCGATATCGGTAGGTACTAAGAAGCAGTTCCACGCGTACCGGCACTCCTAAATAAATTTTACATTATGCTTATTGACAAAAATTATAATGAATTTTCAAATAACCAGAAAATATTGAAAATGATAGATATAATAAAAAAATGTAATATTAAAATATATATACATTCGGGTTTTATATTATTCTTAGTAATAATTAGCGTGTATTAAATAAATATAGGTACTATTTTATAATAAATATTTACAATAATTGGTGATTTATGGGTAGATAAATTAGACGTGATTCTTTACAAACTCATTTTCATTGATTGTTTTGTTAAATGAAAAAATTTATTGAGAAATTAAATAATAAATACAAAAAAATAATTAGATAATGGTCTCTTAAATTATAACAAAATCCTATCTTATATAAAAAAGTAAATAAATAAATAAATAGCTAAAAGTAATATTATAAATAGCAAAAAATAAATAAATAAATAGCTAAAAGTAATATTATAAATAGCAAAATAAAAAATAAAAAATAAAGCCAATAAATAGTATTATAATATAAGCTAACAAGTTTTTAATTTAATCATTTATTAAATGTTTTTTTATATAGAATTATTTAAAAAATAAAAACATAATAAAGTAATGCCTTTGGTAGGAAACATCTTACTCTCTCGATTCAACTACTAAGACCAGATGGAATGGCTATCTGTTTTTTTTTTGTGTGGGATCTTTCATTAATGATTAAGAAAATATATACAAATGTATCTATTGGCCGTTTCTAAACTTTATCATAAATATAAATGAATAAAAAGATTATAAAATAGCTACTCTTGATCTTCGACACACTTGCTCTTGAGTATTTGAAACTAGTGTATTGTCAAAACACTTGCAAATATTGATCTTAATTTCTGTATCATATTTAGTAGATTAATATTTAAATGAATAATTTTGTAATTTTATTTTTAGTACATATATCGTCCCCTATTTTCAAAATATATTCATGTCGATCGACTCGAAGCATATGGGTCGCGGGACACAGTCCACTAAAAAAAAATTGGTTTACTCCTGGATGAAGTCATTTATAAAGTATTGGTGTCAGGAGCTTAGGAACGTTTCTAATCCAGGGGCGATAAAATTTAGGAAAGACGTGAGGTCAATTATTTCCTCCATTTACAGCATAAGGCCTTCTTTAATAAGAATTTTGTTGATACATAATAGAAAATGATTTAGAAAATGAAAATGTAGTAAGTTAAACAAAGAAAGATAAATAAAAAGTGTTTTTTATAATAATAATAATAATTATTGTTTGGGCAGTTGTTTTTCTGGATAGCCACTAATAAACCTAGCAACTAATCAGTTATTTAGAATTTGAGAAAATTGAATTCAATTTAATTTAATCCTGTAACCAACCCATCACCAAATCAATCAATTTAATGAAGTCAATGGGCTTTCTTCTTCAAAATAAGTAGTATTAATACAGTAAATAATGCATATTATTATTAATAAATGCATTTTGTCAGTAACTCAATTATTTAAATATCTGTTAATGGTAATACTAATTAAGTGCGGAGTCATATCATCTTATAGGAAGGCCTGATTTTATTGTATAAAAATATTGTAATTTATTAAGCCCAGACAAACTTACTTTGTTTATGTTCGGAAATCTGGTGAAAATATGGACACTATGTTATCTGAAAACATCTTTTATCTGAACTCTAAAGCGAACGTTACTAACCAACTATCCCTAGTCGGCCAATAGCAAGGAATCACACACAATTTTGGATTTTCAATGGCCTTATATCACAAGGGGAACAAATGCATGTTCCTTGACAACCTTATGAATTGTATTTGAATTATAACATTAATCTAATAATAGCCTTCATATAATTTGCTGTTTCAATTTATATTTGAATCCTAAGGCACACTTGATAACATATTTAGAGAAAAATTTATAAAACAGATTAATAAATTAAAAAACTTGTCTTTGCCTTTATTCATACACTAAAATGTTAGTGAAGCATTAGTAGCTAAATGCAATATGTGGATTTTTATATGCTTTCTAAAATTATAAAATAAGAAAAGTTAATATGTTAGTATGATTAATTGATTTTTGATGTAGATTCCTGACCTTTGTGTGAGATAATTGTTGTTTTAACAATCCTCTCCGGTGAACTAACTTTCGAATCCATTTTCTCCAATTGTTCAGTGATTTGTTGTAACTTCACTTTGTTTTCTTCTTCATCATCATCCACTTCATCCACGCCCGAGTTTTCTGAAGAATGATGATTACCATTTGTAGCTGGTGTCGATTGCGTTCTTTCTCCCAAAAGACCTTCTTTTTTGGCACGGACAAAATCTTCTAGAACATCTCCAAGATCTTCAATGGTCTCTTTCTCTTCAGCAGCATATTTATGCTCCCGCTCTTCAGCTTCAGTGTCCACTTTGGATTCAGCTATTCAATCAAGAAATTAAATATTTAACAACGAAATTTACTATTATTGTTTAAAAGAAAAAAAAATTCTCAGCTTGTTTATTGGGACTCGATCGTTCACTAACATCTTCAACTGATTCAGATTCCTAAAAAATGGAAAATTAATAACAAATTTAAATTAATAACTGGTCTTTAAAATTAAGCTTTTGACATCGTATTAGTGAGTAATATTCTGATTCCCTTACCTAGAGAAATTGGTATCTAAAGAATTCTATGATTTATCTATTTATTTACTTTAACAAATGCTCTGAGGCAGTTTACCTCATGGAACAGTAGAAAAAGTATCCATTTTAAAAAATTATGCATTGTTTTGCTGAGAATAGCAGAGTTGTTGATTCATAAAGATAAATCAATGAGGTTTTCTAAAGTTTGATGCAAATAAACGGTACATATATATACCTATACCAAATATAAATATGCATATATTTTTCTCTTTATAAAATTATTCTAACAGCTCGTAGAGCTGTATAATTTACTCATGATGGAATTAGAAAATTAATTTAAGTATCTTATTAGAATAACAAAGTTTTGGCCACTTCTTCAACGATAATCGAGCATCTGCAGAGTGTATGTATGATCAATTACTGGCAGGGGTCAAAAGTTCGAATAGTTAATTTTGTATTTATCTTGAAGGAGACAATAAAAGAGTGTGTCTACTGCTGGAAAAATAGATTTTTAATTTATTTATAACGAGACTATAGTTTCAATTCCTGTTAATCAATTGTAACAGACTGATGAAGAGGGCCCTCGAAACTATAAGTCTCGTTATAAATAAATTAAAAATTCATTTTTCCAACAGAAGACACACTCTTTTATTGTATCCTTCAATTTATAAAAATTATGTTACTCTCGGCAAAAAAAATTTCAATTTAATTTAATTTTTATCTCATGCACTCATTACCCAAATAAACTCCCACTGAAAAATAATAATCTAAGAAATGCTTAGAAATACCTTCATTAAATCCTGATCGTCAAAAGCGAGATTATGGGTTGTATTGCGATGGAGGGTGTTGTCCCTGGAAGGTCCGAGCTCCTCCCGCAGAGCGTCAAATCCAGATTGGTCTAGTTCTACTTTGGCAGCAGCTCGCTCCATATCATCCGTCACCAATTCCATGTTGAAAATACACTGTTTCACGATATCGTCGCGCCCAATTTTTTGCAACGCTTTTTCAAGTGAGTTTCCTAATAAATAATTTATTATTAATTCATCTTTTTTTTTATTCTTTTTTTTTTCTTTTTTATTTGAATTTTTTTTTTTTTAAACTAAAAACTTTTAAAGGAGGATGAATGAAATTCAATTGCTTCTTTCCAATAATTTTTATTTTTAGAAGTGGTTTATTCAAATATTTCGAGAGCACTACATAATATCTTCCTCAGTGGAAACCACCCACTCCCCAATAAACCGGCCCCATCAGATTTTCACTGAGTAAGATATTATGTAGTGTTCTCGAAATATTTGGATAAACCACTTGTAGAAATAAAAAAAATTTTAAAGAAGCAATTGAATTTCATTCATCCTTCTTTAAAAATTGACATATCCAGTACGAACCAAGCCTTATAAATTTCTTATTAAAAGCTTTTAATATGAAGATTTGAGTGTCTTATCTTTTTTAAAAAGTGGATGGAAAATTTTTCAAAAAAAAGAACAACTTCCGGGTTTCATACCTGTATTTGAATTATATGAGAATTTATATAAAGACAATTCGGGTTCGACTCCTGATGGGACGAAACCTTCTGACATATAATATATACATAATAAACTACTAAGATCTTTGATAAAATTGTCCTTATATAAATTCTCATATAATTAAAAGTTTTTAATATATAATTTTATTTATTTTCTAGAAAGACGGACTGGTAAGCGATTTCGCTCGTTATAATGAAAGGCAGTCCATAAATTACCGACGTTTCGGGAACTTTTTTCTCTCCTTCTTCAGGGTATTGAATAGTTATTGATGGGTGAGTATAGCTCGGTTCCGATTTGTCTCTCCTCTCAGTGATAGCAATATTATTACAATATTTTCCAACATTATACCATAAGTGTACTTGGTGAGAAAAAAGTCTCCGAAACATCGGAAATTGAATAAAATTTAAATAATTTATGGACCATTATATTTATATTTCATTATAACCTACTTGTTTTTTAATATATATTTTTTAAGTAAATTTAATAATTGTTTCAAATAATTCAAATACATGTCTTAAGAATTTTTTTAATTATTTTTTATTAAATGAAAAAAAGAAAAAATGATCAGACTGGAATTGAACTTAATTAAATTTATCAGAAGAGCCGGTGTAGATTTGAAAAAAAATGAAATGAGGTTACTTTATAATTTCCCGATCGGAAGAGATTTCTAACCGGCACTCTCCTATAAATAAAAGTGAACTCAAATACGAAGTTCTTAGGGTTCTACATATTTGATAATAAATTCGTAAATTTATTTAATTAATGAACTGAATTTAAAAGTTTTTTAGCATATGTTAAGTAAATGAACTGATAGTGTATTTTTATTTAAAATATCGAAATATGTTAATGGCCTGATTGAATGAATGAAATATACAAATTAAAATGTTTTTACAAGAGGATTTACTCATGGACAGAAGCCACAATTCAGAATATAAAAATAAATCCTTGCTTTGGCCAGAGAAAGAAAAAGTTTATTCAAATGAGGGAACCCCATCTTTCCTTCGTAATTACCAATTATTTAAATTCTAGTTCATGTTTCCTGTTGCTTTATTCCCGGCTGTTCTAAACCAAAGTCGAAGCATGACCATCGCTTGTTGATTGGCATTGCCAGGATATTCTGTTTTAATTAAATTAATATCAGATTCAGGCATTCCTAATTCACTGGCCATAGGGACCCAATCAGGACCCAATAAATTAGAGATATCAGATAAACGAATATCGGCTCTATGGATCATATCTGAATGGCCTAAAATAAACATAAGAAAGTGAATTTGAATATGAAATTCAATCATTGATACAATCAATAAAAAATCTGTATTTAATATTTTTAAGACACTTACTAATTCCATCTCGAAGGAAGCTATAGTTTTTCTCTAGTTCGAGAAGATCAGGCTCTGACGGACCAGCGTCAGGTATAATATTATCAGGAAGAGCAATATTAAGTGTACATATTGGCGATTGTGCGGCTTCACCCTTGGGAACCTAAAAGAAATTTAAATAATATATGTAAATAATTACCTACATATTTTAATTTTTTTTATCTATTAGATTTTGATCGATTACCTTTGGTTCCCTCATAAATAATATTCTGCCAATTGTAAGTTCATCTTGATCTTTCACTCTAACCGTAAAAGGAAGTCTATTTTCTTTAAATGCTCGGAAACCTAATTGGAGTTGATCACCTGATTTCATAACTGGTATTAAATTGCCTGCAAATTCTATAAATTGGGATTTTCCTTCTAAAACCTAAAAAAACACAAAGAAATAATTTATTTTATTTAACTATAATAGAAAATAACCAAATGATTTATCAATACCAACCTCTACATCTCTACTTTTAGCTACTTCTGTGAAATGTTCTTGATGTTCAAGAGTCTTGTCCTCTTTATCATCAGTCATGCAAAAGACTCGAAGTCGGGCTTCTAATAAATCAATTCGTTTAGCAAATACTACAAACCTAAAATACGATAAAATCACAAAATTAAAGAAAAACATTTACAAATATCTTAATAAAAATGTTAATAAAATGTAAGGTACTATATTATAATGAATTAAGAAATTTTTACTTAAGCCCAATTTTTTTTGTAAAATTGCAAATATTGTACGAAAAATCGCGAAAAGTTGCTCACGATTCACGTACGTAAAAACGGGTGAAGGGATTATTATGAAATTTCATATTTGGATCAGATGTCTTCTAACTTACGTTTATAGCTATATAACGTTTTAATATTTTTACCCCAAAAGGGGGTTTGGGGGGCGCACGAATGAATATTATCAAATAACTCCTAAACTATTAACTCTACGGCAAATTGTATGACCAAAGTTGTAGGGGATGTGATTTCTGACAACTTTTGTTTAAAAAAATTCCCCCCAAAAAACCACCCAAAAAAAGGGGGGGGGGGGTGAAAATATGTAAATTCTTGCCCTTGGAGCAAACTCGACCAAATTTTGTATACATAATCTGTGGGCCTCTAGAGAGATAGAAATGCAAAAACTAACCACCCAAAATGGGGGGAAGGGTCAAAAAATGAAAATTCTTGCTCTTGGACCAAACTCAACCAAATTTTGTATACATAATCTGTGGGTCACTAGAAGGCTAGAAATGCAAAAACTAACCACCCAAAATGGGGGGAAGGGTCAAAAAATGAAAATTCTTGCTCTTGGACCAAACTCAACCAAATTTTGTATACATAATCTGTGGGTCACTAGAAGGCTGGAAATGCAAAAACTGATGCGATGGGTGGGTGCGGGGTGGAATGGGAGTGAGCGTGGGTTAGGGTATGGGGTGCGGGGGGTTTTATGAGGTAATGGGGGTGGGGTGAGGGAGTGAGGCGGATTAGGGTGGGGTGCAGGGTATGGAGTCATTGCAGTTAGTACATTATATTATCAAAATATTAATTTCATCAGGAAACTCCATAGGTGAAAGTCGACCTAAGTCGGGATTTTGTACTTTAAACAATGAAAAAGAGAAGATAATTTTTTTGAATTTCTGGCAGAGGAGAGTTCAGACAAGGGCAGCGCCGGGTTGCTAAAATATATATTAACGGGCTAGAAATTACCTCTAATATAAGAAAGAGAAGGGTATGTCTTAAAATTCTTTCACCAAATAATTAGCTTATGGGATTAGCCTAGGACTCTTATAGAGTTTAGGGGAGATCAAATGTAGGCGTACAGTTGTCTCAAAGCACTCTTTTAACTGACGTTCTTATAATAATGACAAATCTTCAAAATACTCCTAATTATGACTAGTTATCAAAGAGTTATTTATATTTTGAGATGATTTTCTAGTCGCAGTTCCAATTTGTAATTGAGTGACTCACTTGGACATAAAAGGTGGATGTGTTGCTTCTCGATAAAGATCAGATGCCATTTTAGTTGCATCGGCGATATTTCGACAATCCATAAGCCAAAATCGAGCTGAGACTGTCGTGGTAAATGTGACACAATCTTTAACAAATGTTAAAGGAGTAGAGCCGGTTACGTCCTCCCATTGTGCCCTTGAAGTTCCTCCTGAATTTAAGAAAATACAATTAATAAAATTGAACAATTCAAAAAAAAAATGAGATTTGAATTTTAATCATTTTCATATTACATAAGAATGAAAAAAATGGAATAAGTGAATATGAAAATTAAAATCCAACTCAAGTGTAAAAATTAAAACCTGGGTAAAAATTAAAGCCTGGAAAAACGAAAAAATAACAAGAGAAATGTTCTCCTAGTCAGGGGAAAATTTTAAAAAATGTGGACGGGATTGAATCTGCGAAAAGTTGAGAATTTATGAAGTTGTGCCGAGAGTAAATAGGATTTTAACATCAGATTACTGTAATTTTAATTCATTTTATTATTAACAAAAATATTAATTTATATTATACATTGAAAGTTAAAGCTATAATAAAATCACTTCCCGATGATCAAATAATAGCTCGATCTCGGACAAATATTTGTCTTGTTTAATTTTTTCGTATCGTGGATTTTCCATGTCATTTGTTTGATGAAATAATGAGCAACATGAATGAAAAAATAAATAAATAAATAAAAATTCTGAATGATTACGATTATCAAAGGCGTATCTAAGGTCTAAAAGTCAAAAAAAAATTTAGGAGAAGGAGCAAGTACATCATTTTTTTTGTAAGGAAGCGAGTGAAATAACTTCTTTTTCTAGGACGAAAGTGACCCTAGATACAACCTCTGTCAATTAATAAACCTATTTAAGACATAAATTTCTTTATCATGGAAGACACCCACATAAATGGGATAAGTAGTACTCACTCATTTAATATCCAACTCTATATGAAAACCTTATTTAGGAATTGTAATCAGTTATAGTTGAAAAAATAATTTAGCCGCTTATGAATAATAAGAAAATTTCTGAATTGTAATAATAATTTAAATTGTATATTCCGATTTATAAAGTTGGGAGAATCACAATTATAATATTGTTTGTAAGAACAATGAATAATAAAAGACAATATAAAAAAAAAAATAGGTGTTTTGGAAAATCAAAAATACAGTAAAAATTGTTAATAAGTACTTTGAAGTGAATTAATTTTTGAAACATAAGTAACTATATAATTTAAAAACGAAATAAATTATTATGTAACTTCATTCACTTAAATGGGACGTTATCAAAAATTTCAACATCAAAACGGTTTCAAATAAAATATTTTTATTAACAAAAGTACATACCTATATATCTAGTATATAATTTTGAAAAAGAATAAAGAAAATATATTTTCCAAGAAATAAGAAAAAAAATAGAAATTTCAATGAACGAAAAAGTGGGTAAACAGTCACCCTGAATGGATTATAGGCCGATGATCGTATTTTCCTAAAATGTCTGATGGCAAAATGGGCAAAATTCACGACGATTTTCTTTTTTTCTTTAAATGACTTCAAAGATTCTAAGTCAGAATTATTTAAATTAAAAAAAATCAAATAAATTTTAATTTATATAATTATCAGAAAATGAAATGGTTTAAAAATAGGGAAAAGCTAAAAATAGATAATTTAGATTTATAAGTACGACCTGTGATGCTGCATAGTAGTCGAAGAGTGGGTGCATCGCCACTATATTGGTTGATCATTCCTTTATTGGCTGCTTGGGGTACTGGTATCGTCAAAGTAATTGGTTTATGGAATTTCCTTCTCCTTGGCTCGACGGTGACAATCGGTGAGACAGCTACTCGGTTACCGAGAAGTTTCGCCGCTAATTCTGCTGAGATCGGTTGTGCCTGGATCGGAAAATAAAAACGAAAAAATAACAAAAACAAATGATTTAAAAAATAATTCGTTGTATTTTAAATTTACCTGAATTCCAACTCGAATTTTCTTGGTAAGTGCATCTTGTGGGAAGACAGCTTGTACTTGGGGAACTACACTAGATGAAACCATACCACCCTCGGGACCAATCACATGCACTTCTTGCCGAATTCGAGAAACGACGGCGAAATAATGGGGGAAATCAGCTGTTAAAATCCTTGTGATTCGGTTTGTGTGAAGGTCTTCTAATTGTGTCATTTCGGCAGCTAAAACAATATCAAGAGTTATCATATAAATAAAGGGATGATACCCAAAGCAAAAATGCAATGATAAGAGAGCGAAAAATTCAGAAGTAGGCTTTTAATTTTAGCAAAATAGAAAAAAGAAAAAGAATCTGAGTCTCTAAATGGTTATTTTATTTGGATAAAGAAATTTGGGAAACATATTAATAAATAATGAAAAAATGTAATATTTAAATGATGAAGCGCAATTAATAAAAACAAAATAGAATGATTATTTTAAAAAAATAATAAAAATGTAATAATTTAAACTACAGAATAAGTAAAATACATTTTTAGAATACCAAAGATGGGAGTTTTATGAGTTGGAAATATGGACTATAATGGCCCCCATAGTCAGCAATAGACTTTTCAGACGAGTGACGAAATACTCCATAACAGTTTGAAAATTTGATGTGGAATAGTTATGATTTAATTAAGGCCTTTCTTTTCAGTCTTTCCATTATATGCATACACTTTACTTTTAAATAAGCCACACTGTGAGAATAATTATCGAATTAAAAAAAGACATGGTTTCTTGGCCCCGGATATTTCTGATCCTGATTTATTTTTATGGAGTTAGTGAAAAAATAAAGTGTGTATACAAATAATTCTAGAAATTTGAAGAAGCTCAATAAAATATCATTAATGAAATTAAAGGCATTCCAAATAAAATTTTACAAGCTGTTATGCAGAATTTTATCACTTGTCTGTAAGAGTGTATTGTTGAAAAATTTATTTATTTTTATTTTTTCAATTTTTCTATGATTAATCCTAATTCTATTTTTTTGTAATAAACTTACCGTCGCCTTCGAAACTTTCATTCAGAACATCTTGAACAGCCTCTTCACTCGCTTCTAAGGTGTGCTCTCGCCATGTTTCCCCATTATCTGATCGTAATATCACAATTTCTCTTTCTTTTCCACGTAATGAAGCAAAATGCGGTACTTCAATAATCACAGGTCTGGAAAAATATATTTAGGGCTTAAGATTTGTGATCAAGATATGGCACGGATGAAAATATCCGTTTGTTTTATTTTATTTATAAGTGCATATTTCTAGTTTGATAAACAACAAGCGTTGTTGTGAGGTAAATTAAAACAATTTATATTCATTATAAAATTCTATATTATTATTAAAGTAACACATTTTTAGAAAAATAACTGGGAACAAATAGATATCTTGAAAAAAATATTAACTTTAAAATCAGAAATATATATTTAATAGAAGTATTTTCTTTTGGAGACGGACTAATAGAATTCAATGGTGAATTGATGGAAAGGTAGCCCAAAACTACAACAAAATAAAATAGTTTATTCTGGATTTGTAATTTTCATTATCTTTGGACTTCATTTCCATCAATTCACCATAGAAATATTTTACTAAAAAATGGTATCAACCAGACCCTGTGTCTAATAGTACCCGATATACATTATGAGACCAAAATAAAGATAATGTAATTAGTATTTAAATAAATTTATTTATCCATATTGCTTTGTTTTGTAATTCAAGCAAAAATATCTGTCCTGACTTGACTATGCTGCCGCTTCTCAACTCTATATAATTTTATTCCTTTTACAGATATGTGTAATATTGTAATTGTTCAAAATTATCGTTTTGGCTTCGCAGTATCATAATAATTGTAATAAAAGTAAATTAAGCGAAATCAGAACGATAAGGCTGATCAAAATAGCCTCATGTAGTAAACTTTGTAAAATTTAATCAATCATTGTATTTATTACATTTGAAAATAGTAAGCTTCGAAATTTCAAGAATATAAAAAATTTAATCTCAAAACTAAACGTTAAGTATGACTGTTCCGATTTCAACTAAAATTAAATTAGCTCTTAATCTCAATATGAGAGAACTAAATACAAAATTTTATCTCATACTAACAAGCATTTAAGATGTACACTGAAATAGTTTTAGTCGTTTTTTTTAAGTAAGCAAAAACCTTTTTTTTTTTTTTTTAAGTGAAACTTCTTTAGCGACGTATCTGTATGATTTTTTTTGTTATAATAAAAAGGAAATGACTCAATAGAGGGAAAATAATTTTTTAAACCCACTAATATTTAATGACAAATAAAATTTATTAAAATTAGGAAATTTAATTTATTATTTAAAAACCCACTAATATTTCATGACAAATAAAATTTATTAAAATTAAGAAATTTAAATTATTTTAATAACATCTACGGCTAAAGAAGTTTCACTTCCCCCGTGAGCTTATGTGGGTGAGGCTCACACATATTATTTTTTTTCATAACGATTACATTACTCCTTCACCCTGCATTTGGAAAAATTAAAATACAAAAATATTATTTTTCTTGGAAGGAAGAGTTTCTTACCCTAGGAATTTTGCGCCGACAGGCCCAAGTTCAAGTATACGACTTGCAAGGGCTTCACCTTCCATCAATGGAGGTGGATTGGTGAGTTTGTCCCTCTTGAGATATCTGCAGGTGACTCGCATGGGCATAGGTGCCTTACGAGGGGGTACTATCACACGCACCCCTGAATGCCGGCAACCTCGCATTGCACCCCCTCTTGCATCCACCAGGAAACTGACCAGGAAGCTGCATGTCACATCAGAAAACAAATATTAATCACAAGAAAAAAAGATAAAATAGATTACTATCTTCTATCGTTAACAAATTGCTAAATCAACATTCAAAACATTCATCATCACATCATCATCATGTCACATAAAACTATAAAAAAAAGTAATCTAGATGTCTAAAGATCTAAACAAAAAAAAAATTCAATCAATACAGATTCATTACTGAAATAATCGTTACAAAAAACATAATAGAGTGTTTTCTAAGAGCTAAATTAGTGACACTGGGAAAAATGTTGTTATTACAGATTCACTAAAAAAATTAGTGGCAAGTGTTCTTGTAAGAGAAAAAATTAAAATTAAAAAAAAATAATAAATAAAATAAAATAACAAAGAATAAATTAAAAACAAAAATAAAACAAAACAACAAAAAAAGAAAGATTAATATATTATCACACACAATTACATAAAAAAGTGAAAATTAATTGAATGAGTGATTTTTTCAAATATTATATTTTTAAACTTTCTCCATGTTTTGTATTTTTGATCATTAAGTATAGTGTATGGTATCTAAATATTTATAGTAAATGCAATTGGATGTTGATGAAAGCAGTCCACGGTGGTTGTAAAAAAATAAGACTATAGAGGTTTTATTATTTTACATTTATTTGTTAAACCGTCCACGGTGGTTGTAAAAAAATAAGACTATAGAGGTTTTATTATTTTACATTTATTTGTTAAACCGACGTTTCGGAGATTTATTCTCTCCTTCTTCAGGGTAACAAAAAGTCAATGAAAGTAGTTCAGAGAATAAATCTCCGAAACGTCGGTTTAACAAATAAATGTAAAATAATAAAACCTCTATAGTCTTATTTTTTTACAACCACCGTGGACTGCTTTCATCAACATCCAATTGCATATTTATACCAGTCCGTCTCCTAAAGAAAATCTCTATCAATTTATAGTAAATTATTTTTGACTATTCAGATTTTTTTCTTGAAACGTTGAACATTAAAATTGGAAAAAAATATGAAATTTTTTCTATGGTTATTCGACAATTTTCAGGAAGCGAATGCGGTTTGAGTAGACTTGGCCCAAAATCAGAGTTTATTAAAACAAACTTGTATGTCTAATTTCTCATAAGTTTTCAAAATATTTCCTTATAATGATTTGATTTGTTTTCTGATTTCCTACATTGTTCGTCTGAAAGTTTTTTCATTTGAACATTATGGAACAGAACTTTCTATGACTCTAGGTTCCTGGGTTAACATAATATCAGAAACCATACAGACAGACAAAAAATAATACTGTAATTTTTTTTCTCTTGGGTTAGGACATTCTTAATCAACAAAATTGAGTATGTTTGACTCAATCGAGTGCACCGGTTAAATTAAAAAATAAAAATAAATAATAACACTGCTCAACAAAAATTAAACAAAAATTTCTTCTTGTAAACCTAACAATGGATTGCAGTAGAGTTCTATACGATGAGTATCATCCAATTTCCCGATCTCCAATTATTTTAACATATAGGGGTGCAAGAGTTATCTTTCGGTTTAAGGGTTCTCCTGACACGATATAATTCATTAATTACACTATTAAACAACAATTTCCCCCCCTAAACCTAACAATGGATTCCAGTAGAGTTCCATATGCTGATTATTACGATTTTTTACAGCACGTCAGAGTTTCGAGATGTTATGGGTCAAAAAGGAGGAAAAAATCATTTTGACCTATTTTTGAGTCCCATTAAATATTAAACAGCAATATTTGAAGTCAAGATATTTCTTTGACGTAATAGAAAACAGCTTTCTCTTTGATTTTCAAATTGGCACTTGCTTTTAGCTCAATTAGAACTCGAATTATAACTAAAAAACTAAGACCTTATGTTTTTATCTATGATTATATTCCTTTATAATCACAAAGTTTTTGTTTTTTAGTTATAACTCGAGTTCTAATTGAGCCAAAAACAAGTGGTAATTTAAAAATCAAACAGGCAGCTGTTTTCTATTACATCAAAAAAATATTTTGATTTCAAATATTGCTATTTAATATCTAATGGGACTCGAAAATAGGTCAGAATGGCATTTTTCGTCGTTTTGACCGATAATATCTCGAAACTCTGACGTGTTGTAAAAAATCGGGAAATTGCATGATAATCATGGTATAAAACTCTACTGGAATCCATTGTTAGCTTTACGGGGAGAAATTTGGGTATAGAAAAAAATCAAGCTTAAATTTTGTTTTGTTTTTATCACAGACTTTTCTAATTGCGCAAGCATCAAAAATATTTATGGAGAAAGTTGTTATAATTGTAATTGTGCGTAATATCATATCACGCGGGTGTTTAGCCTGGAGATCTGCAGAAGACAGCCCCGCAGCCGGGAGAAATAAAAAAAAACCAGTGTTCAAGTTGATTATGTTTTAAAGCAGTAGATGTTCTAAATGAAAACTAAAGTGAAGAAGTGGAGTGTCCCATGCGCATATGGAGACCAGCTAGCCACAGCGACAGAGTGCAGAGCGTACTATCTTCGGACACTTACTTTCTCCAATGTGGAATGCTGGGTTCACGTTCATTGTTTTCAAATTAGCAAGAAGAAAAAAAAATTCGCCAGTTAGTCGAAACAAATAAAAAAACAGAAAAAGAAGAAAATAATTATAATCAAAATAATAATAATGATAATAATAATAACTATGATATATAATTGGAAATATACTTATAAAAGTAGAATCTACGAAGATGATAGGAATAGAAGAGTTATTTATGTTTAAGAGTTGTGTAGTTAAAATATAATAAGTATATCATGATGATTTCCAGTAGTCTGAAATGAATACATAAGTAACTACCGCACAGTCATACATCTTGCACACATAAAATAGTCCTTGTTTGAAAAAGTTGCAAAAAGATGTCTAAGATAATCTAATTATCTAATAGTGAAGGAGCTAATTTTATTATACAGTTTTTATATTTTTGAATTTGAATATATAAAACCTTGAGATGTATTTCTAGGGTTGTCATACATCCCGTTATTGCGAGATTGTCTTTGTCGGTTTGTAAAGTCTTTGTTAAGTTGACAAACGGTCAAGCCTTAGAATTCACCATGTGGCCGGCTGGATGGCCAATCAGATGAGACGCACTTTCATCTGATTGCTCAACCGACCGGGCACTTGGTGAATACTAAGGTTTGATCATTTGTCAACCCAACAAAGACTTTAGAAGCCGATATACAACTGCTCCCTAGGCAGTGGTTCCTAACCTAGGGGTATTTGCCCCCATGGGTTAAAATAGCTACTGGAGTAATCAGACTACTTAATATTTGTTGACGATCAATTTTTCCGCTACCGGGCGGGGCGAGGCGAGGATGAATATTTTTTTAACAAGGGGAAACATGGTTTGCTTGGTCACAGGGGTAATGAAACTGAAAAAGGTTAGGAACCACTGGTCTAAGGATTTAGATAGACTGTTTCAGTGTTCCGATAGATTCGTTCAGGACAGCCAAATATCCCTGTTGCTAGAAATAATATTCATAATCTTTATAAAATCAATTAAGGAATAAAGAAAAATATAGATAGACACTAGGGTGGTCCTTATTTTGGGTCTTTTCGAATTTTTACTCTGACAGAGGCTCATATGGTTCGAAATGAATATAAAAAAATGTACTCCAAGTTTCAAGTCTCTATTTCAATTTTAACCTGTGCCGCACAGTGATGCAAGTTTCCCATCTAAATAACATGGGGTTTTTGGCATTGAACGATCAATTTTTTATTCTCGCCAAAGTAATAGTTCGAAAAATTTGAAACTCTAGATTTTATCCTGTTAATAGTAGCTATAATTCAGAATTTTTACAGATTTTTAGCTATTATAATTTTGGAGTTACAGCTAGATAAAATACCGCTATATCTTAGTGTTATTAAGTTATAGACTCCAAAATGATATTACATAAAATCTGTATAAATTCTGAAGGATAGCTACACTATTATAAGGTTAAAGTCTACAAAGTCACAAATTTTTTGAACAATTACTTTGGCCGGAATAAAAAATTGATCGTTCAATGCCAAATCACAAGTTATTTAGATGGGAAACTTGCATCAGTGTGCGACACAGAAAAATTGAGATAGAGACTTGAAACTTGGGGGGACATTTTTTTTAATTTATTTGCGTAAAAATCCGAAAATACCCAAAATAAGGACCAATGGACACTAAAATCAAAACCGGTCCTTCACGCATCCAGCGTGACACTCAAGCTAAATTTTTTCCAAATATTTTAAAAATTATCTTCTTAATTAATATGAGCTTTTATAAGTGAAAAAAAAACTATCGATTTGGATATAATATTTGATAAAATTAGAAAGAATTCAAAGAAAAATTTTGAAATTTATCCAATACTTCTTAATTAGACCCGCAAGTACAAAATTTGAAAAATATTTTTGAATTCACTTTCACTAAAGTAAATATTGTTTAAAAATTATGTGAAAATTGGAAATTTTTTATGAATTTTAGTTTAAAATAAATAATACTTGTTTTTTATTAAGTTATTATGAAAAACGTGATGGATAAGGTAAAATTAAATATTTTTAAAAATCAAAATTATGAAGGGCCTTAATCTCACTTAAAATGAAAATTTTTATTTCTTTTGTTTCGAAATGAAATAGTCTTTGTTATATGTAAATAATTTTTAAATTAAATTGATATATAAAATTTTAATCTAATTGATTGTGATCCCAATTTTTATAGCTTTAAATACTAGAAAAAGATCGTACGTGAAAACCCCAATCAGGTAAATTTATTTTTTCTTATTCTCAGGCTCAAAAATTATTCAGTTATTATAGAAAATGACAAAAACGTACACAAGTACAATATAGGCTTGTATTTACAGTAGTTAGTAACGGTTTCAAACTTTCAAGCGCACTGCGCAGTTGCTTTCTATAGTTTAAAACTGTTGGGAACTGTTGTAACAAAAAATGGTTTGTTTGAAATTTATTAAGTGACTAATTTTCAGGAATATTTTTTTTTTAATAAACCGAAACTACAAGCATATAATACACTACGGTGCAAAATAATCGAGCCACCAATAAAAGTTTTATTAAATAGCAAATTATTTTTAAAATTATTACAAATAACCATATAAAATTTGTTCTATTAACTCTTAAACTAACATCTTAAATAAATATTGTTGATAATTTTTGAATTTTATAAAAAAATTAAGTAAAATTAAATTAGAAGATACAATTACAAATTATCATACTTTTTCAATATCACTTTAAATTTAAATAAAGTTTTAATAAAAGATCAAATTCCATTTGAAATATCACAAAAATGAATCATTTTGAATTAAGCATCATTGATAGAAATAAAAATATAAAAAATGGATATTTCTGAAGTTTAATCAGTTCAAATTGTCTGCCTAATTAATCAAGAGCTAAGTCAACAAGTGGAAAGTACACTTTCACTAAGCAATAATTTCAATAATGGATGGAATTTACTATTTTTAAAGTTTTTATTGGTGGCTCGATTTTTTTGCACTTCAGTGTAGATCTACGAGTAAGTCTAAGTATAAAAGCAAAATTGAGATAAAAATGAATAGTTATTTACATCTATTAGCCATCAAATTGAAAACGTCTTTTTATCAACCATTTCAAGCAGACTTGAATGAGAAGATTCATTGAGGATTAATTAATTGCATTTAGAAAAACAAAATAAATAATTGCAAAGGCGGCGGAGCAATTATTATTAATGTGTAATGCATTGCATTGCATTGATTAAAACAAAGATAAGACCTCATTATGTGGAACTTTGTGTGTGTATGTGTATATATGTGTATGTGGTTGTGTGTGTGTGGGTGTATTGGGTAAGGGAGGCAACAGTCAGTACCTTTCCCGCCACATGCCGGTCGAGGAGGGGCTCCGTCCCAGCAACGCGAGCGAAGCGTCTAGCCTTTCTAAACAACACCTGATGAAGAGACGAATCCACACACAAAACATCAAGATGGACCAAATGCAGAGCCTGCGAGTTTCTAAACAACTCCTAAGGGCTAGCAAACACAGCGGTCAACAACCAACGATACTCAAAGGGTCAATTAATCAATTAAATAAATTATTACTTTTTATTTAATTAAATAGTATATCAATAATAAAAATTTTAAAAAATGAATGCCTTATTTATAGCACAGTTGCTTCTAAAAAAGACTTTAATGAGTTCTTATGGAGTCGTAAGTAATGGGTTTTTTTAATACGAGGATAATGTTTGGAGTCTAAAACGGAGTCAACTACTCCATTATGTCATTGTACGAAATCAGTATTGTCTTTACAACCTAATTGATTGATATTTTGTACAGTATCTATAGGGTCCGTGAGTCACGACTTTATCGCCAACTGGCGACGAAAATATAAGCTTGGGGGATGATCCAAAACAAAGAGACTCGCTCACGGCCCCCTAGGCTCCGTACACTCTTTTATCTATGATATATACTATAATAGAATATTTGCCCCAATTACCCCAAATTATTTGGATAAATAAACACAAGAGAGCGCTACCTTCGGCAGTAGTGCCCTCTATCATAAGAATAAAAGAAAATTATTTTGGCATAGGTACCTATGCTTGTTTTAACAAGCCGGTGATTAAGTAATGCCTTCTATGCATAAAATATCTGCATTGATTGTCCTCATTTACATTTATACTTTCAAATAAAAATGATTAATTATTTGAAACAAATATTGATTTATTCTTTAAAAAAAGGAGTAATTTGTTGAGAAATATTTATTTAGAAAAGACTCAAATTATATGAGGTACTGATAGAAGAGAGCTGGGTGATAAATAAACACCATAAACTAAAACTACAGCTTGGAAAATTATGAAAATAAACGATAGTACTAAAATATAACTTAATTTTTTTCAATATTAGTCACTTATCAAAAACATTTTCAATAATTCTATACAAATGCGAATTTTTTAAAATTGTGGTCAAAGCTTGAGTTCAAGTCTCAATTACTGGCTATAATCCGGGTCCTGTACTAACACTAGTAACCCATAAATAAAATGTATAACTACATATGATTTGGCTGAAGGGATTCTAGTATGCGAAATAAACATTTCTTCAATCTTACTTATATTTGTTTGAAATAATAAAATAAAATTTTATTTTGGTATCATTGGTTGTTGGTCTGAAATAGGCAATGGTTGTATTTAAATTAAAAATAAAATCAACACCGAGTTAAGGGATATTAGAATAAGTGCGGGGCAAAAAGACGACATTGAGTGCAACCAAATGGATCAGTGTCAATACATGCTTGCTAGATAATATATTCAGGATAATGTAAAGTGTAGGGAGATACTAAACAACAGTGCAACAACAATAAAACAACAACAAAACAACCTGCATGCGATATATTAAATCCCTTTGTCCTTTTGGGGTTTTGATTCTCTCGTAAGGATACTTTGTAGCTAGAAACTATATACATAAATTATATACATCTAACACTTAATACATAAAAGACAATTCATTTGTATTTATATATAATACAGGATGAGGGTGTCTCAAATATTTTAGTGTCGTGGAGCCGGTAATATTTTTTCAAACTATTTAAAAAGAAATTATATATTACCTGTGAATTTTCCTAAAACGATTCGGCGAAAATATGAAAATGGAATAAGAAAAAAGAGGATTCGATTAATAATTAGGTTTCAATAACTTTTGGTACTAAAACAAATGCAATATGAAAACAAATAATAAACAGCTAATTCAAATTAAAAAATTTTGATATAAAGTCATTTCTGATCTGTTGGAAAAAAAATCATAACGAAAAAATAAATTTTATTAAAAGGAAAATTAACTTCAAATTGATATTCAAAGTTACAACTTTTTTTCAGAGATTATCACATAATCCACTTTAGTGTAATTCTATAGTAGTCATCAAATAAAGTAATTTGAAAAAAGGGCCTTGTGGATCCATCTTATGGTTTTTATCAAATAAATACGCGGCGAAATAGTCCCTACTGCTGAGCTAGTAACATATAAGGGATATTTGGAAGGCCAATAAGAAATGATTATAAAATCCCGACCACCCATGAAACTTTAATGGTTGACTCTACTACCATACAACTACTATAAAGTGAATATAACTAAAAGTATTCAATTTCATTCTCTCCCCAGATTCAATATTCTTTATTTAAGCTAGCAGTTTCAATTTTATTGTTCTTGAATGAAATGTTGATAATAATTAAAATAATGATTGACACAATTCTTCCGCATTAAACACTGAACGAATTATAAAAAATAATGCTTGTTTATAAGTTTCTAAATTTGATACTAAATATTTTGTATTATTTTTGAGTTATTTAATTCGTTTTAAGTAGACGAAATACTTTTGAGTATATTTTCTGAACATTTCAAGTTTAGTGAATCTTTAGCCACATAATGATCTGTGATATTCCTAAACTGGCCGATTCTGGCTTATTTACAATCGACTGATAAAGTAAACTATAATATTAATGAAACAAGAGTATAAACTTTTTCACTGTCCCTTATAACGGCTGCCTGTTCAAATAGAAGTAGTTTGTTTAATTTGCAATAAAGTTTCTAAGTGAGATTGTGGAATAATGCAATTTAATAAACAAAATGAACTAAGCATTTAGTTTATAATATATGTGATGATTGAAACTACATAAAGTATATGTAGTATCAAAAAAGAATTACAAGGCTGTAAGATGCTATTTACTGTTGGAGGTTTGCTCCTGTGAGTTGATTTATACTTGTGTATAAATTATTATTATTTACAAGATTAAATCGTTATTAGAAAAAAAATCAGCCATTCTTTGCAATTCATACCACCCATGCAAACGGTAGAAAAATTACATTTGTCTGTTATTGTGTGAATATCAAATAATAAAATATATTTCTTTAATAGAGGTTTATAATATATAAGGTGCTTTAAAAAAATAAATAAATAATATATTAATGAATTAATGAATGAATAAATAAATGAAGTGCAGTGCATCGGAATATCGTATAATACATTGTGAATGATTTGTTAATAAAAAATAATAATTAATCAATAAATAAAAAATGAATTAAAAAAATATATATACAGCTGATGAAAAAAAATAAGATTAATAATAATTTAAAAACGATTTGTTGTATAATTCATTAGCAGTTTTTTTTTTTATTTGAAGCTTTCTTGATCTTAATAAAAATAAAATGTGGGGTATGTTTTCGAATAAAATGCTCTTGCATCTTCAGGCGCAGAACAATAAAATATTTTTGAATGTTTCTAGTATTATAATATTTTACAAATCTTGACATTTTATAAATATACTCATGATTTTGAATATTTATTAGGGGGAAAAAAATAAAATTTATGTCGATCTATTCTTGTAGAAAAAAACCTAATCCTTTGCAGATTGAAAGCATCAGTGATATTTACAGAAACTAAATGTCCTCAATAATTTTAAAGAATAACGGGAACCTCGGAGAAAAAGTTTTAAAAAAGTCTGATCTAAGCTATAAATCTTATTTTTTTCATTAAATTCAAGCTTTATTTAATCAAATTTTAATATAATGATTACTATTAAATACATTTTTCCACAAATGAAATGAAATAAAATGAAAACAACTATAAAGAAAAACTTTTGGGGGGATGGAGACGATAATGGAATTGAAATAATTATCGGAAAAGAGGTTTTTTATTTAATTAGTTTTTTCCTCTTATTAAAAACAAGGACTAAAAAGATGATCAAGGACACTCGATGGTGGAGAAGTAATCTCCGGACTCGAAGATAAAATACAATGAAAAAAAAAAATTTTGAAATTTTCATCATTCAATTAAGTCTGGAATTTCAAAGTTATATCAATACTTTATTCATTTAGATGAATTTATAAAGATTATTTTGTGTAAATGAAAGTGGAGAAGGTATAGAATTCGACTTGGAAATAAAAAAACAAGATTTTAATTCAAACAAAATCATTAGAATTAATTAAGAAAGCTTCAAAATTAAAATCTTAAATGATTATTGTATATTAATCAAAAAATTAGATTTATATAATATAGATTTATATCTAAATTAACAAATAAATTAGCACCAATTTTTAAGGATGTTAAAAAATTAAATTTTAAAAATGATTATAATTTAAATATCGATTCGAGAATCATTTAGAATAAAGAGTGAGGGATTTTGAAAAATTCTACATGTTTTACTTATATAGATAAAAATTTGAGTTTATCTTTTTAATCACTTGTTTTTTATCTGAAAAATGTTGCCTATACAAATATAGTTGTCCAAATGTATTTTATTTTTTTCAAATTATAAAACAAATCGTTTTTATATTTTCTAAAAAAATGTTTTTTTGTAAGTATTGTTTTTGTTACAATAACGGAAACTTACCCGACATTAATAGCTGGTTTTTGGATGTCAATGTTATCCGGATGTAAGTGCATTTGCACGTAATGTTGTTGCTGATTGTTTGGTTGTTGTTGTTGTTGTAGTTGTAGTTGTTCTTTGTTTTCCAAAGGTTCCGTGGATTCTGTAAATCGACGGGAATTTTTATTTAGAAAATGAAATGAATTGTTTCATTAAATTAAAAAAAAATATTGAAATTATTTTCTTAATAAGAAATTATTTTTTATAATGAATTAAATAATGTTCTTGTATTTCTAAATTTTTATGAAAAAAATATTTATTTGATTTTTCAAATTAATTTAATGATTAAATTATTTAAATCCTATCTTCAAAGTGAATTTTAAAATATTCATATTTTATATACATTAGATCGTATATACGTTTAATAATTTCACAAGTTAGCAAGGAAGGGGTAAAAATTTATATTTATACTTATTTAGAGTAATATTTTAGAAAAGGTTCAAAGTCTGTAAATATGTTCAACAAGCATTTAGGTATAGGTATAATAACATAACACAATGTATTTTATTACCACCTTTTTACAAAGGGTTAGACAACATACTAAAGGTTGAACTGATTTCATGAATAAAGGGCAGGAGGTTGACATTTAATATGTACAGCCATGCACAATTTAAAGGGTTGGAATAGAATTCAAAATTTACTTAAATAATAATGAAACAAAAAAACATGATTCAACCATAGAATTCAAGAATATTTTTTAAGAGTTGTATTAAGAATATAATAATAAATTATATACTTTTTTCAAGGTGGATATAGTCCTGGAAACAAAAAAATTGTTTGCATTTGTTAATCCTACATAGAATCTTTTTCATTCAAATTGTGTTTATTTAGAATTGTAATCGATTTTTTTTTATAAAGACGGATAAATTTCATCTGTTAATAGATTGTTCTTAAAAGGATTCTTTTAGAAAGCAAATGTAAATTTAGCTATCTGAATATATTCAATATCGCACCCTTAAAAGAAAAGTACCACGTGTGGATGGTTGAAATTTTGAGAAAAACGCTTTTAAAAATTTTCCAGCTCTCTTTAAGTCATATTGGCGCTTTAATAGTTCGATAAGATTTTTATGGCATTTTTTTTGTAATTAAGTTAGGAATCTCAACTAAAATATTTCTTCTATAATTAATCTATAGTAATTTGTGTCACTTTCTCAATTTCAGAAAAAAAGCAATAATGTAATATATTTACAATTAAATTTTCTCGATTTGCTTTTGATTTTCGAAGCCTCGACAAAATATACGGTACTTTAAATTTAAATTTTCTTTCGCCAAAGGATGAATTCGTTCCACAAATGTAGAACTATTCTAAAATAATAATTTATCTTGCTTCTTAGTCAGAAGAAGACAAAAAACATTCAAGTGGAAAATGTGTTTTACAGATCCTATTGCGAAAGAAAGAGAAATCATCTTATCTAAAACCCTCAAAATTTGTACTTGTGACCAGGGGCGTGGCAACGGGGGGCAGCCCCCCCCCCCTTAAGGGCAGGACTCATGGGATGAGTAGCCGGAGCGACAAACCGTTTCTTATGGCAAACTAACCGTAATTAAATATATTTCATGTTTAATCATGAATTATTTCCTTTTTTTAATTTCTTGAAGTACTTATTTGTTTTAATAAAAAAAAATTCCCACTAAATATTTTGCTTTGTGGATTGACCCCCCCCCCCCCCCATGAAAATCTTCTGGCTACGCCACTGCTTGTGACCCTCTTTCAAGGATACGATATGATCTAAAACCTCAAAATTCAATATATTTTCATTTTTTTTTTTTTTTATTTGGTTGGCTTCGGATACATAGTGCAATTAACCAGTGGGGACGTAGTGTGATTTTTTTTTATTACGGGTTAGTAGTGTTAGTGAGGGAGTCTGCTTTTGTATTCTGCCACGAGCAAGGCCTGAACTTGGGCCTCCCGCTCCAACATCAATACGATGCAGAAGTGGTAGCTCTAACGCGCGTAATAATCATCCCATATTTTCAAATATTAGATAAAAAATCTTAGATTTAAAAAGAGAGTACATAACTTTTTTCTTTTTAAATTTGCAAGTAACTTACGGAGTGCTACGAAACGGCGGTTCTCGTTGTTCTCATCTCTTGTGACATCCAAAGAGTCGTCACCCATCGATTTCATGTCGTCAACCGTCATATACCGGTACTGGTGGTGATCGTTGGACATTGGATCCTCTCCTGTGGGTCACACTTAGGTCACCATCACCTGTCTATTAGACAAGTAGTCTCTCTCCTTCGGCTAACGAGTTCAGCACTTTGGCTGACACTCGTGGAAAGATCCATAGAGCCTACTTGAAATGCAATCTAAGTTCTAATAGATTCGATATACACGTATTCATTCTAATTATATTGAAAACTAAATATAGAAAAAACACAACAAGAATAAAGAGGTGCTGATGCGAAGTTAATTAAAACCATTACATAGTGAAATTCAAAATAAGAATTTGATTTAAAGAGAATATAAATGTTTCATGTTTTACAGTGTGTGAACAAATTGGTGGTAATGGAAAAATTTAACAACTTACGATCTCTCCCTTGGTGAATTATTATTACAAGTCGATATTTTTAAAGTCATGTGTATATATAGAGGTAAAAGAAGAAATAATACAATTCTTTTATAAATATACACTCAGTAAATCAAATCATTATATAAAACGTTTCGATAAAATGTCCGAAAATTTTGTTAAGGGAGAATGGTGTGGGTTCTTGGTGAAACATTTTAAATAAAGTAAAGAAGATGGGCTTATACCCCTAAATATTATATAGAGTCGTGCTAAACAAGTATCTGATCTTTTATTTATGTGAAACCTATCTAGTATTTTATATTTTAAATTTTAAAAAGTTTCTGAACAAATTTTCAAAATTTTCTTTTCATTAATCCGAAAATTGTTAGAGGTAGTGAATATGCAAATTTTGAAATAACCTGGCAATGTTACACATTATTTTGTACCTATTATCTTAAAATAATAATATTATTTGTAAAAAATATTTTTATATTAAAAATTATTTTAATTCATTTTCGGTAAACAGTAATATCTGAACGTTTATTGATTGAGAATTTTTGTAATTAATATTTCGCTTATTTCTGAAATTACTTTTTTTTTTTAATTTTTCTCTTTATAAAAAATATTAGAATTAAAAAAATCAAAATTGTTTTCTAAATTGGTTGAGTGTCTAAATATTATGAATATTCTATAATAAATTTGAAGTTTTACGAGTATTGGTATTGGTAAATTACCAATGTTATTTAGTTTAACAAATACACACCCCGTTACCATCTAAGCAATTGATTTTATAAACCAAATTATTTTAGTTTATAAGATTTAGAATAAATTAAATTAAATTTTTCCAATCGCCACAAAGCCCCTGGAATTTATGCAACTATATATAGTTCGGATTGGATTTGCAAAGGCTATCCTAAGTCTCCTAAGGCGTTTTAATTTTATTTTAATACATAGATTTATGGAATAAAGTAAAATAATTTTAAAAACCGTCACGTGCTAAAATTCAATCTGAATGAATAGTACAATTTGTGACTTTGGTTGAGATCTTGGTTTCGCAGTATTTACCTGAGGAACCTTTGAAGTCGCGCTTCCCGTGAGACCGATTACAACAATACTTTATCTGCTTCGCATGGATAAAGTAAAAAAGTAAAAATATTGTAAAAATTGTAATTATTCTTATGCATATTTATATGGGGAAATTTTTAGTGTTTTCAGTGCGACACGCGGTGATATTTGGGTTGGCCAGGCTTGATGTAGACATAGATTAATTTTTGAAAATAAAAAAAAAAATATTATCATATATGATAAAAACTGAATAATAAAATGATCAGGTATAGAATGTTTTTCGAAAATTTATCATGATTTTTATAAAGAATTATTTTTAATTAATACTCTTAATATTATTTTAGGATATATTTTATTTCCAAAACGATTTGTAGCATTGTCAAGATATTCAAGTATGTAGGAATATTCAGTACAATTAAAAAGAAATATATTGATAAAAAGAACAATTTTTCAAAAAAATCTAATATTCTAGTCATTGATTTTAATCAAAGAATTGTATTTATTTCTCAAGATAATACACTCGAAAGCAGTCTATAATAATTGATAGAAGTAAGTAGGTATGTATTTTAAAAGAAAATAATTATTGTTAGTGTCTAAACTACTTTAAACATTATATTTAAACACACTCACATTAAAGATATAAAAATATAATAGAAAAAAATAACAAGGGGATAAGCTGAACACATAATCAAAAAAATTGGAAAAGAAGAGTATGATAATCACCACCGAATGAGAGTACTTGGAGGCTGGGTGCCGGGCGTCCTGTAAATCAATCGCTAAGGGAAAGGCAAGGAATCGGAGCCTCCTCCACCCACGCTCCTTTAGAAGCCTTCGGGAAAGGGGTTGAAATAAAATACAATGTGGAATGGAATGAAGGAGTAGATTACGCAAGATTTTCTTGAAATCCATTTTGAGATCGAATTAATTTGAATTACTGATGAATCATGGCATTTGTGATTGGATTAAAATCAAGAAAACTAAAAAAGAGGTTAATAAAAATTTAACAATTTTTTCCCATGCCCCTATTTCTTGGACATAATTGAAGCTCTATTCATTCGCCAATTCATTTATCCCTATGACATCTTCACGTTACAAGGGTCCACCACGGACTACAGAGGTTGTACCTTCTTGGTGCAACTTCTTCTTGTATCAATATCATTATAAAAAATAATAATAAATAAATAAAAAATAAAGACTAATTGACTATTATAACTTGCGAAGTTATAAATTCAATATCAAAGAACCTCAACAAATTGTCTTTTAAATCAATTGAAGAAAGTTGTACATTCCTATAGCTATGATTTAAGCAACTATTATGGAACTTGGTACTCGTTTAGATCTCAACTGTTTTGTCGGCGAAAACGTTTGTACCGAACTTGGCCCCTTTTTCACATTTATGATTTTGGTCATTCATTAATTTTGAAAAGTTTTATCCTTTGATTTATATAAATAATTACATTTAAACATTTATATTAATAATGATTATATAACCCGGTCGGTTTTTCATAAATTTCACCCCTTCATTTCAGACCCCCAAGAAGGGAAAGTTTCAGTTTTTCAATTTCCTCTATTAATGTTCCATGCTTTACCAGTATGCCGAATTTCAGCATTCTAGCTTGATTGTATTTTCACTATATGTTAATTAAGCCTATAATAAATTTCACCCCATCATTTTAGGTCCTGAAAAAGGGAAAGTTTCAATTTTTCGATTTTTTGCTTTAATTCCAATGCAAAATCTACTAGTATGCCAAATTTCAGCATTTTAGGATCAGCGGAGGTACTTTAGGTTTTTGATATGTCAGTCAGAGTTAAAAATGACACTTTTCAGAGCTTAATAACTCAAGAACTATAATAATCATATTCATGAAATTTGGGATTCTACGTGTTCTAGTGGGTCTTATTAGGCATGCAAAATTTTAAGTGTGTAAGTCTAATAGTTTTTGAGTTATTGGGGGGGGTCGAAAGTAGCTTGAAATGGTTCGTGTAAATATACACATGGCCGGTGCGACACCATGTTTCTTAGCAGTCAGAAATATCATTTATATTCAGTATACTGAGGAATGAAATCTAGTGATCACCAAAACTGTTTATTAAAAGTAAAAAAAGTTAGAAATTGATTTAAAGTGTTGAAACGCCATTAAATATTATACCTATTTAATTAAAATGGAAGTATCTATAATAGAGCTGTCATGTCCAAAGTGAAATACAGGTACCCAGGTGCTTTACGAGTGGGTACGTGTGGGCACGTAAAAAATTGTATTTTGTTCCTAAGATAAATTTCATATTGACATATTATGGTAGTTTTGAGAAATTAATTAAAATTAAGAGATCGATGAAGTATATAGAAACATATCAATATTTGAAGAGGATTCAGATGTGGAATAAGAAACGTTCTGATAATACTAAATAATCTATCTAAACTAATTTTCTAATTTTACCATGAGAGATGCTTAAATATAGAAAAGAAAAGAAAATAATGAATGATTTAATAGTGAAAAGCTCGTATAATGTAAGAACTTTTTTAAAAAAAGCCCTCAAGAAAATAATTTATAAAACGTGGATTTCAAAAGAATCTTCAATAATAATGTAAATAGTGTATTGTCTAATGGTATTAATATTTCTGTGATGTGGTTGTTGTTATTATAAATATTTTAATATTCCTATTTGTTTTTAATATTATACTTGTGATTTGTAATAAAATAAAGTGAATAATGTGTAAATGTGTCAAATAAAAAGCCAATGTCTAAGAGAGAAATAAATACTTGTGTTTCATTTATACTCTAAATTTAAATTTGAAAATAAATAAAAAATGCGAAGAGACTAAATTCAAATGAGCAAAGTGATGTATTGGTTCTAAGTTTTTGGTTTTTTATAATTAATTGAGCAAGGAAAATAGCAAAAGTATTTTCTCTGTTCAAGTCGATTTGATTCTTTAATTTATTCCTATTAAAGATAAAGCTCCTGTGTATAAAAGAACAATATTATAAAATCCCACTTAAAAAATAAACGTTTTCTTTTTTCCTAAAATTTTTGGTTAAAATGAATAATTAAATAAGTACAATTAAAATGCCTTATAGGTACTTTGAGGTCACAAAATAGATTATCTTCATCAGAGGCTCAAGGTGCCAAATAATTGTATTAACCCCAAAGATCAGGAGTCATTTGAGGCGTCCGCTTAGAAATCGAGTATAATCTAAATATTGCATAATTAAAACACTAAATATATTAGAAAGCATATGAAAATTTATATTTCAATTCTATTTTATCTTAAGAGTCGAACATTATTTTGTGTTAAATCTCTTGTCGGTTAAATAAACAAAGTCAAGTTACGAAGGCTATAATATTGGTGTATAATTTAGCTCTTATCTAAAAAAAGGCTGCCGTCCTCTCCTATAGATAGTAATAAAAAAATACTGTGCGAATACTGAATTGACGTAACTGATCGAATATATTAATAAAAAATAAATTAATACCTAATTAGATTATTAACAATATTTCTACTAAGAACGAGTGCCTAACCGGTAAGCCCCTTGTATACAAATAAAAAATCTATAGTATATTTATTAAAATTTATTTTGAAAATAATTACTAGGATGTTCAGAGTATTTACTAATAGCTACAGCATACAAATATAAAGAAAATTTTTATAAAAAATTACAGATTTTACTTAACTGTATAACAATGAAGAAGAAACATTAACGTAATAATGTTCCTATATCCTATTCCGGCTAAATTTCACCCTGATTTTTAGGAGCCTTGAACTGCTGATGAAGATAGTCTTTTGGGATCTAGGGAATTCTTTCCGATTGAACCACCCAGTGTGAAATTAAAAAAATTGTTAGAATTTTTTATTTCATTCAATAATTTTAACAATTTTTTTAATTTTACGAAAGAATTCTTAACCACCAAAGCAGCAACAAGTAGATGAGCCTTTTTCTTAAGAAAAATGCATTCATTTTAATTTAATTTGATTAATCGATTGTTATTAAGGGGAAGTTTACTTTAGAGTGACGATAAACAACATGAACTACACCTTAAAAACAGTAGTGCAAAGTTTCTTCCATTTATGTGGTGTTTATGTGCTAAACGATAAGAGGCATTTCCTAGTTTCTATTAAATAAAAAGACAATATTAAAAAATTATTGATTCTGAAAAAGAAATACTATAAAATACTGAAAATTTAAAAGTTCCCAAAAAGAGCGCAAATTTTTTGCACAGCCTATTTAAACTTTAAGATCATCAAGATTTGAAAAATTTATGAGGATGAAGAACATAGTGATTTTAGTATTTTTACTTTCATATGAGAGACTTATATAAATCTCATTAATAAAATACCGATTTGATAGTCAATAAGAGTTAAGAAAATAATAATTAGAGGGTTCGAGCCCCGGCTGATCCTTTTGTCTGTAATAATAATAATAAACTTTTCTTCGTTCCCTAAATTTAAATTTGATAATAATTAGATTTTCATAGCTCAAATTGTTGCTCTGCTAAAAAGGGTGAATCTTTTAATTTTTCCAATAAAAACACTTCCATTTAAAAATATGTTTTGAATTTTCCTTTTTCGTTGTTCTTATCGTTTACAGTAGCAACAACGTAAACGCATCCTAAATATAAACTCTAACAGTAACAAAAGAAAAGAAAATTTGTATTTTATATATGGAAATTGAGCCTTGAATGAATCGTCGGGGTTGGCCAAAATTTGAATAATTATAAAATACCATTTAGAACCAGCAGATTAAAAAATGCCAAAATACTAAAGAAGCATTATCTTTTTAAAATGTATATATTATAAATAAAAAACCCGAAGAGTATAAAATCTTAGGTAGGATGAAAATAAACCAAATGAAAAAAAATACATTTGATTAACCCTTAGTTACTCGTATTGGTTCATTTTTTTTAAATTATTGGATAAAAAATACTTGGTAGGTTTCACATTAAGTGTAAAAAGTTTTAAAAAAAAAAATCATTTTTTTACACCATTGAAGATTTTCAAAAATTTTCAGTCACTATTTCATCAAATAGTTTCCGATATCTTGGTGGTTTCACCGAAGATGATTATGTTATTCAAAAGCTGTTTAGGTTCTAATTTACCATTTACTCTAAAAACTTCACTAAATCGATTTGTTTTATATATAGTATGTCAACTGAAAAATCGTGTTATAATCATATTATATGGTTTGTATACCATCTCTTTCTTTTTGTTTGCAATGAGAGGGAAACTAGAATAATAATCTGAAAAAATTATGGTAAATATTGGGGAATCAGATAATTGAATTGAATAAGTATTAATAATTTGTTAAGAAAGGGCTGGTAGAACTCAATGGAGCTTTAATAAAGAGGCAGTCCAAGTAGAATGAAAACTACGAATTCTGAAAAAAATAATTTATTGGACACGTCGTTTTGCGTCCATTGAAGATTGAGACGTTTTGGTGGATCAATACTTCTTCCTCAGGGTTTAAAATAGTCATCGAATGGAGCGGGTATATAAAATCAAAATTCTTCTTAGGTCCATTTGAGACAGGCTCATGGCCAAATTGTAATCGTGCATGACCCCCAAGAAGTGGTTCTAACCATGCAAAAATTCGAAATCGCCCAAAATGGGCGAGGGCGGTGTAGGTCAAAAAATTGAGCAAACCATAGCATTTCGCTCTACAAAAAACCAAACTCAACCAAATTTTGTATACATAATCAGTGGGACCCCAGAAGTATAAAAATGCAAAAACTAACCGCCCCCCCCTACATGATTATAAATAATTTTAGGGGCCAGATTGTATGGCAAAGTCAAGTGGATGGCCACATCAGAACACGCCAGCTTATAGTTTGTTATTAACATTCGTGAAAATAATTTTTGTGACAAAAAGAAAATCGTTACAAGCTTCATTCGTTGACTCTTTGACCGCTGTAGAAGGAGTAAAGATCCTCCATGTAGGTTTTTTAAAAGAGTTAAAATTACTTTCAAATAAATTATTTTATTAGGAATTTCTAGTTTTCATTCTCCTTCAGTTGTCTCTAATACGTGAGCCTCTATTGAGTTTTACCACTTCCAGACCGTCTCCAAAAGAAAATACTTCTAAGCAAATTACAAGATACTCCAGCAGGAAGGCTTACTATAAATTCAAGCAATTTTTTTTTATTTGCTCACTTCGTTTAAAATTGTCTAAAACGTGAAGAAAAGTCATTTTCAAACTTGATATTTTCTTTCTGAGTGTACGCTTTGTCTGTATATGTAAATACTCTATTAGGTATCATCTCTTCGGAGCTTACAACATATGCGGAACGTTGTATAAAGTTTGTTCTGGTGACAAATTTTTTTTTTCAATGTGGAGAACTGAAGAGATTCTTTGTTTCCTAGTTTTAGAAATTTTTGCTCAAAAAAAAACCAGTAAATATAATTTTATCCGATATAATTAAAATAAATAACTAATAGTTTATTAGATTAAATAAGCTTATTACTATGGTGGTTATAGCTGGCGAACGTACCGAATATTGAGGATTTTTTTTAATTTTTACCTACATTTTTTTTATTTCGATTCCCAAAATTTACCATAAATCTTTCAATTTATCAACGTAATTTCCTTCTCATTGGAGACCAAATGAAATAGATGAGGAACATGATGTTAGGTGTGATTATAACAACCATCACTTTTTTGGTGATATTCCAAAATTTTGTGGAATTTTATAATTAAATATATGTTGTAAATTAGCCTAAAATATTACTTTGATTAATAAGTTGTTGTAGGGAAATAAGGACAATAGCTTATGCAAACAATTTTTATTTTTTGCCAACGTTTCGTCAACCCTGTTGACCTCCTCAGGGCTCACAAAAATTAACTTTTTTGCATATTTGTCATTTTATCAATATTCATTCTCAGCAAACACATAAGGCCAGTCATCACACAGATTGAAAATATTTTCCTATTTAAATCTTAAATATAACAAAGAAAGATATTTTAAGATTTAAATAGGAAAATATTTTCAATCTGTGTGATGACTGGCCTTATGTGTTTGCTAAGAATGAATATTAATAAAATGACAAATATGCAAAAAAGAACTTTGTGGAAGAGTCTGAAGAAGAGAAGAGGTCAGATGATGGGGCACACACTGAGACATGGGGGACTGCTTATGGATATCTTGGAGGGGGAGGTGGGAAAGAAAAGGGGAAGGGGAAGGCCCAGATTAGAGTATTTCAACCAAATAATTGGGGATATGGGATGCGAGACATTTAGAGAGGTTAAACAGCTGGCGGGGGACAGAGTCGAGTGGAGACGGGTGGTTGCATCAAACCAGTCTTAGGATGATGATGCAAGGAAGTTAATTTTTGTGAGCCCTGAGGAAGTCAACAAAGTTGACGAAACGTTGGCAAAAATAAAAATTATTTGCATAAGCCATTGTCCCTATTTCTCTACAACAACTTATTAATTTAATCGATGGACATAAATAATCAAAATTACTTTGTATTGATTGTTATTGTGGTGGATAAAATACACAACACGGAGAGTTTAACTCCGAGCATCCGCGCGAGTAACTAAGTGTCAAAAAGAGAAGAAATTTAATTTAAGAAGGAAATATAAGGACCGAGCAAAAGAGCAGTAGAGAGCGGGCGAAAGAGAGAAAAGATATGATAGTTAAGTAGATAGAGAGAGAGAGAGAGATTGAGAGAGAGGCGGTGTCCACTTACGCGTGTATTGCATTTGGCCCTGGTAGTAACTGGGCAGATAGATGTGCTGGGCGTGCGCGGGCCTTCCGTACACATTCATGGCTGCTGCATCTCCGGCGCCCTCGCCACCTGAACGCCGCCAATCAACACGAGACCAAAATGGGGGGGTGCTGCTCAATCCCCAAGACCCACCTGCCCACCTGCCCGCGCCCGCCCTTAGCCCGAGAGCCTCACTTACCAGCAAGTCTCCGCACACTCAATCCAGAAAATTTCCAATCGAATTTCTCTTTACGAATAAATCAAAATAAAAAAAATAATAAATAATAATTACAGTCGAACCTCGATAATTCGAAACTCAAACTTTTATTCAAATAATAGTCATTTGATTTTATTGATTGAAGATTTGTTGCTTCGTTGGTTGAGTTGTTTATCAAGAAAGATATATCGGGTGAAACCACTTAGATTACACTATATTAATTAGATAAACTCATATCAGAATACACGTGGTTTCGACCTCTATTTCTGGAGGGGTTTTCAAAGGGGGGAAGAAGCTTCCCAGTCTATCTTAAAAGAGTTCATCTGCATTTTTTTTAATGAAAGTGATGAGTGAAGGAGTTACACCAAAAAGGTGTATCCCCTAAAGGCCTGGGTTGGCCCCTCCATAGTGAAAAAAGAAGAAGAGAGAATTTTATGGGCTGGGCCGGGGTCGAAGGTATCTGTGGATACGGGTCTTAAACAGCTGAAGGTTATAAGTCGCGGGGAAGACGGTGACTGGGAGCGAGTTCCAGTCTCTGGGGGTCATAGGGATAAAAGAGTTGGCGAAAGGGCTTGTTCGATTTTTATCCAATTTGACAGCGTAGGGGTGATGAGCGTTCGAAAACCGTGTGTTTCTCGGGGGGATAATTGATTTCAGCTCGACTGAACAGACACCATGATAGTATCTGTAGAACAGGGAAAGGGCAGGAACGGTAAAAAACTTGAAGACGACTCCAGAAATAGAGGTCGAAACGTCGTGTATTCTGGTGAGTTTATCTCATTAAAATGTGTAATCTAAGTGGTTTGTCCGAAACATCATTCCTTTATGTTTTAATTTTTTTAAATTAAAGAGGACAAATACAAAAATTTACCGGCCAAAGTCGGACTCGATATAATTCGCATAGCAATATGTATCTTCTAAAATTCTTGAGATAACATATTTGCTCATTTTTTCCGTTGATAAAGAAAGAATAAACGAATTTGTGGAATTTTTTATAATCTTAAAACAGGTACTTTAGGATGCCGACAAGTATAAAAATCACCTGAAAATAACCCATATCGTCGCTGATCTTACAAAACCTCTTAGTCCTAAATTCATTGTTTGCCAGAAAACAAGAAAAAACATTTTAAACAATATATACAAATACAATGTAATATTTATTATTTGTCAGTAGCGCGAAAATAAATTGGAATAGAATAATAAGGTTTCAATGGACAGATGCGCCGTGAAAAGTTGGTCGGTATAAACGTATAATATGTATTTGATCAAAAATCGGACTTACGAGGTTTTGTAAGATCAGCCACGATATGGGGTCCTCCCACACCGTCGTTTTAAAGGGAATTAAATTAAAAAATAAATGAATCAGTGTTTTTTAAGGAGATCTTTTTAGAGATAACTCACACCCCTATGATAAAAAATATTCTTTATTTTTGACCCCTTAAAAAATTCAACTTCTCAAAATAATAATTCGATTAAAATGCTAATATGATTTCTGAATTCTGGAAAAATGAAGTCATGTAAGTTGTAGATTTCACGTTATGTATCTTATTTAGTTTACGAGCTGCACTGCTCTGATACAGAATCAAAAGAGCAGACATTACTTTTGAATGGACCCTAAAAAAATCGAAGAATTACTTCGATGGGGTAAGGAAATAGAATGATTTTTTAAAACTTTTTTAATTCAAAGCAAGAGCAATATACGCCCCCCCCCCCCTCACCCCCCAAAAAATATAATCTAGCTTAAAGATTAAATAATTTGAAATTGATGGAAATCTAAAATAAAATTGAAGGAAGGGCTGAAACTGTCAAGGCTCGGCAAATTTAGTAATTTGGCAAATTTTTGTCCGAGTTCGGCTTAAGTTAAAAAGTTTAGATTCACTTCATTATCTACAAATGTCTGATAGAAATAGCACTCCATTTTACTATTTGATTTTTTAATTATTTTTTTCAACCGTAAATTTTGAAGCAAGAATGGCCAAAATCTAATAAATGTTTCATTTTCAAAATAAAAACAGCTTTGCACCAGAATGAATTTCCCTAAGAACTTTGCTTTTTTGAATTATTTTTTGAGTAGATCTCGGAATCCAGAGAAATGGAATAAATCATGTTTAATTTCAGTTATTTGTAAACAGTAACAAGCCAAAAACAGGTAGATATTCATTTAAAAAAAATCTGATTTTTTTTCACCCAATAAATTTCTGGCAACATGTGTGACTCAAAGTGTATTAAGTAATAAAAGTTTACTTTAAAAACTAAAAATTTTCTTTTTTTAATTTAGTATATAGGTACATAATAAGAATCAATGTTGTTTTCATTTTTGATTTCTTTCTTTAATTTCATACATAATAAAAAAATTATCATTATTATTAGGAGTTCTCTAATGAAATTTATAATAGTTCACTGTTATTTAAATAAGAAACAAAGTGATATATTTGTGGGAAATACTTAGATGTTTAAAACACTGAGAAATAGTATTCAAGTTGCTTTTAGATTCATTTAGCTGATCGAGAAGATTTTGTCTTCTTAGGTCACATTTACAAATCTACACTATTTGAAACACTCAAATTGTACTCTTAGGGACAGTTGTATGTCGGTTGGTAAATTTAAACGTTGACAAAGGGTAAATCCTTAGAATTCACCTTGTGCCCAACGGGATGACCAATCAGATGAAAGTGCCTGTCATCTGATTGGTCATCTCGTTGGGCACAAGGTGAATTCTAAAGATTTACCCTTTGTCAACGTTTAAAAAGAGTTTACCAACCGACATACAACTGGGCCTTAGTAAAACACAGATTGCAACAGATAGACCGCCTTTCTATTTTCATTTTATAGAGTCGATGTTAAAGAGAAATTGGAAATAATTATACTTGTCATGCTTCAAAACTTTGAATATCTGAATTTTCTAATATTTTTTTGGAAATGTAGAGATTTTCCAAGTAAATTTCAAGACGATTTTGATTTAAAGAAGTTCGAATTATCGATTCGATTGTCTTGATGTTACGATTCAAAACAAAAATAAAAAAAAAAATTGAATGTGCGTTGACGGTTGCGCCCAGAAGGGCGTTAAGGGCGGTTGTGAGTTGTGAATCGGCGATTCCACGTCGCAAGCTCATGCGATGCCCAGGGCGCCTATGGCTTCCAGAATGTTATTTTTAAGAAATAAAAAAAGATAGAAAGAGTAGAAAAAATAGAGGGCATTTAACATACACAGGGTCAGAGATATTATATTAAAGAAATAAACCAGAAAAAACCAGGGACATCTACGTTACACAATGCATGATGCATGAGAAAAGGTTAACGGAATGAATAACTACAATCACAAGATTTGGAATATAGATACAAAAAAACATTCAGACATGAACCTTTTCGGAAAATATCAAGTCATCTACTTGGAGCAATGAATATTTTCCGAATTGATTCAAGTAATTTTATACACTATACACTATTTAAGTTAGTTACGTTTCGTTTTTAGAAAGGCTTGTGGAATTCGGGAGGTCGGGCAAAATGAGACTAAATTCTAAGCTAAGGCTCTACGGCTAGATTGTCCGTTGCCTGAGAGTGCGCCGCCTCGAGTTTTCGAGGTCCTACCTCCTTCATCCTCGCTGTCGGACATAAATGTCTCCTGCATCGATTCCGGAGCCACCACCTTATACTTCTCTTCGATCGTCATTGTCGTTTTGGTCGTGATCGTTGTTTCTGTCACCACCTTCAAAGTCTCCACAACCGAAATGTAGCCCAGTTTTTCGGCAATATCCATTGCAGTTTGGCCGTTCTGCAAAAAATGATTTTTAATTAAATACACTTTAAACGGGTCAGCAGTCACTCTATTTACAAATATTTATGAGTCAATTTTGAATAATAATTATAGGGTTCTGATTTTGAATATGCTGCTAATTTTTCTAGATTGATTCAAGTTTTCGAGCATCAAATGATTAAGCAAAATACAGGGTGGTGCACAAAGATCTACCACATTTTGAAGTGGTTTAAAAAATGAAAAAAACTGAATAAATTTTTGAAAAGAACATAAAATAATTTTTTTTTAATGTTATATCAATCAAAAAAAAAGGGGGGGGTTCAAAAATGAAAATTCTAGCCCTTTCGACCAAACTCAACCAAATTTTGTATACATATTCTGTGGACCCCCAGAAGGCTAGAAATGCAAAAACTAACCACACAAAATAGGGGGGGGGGTCAAAAATGATAATTTAATCTTAATAATAAATAAAGTAAAAAAGAGAGAAAGAAAATAGGCTAAAAGACTGCTGTCTGAAGTTTGAATTAATACTTTTAGCCCAGTATCATGTCCGGTGTCATTATTTCGATTCATTTAGGATTTATAACTTTTTTTTAATGTCAACTTTTACATATGTAAGGTATTTTGATATTTTCTCAAAAATGAGTAATCCGATTGAGTTCGCACTGAGAACACTTATCCTAAATTACATGATATTTAATTTATAACAATTCATTTCTTCAAATAAGTTTTGTATAAGGATTTATTTTTGGATTGTCTGTTTATATATAAGATTATAAAAAAAATTATATATTCCTTTATGTAAAAATAATTAAAATTAAATAACAAGAAATAATGTAATTTGAAAAAATCTATGAAGTGATGAGAAAATGAATTCCTTTACTTCCAGACTCCAGATTATTCCATTTTTTTTTTTATAATGAAACTGATGAGAGAAGAAGATACACCAAAAAGGTGCATCCTCCAAAGGCCTGGGTTGGCCCCTCCATCGTGAAAAGAAGAAGAAGAGGGATTTTATGGGCTGGGTGGGAGTTGAAGGTATCTGTGGATGCGGGTCTTAGTCAGCTGAAGGTTATAATTTGAGGGGAAGACGGTGGCTGGAAGTGAGTTCCAGTCTCTTGAGGTCATAAGGATAAATGAATTGGCGAAACCGTTGGTTCGGCTTTTATCCAATTTGACAGCGAAGGGTGCTGAGCTTTCGAAAACCGCGTGTTCCTAGCAAAGAGGGCTTTAGGGGTTCCAGCTCTACTGAACAGAAACCATGGTAGTATCTGAAGTACAGGGAAAGGGCAGAAACGGTTCTTCGGAGAGCCAGGGAGTCGAGTGGGTTTGTTAGGCTGGGTCTCTTCTATTAGTTTAATTGCTCGTTTCTGAATTGTATCCAAATGTGGCAAGAGAGTGCTTAAAAATTTTAATTATACTTCTTAATTAATTAGAGTGGGAATCAGATGTTGACAAAGACGAAGATATTGAATGAATGATGCTTTTTAGCTAGAGATCTGGTAACATGATATTGAAAATATTTGTTAATTAAACAGACTTCAACGATGATTTAATCGAAAAAAATAGAAATCATTTCTATTTGTTATCATTGAAGGAAGACTGGTTTTATTTTTCACATATTTCTTTTCTTATTTATCATGAAAATTCTATTTAACCATCCAACTCTAAATATTTCCTTTGAACATGAAAGTAATCAAAATAGATATTTACATTTTGTAACAGCATCCGCTTTGGCTTTATTTTCGAGAAGAAGATTGATGATAAGAGTGTGTCCCTGTTGGGCCGCTTGATGTAGTGGAGTGTAGCCAACAACCGTAGAATTGTGCACACTTGCTCCATGTTGCAAAAGAAATCGGACCATTGCCAATTGACCAAAGTGACAAGCGACATGCAACGGTGTATATCCAGCCTAAGTTCATAACAAAATTATGATTAAGAAACATTTCATTAAATACTTAACTCAAATGATATTTTTTTAAATAATTACTTTTGTAGTCGAATCAATTTCTGCGCCATTCTTTACTAATATTCCAGCGACATTTACTTTATCTTCTTGTGCGCATAAATGAAGTGGAGTTAATCCATTCTGCAAATGAAAATAAAGCCATTAGGAATGAAATGAAATATAAAGAAATAATCACTGAAATTAATTCTAAAAAAATGCAGTCTCCTGAGAAGAGAGATTTTAAAATATTTTTAACGCAATATTGTATAATTAAAAAAAAATAATAATAATAATAATAATGATAAATAGGTAAAATAAAACGAAATATTAGTTGTTTTCATAAAGAAACTATTTTACAATTTTTCATTACTAAAAGAAGAATTTCTATCGAAGCGTTTAGATATTTAATAAATATTTTACCGATTGTTTTTTTATAAAGAAATTATTATTTTATAAAATTAGACAATGAAGAGGGCCTAATAATTTAATGCTCGTGCTTTAGGACTCCAACGTAAGTCTGAGAGTAAAAAGTCATAAAATCATTTTAACTTAAGATGTAGAGAATACTGTCATATTCCAGAATCATGGAAATTTAGAAAGATCTCCCAAATGAAAAGATGTCAGAGTTCTTCTCACTATGAAAATTAAGAAGAATACTAAATTTATATTAAACTTGTAGATATACTTTAAGAACCCTTCATTTTTTGAAATAATCTTCGCTTTTATTTGCAAATTTTCTTTGAGATTAAGATAATTGTAGGTAACTACAATAAATGAAAAAAATATAAATAAATAACAATATAATACAATTTTAATTAAGGAGAACACGAGTGAATGTAAAAAGTGATTATGAAATTTCAAGTTATTTTATTATAAGGAATTCAAATAGCTTGTAAAAAAATGTTAATCACTTTGGCTTTTTGATTCGGATTCGCTTGATGCTCTATTAGAAGAGAAGCCATGTCGGTGTGTCCCTCCTGTGCACTCAAATGCAAAGGACTAAATCCCGCTTTGGATTCTGCATTAGATTTGGCTCCATATTCCAACAATGTTGTGGCGATGTCCATCTGATTTTTTCTGGCAGCGATATGAAGTGGTGTATGACCATTTTTGGCGGTAGCATGTGGGGAGGCTCCCTTGTCGAGAAGAAGAAGTGCTACATTCTGATGGTCGTAATGGCTGGCTACGTGGAGTGGTGTGACGCCGTTCTGAAGAAGAAAGACAAGTTATTAAGACTAATATTTAAACAATTGCAACTTCACTATATATAAAATCTAATTACTATTAACAAGAGCGAGAGGTGGTAAGTTAGAAATTTTAAAAGCTAACGGGACTAGGTAGGTGGAGAGTTTACTATTTGAGGGCCTATATCCAGGGGCGGCTCTATATATGGGCTTTTTGGCGGCAGCCCAGGGCCGCGTGGATATAAAGCGCCCCCAGTCCCACAAAATACTAAATTATTTATCAGTTCTTCCCATAAATTGTGATTTAACAAAAGAATTACAATGTGATGAGCAAATAAAGGAATATCCAGAGCAAAAAATGTAGAAAGGTTGCTTTATAATTTGTTTAACATAAATACACATAACCTGTTAATTTCTTTTGCAATAATGTCTTACAGTTGCTGTTTGTGTATCTAAGTCATATTAAATAAATAAAATATTTTATTGTCCTAATTTTTTTTCCTATAGCGTATACCTACATCGTTATAGAAAACAGTTTTTGACAAAATGGCAATTAGGTTGATTAATTAGGTAGGCCCCCAAGTAGTGTTAACCCAGTGCCCCACAAATTGACCCCCCCTGTCTATATCATAATTATTTTAGTAGATTCTAGAAGCTTACATTTTTTTTCTCATTGTCTTAAAAAGTGTCTGGAACTTGGAGAAAATCATTTTCAACCATGAGTTTTTCTGTATGCTTGTCTGTCTAAGTGTGTGACTGTATTCAGATACCCAGGGTAAATTATGAAGTAAAGGGCGTACCACGAGACACTATTTGGATCTATCTGATGAGAATCTGATGAGAATCCATGGTTACTGAAATATTTTTGTAACGCCCCTGTTGAAAACTTTTATATTGTTGATAACCCTTATGTTCTATATTAAATTCACTTCATTTTTATTACCTCCTGAGTTTCTTTTTATATCCTTGAATTTTAGGAGAAGTTTGATAAGGGTCCTCCCTTATCGTCAGTTTTCCAATTTTTTTAGAGAATAAATATTTGAATTTCGGATTATACTTATTTCTAGTAGAGTATTTTATAAAGATATAGGAAATTATAATTTCGTCAAAGAAACTCGAAAAAAGTTTCTTTTTATAACCTTGAATTTTAGGAGAAAGTTGATAAGGGTCCCCCCCCTTATCATCAGTTTTCCAATTTTTTTAGAAAATAAATTAGTAAACTGGAAACCAAATTTAAATGTTTTAGAATTGCAAAAAAAAAATTTTTAATGAATATTTTATTTGAAAATAGCATAAGAAAAAAATAGATTTAGAAATGCTTTGATGATTATAAAAAAGAATTACTTACCTTTCCTTGTGCATCAACTGGTGCGTCCCTTTGTAACAACAATTTTGCAACTTTTAAATTGCCATATTTAGCTGCCAAATGTAGTGGCGTGTATCCTTTTTTCGTGGTAGCCGTCAATGAAGCACCATGTTCCAATAAAACAAGAGCGACCTTTAGAGAGAAGTAAATCAATAAAAATCATTAGATCAAAATATTTATATATTAATAAATATTTAATAAAATTACCAAGGTTGTTATTTATTATTTTTTTAATATAACTTCCTTATTCTTCTTATCAATCTTGTTCAGATATGTTTGTACATGTTGTGATATATAAAAGAATTATGTAAATTAAAAAGTGTTGTGTGTTAACTGAAGATGGGATTCGCCGAGACCCGAAACATGTATTAACAATAATATATTTTTCAAAAATTAAGAAGATTTTTCTTTCTCTTTTAATAATGCAAGATTGATAAGAAGAATAAGCAAGTTATATTAATAATTTGGACAATCAAGAATATTTTGAGTGTATATTAATTTTTTTGACAAAATTTAATAAAGATTCTATAATCATACACAAAGAAGGAAAAACTAATAATTTAAGGTGATGAAAATATCTATAAATAAATAGGCGTCTCTTTTTTGTTTAATTGCGGTGATCCTTTTGGAACCGGGGCTTGGGACAAGTATTTTAATAGTTGATGATTATTTACGATAGATATTCATTTCTGTAAAAATATTATTGTAAGAAATGTAGGCTGTAATTTTCTTGTTTCGATTTAGTGTATGTGATTATACTCGTATATATAATAAATTTAATATATAAATTAAGTACAGTCAACTCTCGATAATTCGAAATCCAAGACAACAAGAAAGAATTCGAATTATCGAGACTTCGTATTTTTCAGAAGTTTGAATTACCAAGAAGGAAAAAAATCGAATTATTAAAAGTTTTTATTATAATTAAGCAAGTTTGCAGGTACTTGGACAGGTTTTTAAGGTGTAAATCAAAAAATTGTCATTGATTTTTACGACGTTTCGCCAGCTTTATTCTGGCTTCATCAGGCTTCTCAATGAATATGATTAATATTAAATATTATAATCTGCACATATTTGGGAATAAAATCAATTGTAATTATTTATCTCTTTTCTGTTTAGAACAATGATTAATTTATATAAAAGAGCAATTCTTTTCTTTCATTTGTTGATGAAGCCAGAATAAAGCTGGCGAAACGTCGCAAAAATCAATGACAATTTTTTTGACGACACCTTAAAAAACCTGTCCAAGTACTTGCAAAACTTACTTAGTTAATTAAGTAATATGGAGGCTATGGACTTTAATAGTTTTTATTATATTTTATAATACATAGATTTTACATAGATTTTATATTTAGCCTGAAGTAAAAAAGTAAAAATAACGAAAAACTGACAAAAAAGAATAAAAAAATACATATGTATTAACATTGCGATTAGATAATAACATACCTAATTAAAAAAAATAAATAAAAATAATTTTTAAGAAAAAAAAATAAAACCGACTTCAAAAAAATTAAATGCAACAAATAAAACACACTAAAAGGTATAAAATAATTATTATCATATTTAGTTACAACTAAACTACGAAATATCACTACATGAAATTACTTTTAAGTCGGTGCCAAACAAACTATACCTATAAGCGAGCGTACCCACCAAACGTACTAAGTAAGATCCGTCGAGTGCTATTCATAAAAGGTATATGTTTGGCACCAACTTCAAAAAGTTAATTTCATGTTAATATTTCGTCGTTTAGTTGTAACTAAATAAGATAATAATTATTTTATACCTTTTAGTGTATTTTATTTTGTTGCGTTTAATTTTTTGAAGTCGGTTTTATTTTTTCTTTAAAAATTATTTTTATTTTTCCTTTTTAGTGATGTTATTAATAGTGATCATATCATCAGAACTTGACCAAATTAATATCACACCATCCCTAAGATACCCCTTTTCAATAAAAAAAGAATCATCGAAATCGGTTCATGAACAAAGAAGTTAGTCCTGAATAAACCTAACAAAAAATGTATAATACCTATGAAAAAAATGGGACCAATCGGAAGGTAGACTGGACCCAATGCAAAAAAAATTTTCAAAATCGGTTCACAATTGGCGGAGATATGATGAGGTAACATAGGCACACAAAAAAAAATCAGTCGAATAGAGAACCTCCTCCTTTTTTGAAGTCGGTTAAAAATAGTTTTTTGATAGGAAAAATTCGAATTATAAGAGGGGAAGTGGCCTAGTTCGAATTATAGAACGTTCGCCCTCTTGTTACGAAAAGGATTTCGAGTTATCGAGCGTATCAAAATACATATCATTTTTTCGATTTACCGAAGATAACAGCTGTAGAGTTCGAATTATCGAAAAATTCGAATTATCCAGAGTCGACTGTATATGATATCTGTAATCAAAACTTAATAAATCATTAAAAAATATTTTAAAATACCTCATCTTGTCCTTCTTTGGCTGCAATGTGCAGTGGCGTGTAGAGGTCCTTGGTAGTGGCGTCGACGGCGGCACCATGCTGCAAGAGGAGCATCACGATGTCGACGTTTCCCAATCGCGAAGCCACATGCAATGGAGTTTGTTCCTCCTGCAAGACACCATTAAAAAAAATAAACCATCAATAATTGGGTATCCAAATGGAAACTTAGAAAAAGGAGAATTTATTTTCTTAAGAGAATACACTTCAAAGATATTTATTGAATAATAAATAAAGATGAGAGAATTTTAATTGTTTTTTTATGAGCAATTTATTTATGATCTAATTTAAATAAAACATTTCAATCATCAATCTCTATAAAGCACAATCATAAATATTTAATATTCAGTCCTTGATTATATTAAAGGTTACGTTATGTATAGGTCAATAGGTATGTAAGTTAAAAATATTTGGAACTCGTTTGGCATAATTATTTTATCTTCATTTATATAAAGTTTTTCATATCGTAAAATTACAAATGAGATTATTCTCGTCTAGTTATTCAATAAATTCCTATATTCTAACGAGATCAATCAAGTCAATAATCCTCCTAAAGCCTCATTTGCATGAAACATGGCATTTTGAAACATAAAACATCTTTTCTCAGTTAAATAAGACACAAATCGAACAAACACATTCCGCAATTCTTTTACCACTACGATTTCTAGCATACTTCTTGTTTCTATTTTTCTTTCGTCCTAAACCTTGAAGACTCACTGCACAGATTCCTTCGAATTCACCGACCCTTGAAATTCCCCCTCTTCTTTATTTATTATGAGACTTGACTCTGCCTTATAAATTATAGGTGATACACTTTTTTGATGTTCAATACATTCTTGCATAACTATCAATAAAAAAAAAAAACGAAAAAACGTTATTTTGATTATGAGGATGCAAATATAAAATTCATGATTCTTGTATCATAAAAAGAAGGAGGGTGCTAGAGAACTCCTCTTGAATTGATTTAAAGTCAGGCGTTTGCAGATCCAGAAAGTTCTAATGAGAGTAGAAAGAAAGTAGAAAGCGGACTATTTTCAGCCTATAGATCTCTAGAAGTCATAGGGACAAAAGAATTTAAGAAGAATTGGTTCGATTTGTTTCTATCAAGAAAAGGGATGGCATTTGCATACATTTCGTGTAAATTAGATTTTTGGTTGAGTAGTTTTTAAGGAATTTGGTGTTGGTACTTGGTGAAACATTTTTAATTAATCGATGAAAAATACTTGGTAGGTTTCACATTAAGATATAAAAATAATACGAATTTATTTTTTGGAGAGACTTTGAATCTCGATATATATATTTCGGGTGGCTAACCCATCTTCAGGAGCAACAGAAAGTAAATTCGTTTTATTTTTATATCTTAATGTGAAACTCTACCAAGTATTTTTTATCCAATAATTTTTGGTTGAGGATTATTGATCCTTTTATTTCATAATATATCACGATGATACTTATAAAAAGAGCAAGGGCGGAAATATTTCTACTATACTGGACCATGTCCCAATGACTATTAATAATTTTTGAGTTCGTTAGTGAATTGATGACAATATATGCTTAGATTATAGCTCTGTATAATATTATAGATCAACCGGTTGTTAGTGGCTTTAAGCAACATTTAAAAACCTCGACAATTTTGACAATTCGAAAAAGATATTTTAATAATTTTATCTCGATTTTGAATAATAAACTAATAAATTTTCTTCTTAAAATTGGGAGATTTTTATTTATTTTATAAGAAGATCTCACCCTTTCGCCTTATTGCTCTAATTTTGGCTACCGTAGATATATGTATGAACGGTTGTCTAGATACAAGGAAGACTGTTCTGTAATTTATTACAAACAAGATATTTTTATCAGTTAACTTTGATAATCTTCTTAAATTGTTTTCCTAAAATTATACATATTTTGATAATGACAAGAAAAATTTTAAGAAGGACGATAAAGGCATGATAATTAAACGCAATTTTATTTATTATATATTTTTTTTTTTTTTTATATTATAAATTTATATTGGCTAGCCAAATGCTTCTTTAAGAGAGAGTAAATAAGAGATAAATAAATAGGATATTTTTTTAGTTGTAATTTAATTTAATTTTTTTCGAGCTTTTTAAAGTAACAACTTTATTCTCTAAAGTTTGTTATAAATTTTTCCTTGAAAGCAAATTAAGAGCTGTTGAAAGGGCACAATTTTATTATCCGACTTAAATCAGATTATGGAGTGCACTTTATTTAAGTACCATGAATGCATGACTAGGGTAACCAAAAAGCTTAAACCGGCTCTTCTGATATGAATAAAACAAGTATATCAAAGCAACAAACTTTAAATATATATCAAGTACTTATTACAAAATTATAATTTGGAATTAAGTCAGAAGAAATTTTATAATTTAAAAGTGAAAGGATTCTTCTCATTATTAACATTCTTGTACACTCATCAGCAAAAAGGCAACGGTTTTAACTAGAAAGCTAAGACAATGTACAAGGGTCGGTTTATTAATCCATATTGGTGTACTAAATTTCAGCTCTTAGCAACAGAACCGTTTAATGTCTTCCCATGTTTGTGATTTAATTTTTTTCTATTTTTCTGTATTTTTCAACCGAAAGTTATATACGTAGCTATTAAGCCTAAAATCTAATGACTTCTCAATTTGAAATATAAACATTTTGGCCCAGAACGAACTTTCTTCGCCTTTCCGTTGTTAAATTATTATGGGTATAGGTATTTAATAAACAAGGGACAAAATGATAAAATGATAATTACATTTTTTTTCAAAATTTTCTAATTAAGAAAAAATAAAATAATTTATTATTCGTGCCCATGATTAATATTTAAGGAATCGTAGGAGTTGGACATGACTTTAAATTAAATACTAAGTTTTTTATTCAAATAGGCCAAACGTTTCGTTGCTGGTTCGCAACCTCTTCAGTGGCTCATTTATTAGACTGGAGTTTATTGTCTGGAGTTTTGACTAAGAGAAAAACCATTTTCAAACAGTATCCTTACAAATCACTCAATTTCTTATCTGATAGTAAATAAAAAATTCTTTGTTCAATTTGATTCTTTTAATTATTTTGACAGAAACAATTACATTGTTTTAAAAGGTTTATGTTTTATATTATTGATAAAATTGAGTGATTTGTAAGGATACTGTTTGAAAATGGTTTTTCTCTTAGTCAAAACTACAAACAAATAAGTTTAATAAATGAGCCACTGAAGAAGTTGCGAACCAGCAACGAAACGTTTGGCCTATTTGAATAAAAAACTTTGTATTTAATTTAAAGTCATGTCCAACTCCCTACGATTCCTTTAAAAAATGAAAATTTTCGAGCGACTTCAATACTGAAGATGCACACAGTATATAGGGTGATTTTTTTTTCAATTTATTAAGAATAATATAGGTATATCTTAAAAAAAGATTTTTCGGTTAATAAAAGAATTATTTAATAAAAATTTGATTGTTGTTTAAAGAAGAGATTTACTTACCCTTGCTCTGGCGTCGACTTGGGCCCCGTTTCGGAGTAAAATACGGATGATATCTGTCTGATTGGCCCGGGCAGCCAAGTGAAGTGGGGTTTCCCCGCGCACTGTTGGAACGTCAGGAGATGCTTCGTGTTGTAGGAGGTAAATGACGATATTCATACAGCCCATGAAGCTGGCGACGTGCAACGGAGTCAATCCAGACTACAAATCAATTAAAGTTAAATTAATATTTCAATATAAATAAATATAAATAAAAATGTATATAATATTTATTTAATGATGTGAATTATTGGGGAAAAGAACATTTTGATAAGCGTTTGATTAAAATGTACTTTTTCCCAATAATTCAACATCTTAAAATTAAATCGAGTACCTTAATATACAATAATAGAATTTTATCTTCACATCATTTATTCATTTATAATTTATTTATATTATTTTCCTATTAAAATTATTTTATTTTAGATTCTAAAAATATAAGGTCAAAATTTAAATGATTTTAGTAGAAATAATTTTTATATTGCTTATCAGGAGGTTCATCCTCAGATGTTGAAAATTTCCCATCTAATTTTCAAAAAACTTACTTAATTCTTTCGATTTATTTTATTTTTAATAAAATTATAAAAATATACAAGGACTTGGCAATTCATTTTTAAAAATCTATTAACTATTTCATAACTATTAAAATCAAAGTCTCGAAAATGAATAAAGTGAGGATTAGATGAAAATAAAATTCCATCTTTATTATAGATATTAGTTTGAATTCAGGGATCAGTGACTTAATGGATAAGAGCCTCGGTCTTTAAAAGCATCACGCTGAACGTGACTTATGGGGAAGTGTTTGAATATAGTAATTTAAAATGTCTTGCTATTCATTGCAAAAAATAAAATATTCCCAAGCAGTTATATTCATTTCATTTTTTTGTGATTTTCCTATTTTTGGGAAAATTATTTAAAATCTATAAATAAAAAATTGAAAAAAAAACAAATATCTAATTTCACATCCCATTATTTTAAAAAATGACTTATTGAAATAAATGAAATCTAGATCGTTTGAACACTAAATCGAGTTAAAATATATCAATGTTTATATAGATATTAGGTATTAGATTGAATTCAGGGTTCAGTGACTTTTAATGGATAAGAGCCTCGCTGAACGTGACTAATTGGGAGTTGTTTGAATATAGTAATTTAAAATGTATTGCTATTCATTGCAAAAATAAAATATTTCTAAGTAGTTATTATATAGTGAAACCCCTCAAATCCGAACGCAAAAAAGAGAAACTTATTTATTTAATCATAAAACAATTATGTATATATTCACAATTATAACCTTATTTTGCATAATTAGTTGAAAAATAACAAAGAACTATAGTTAGCATACCTATAACAAAGTGTAAATGTGTCTACATACTTATGTCATCTAGGATTGAAAAACAGTAAAAAAATGGTTATTGAAATTCTTTAGGTTAATAACTTTGCAAAAACAATGAAATAATAATAGAAACACATAAAATATCACTTAATCTTTCACATGATATCAATTTTCCTCAATTGTCGAATCTGCTTTCGGCTAATCCGAACAAATTGAAATCCGAACAGGCTACAGCCCCAATTAGTTCGGATTTGAGGGGTTTCACTGTATTTATTTTATTTTTTGTGATTTTTCTTATTTTTGAATAATTATTTATAATCTATAATTAAAAATTTAAAAAAACTAATTCCACATCCCAATTTAAAAAAATTAAGTACTTAATGAAATCCAGTTAGTTACTAAATAGAGTTGGAATAGATGAATGTTTAAATTTATTTTTTAAAAAGAATTGTTGGGCGTGAATCTCGCAAGTGCAGTCATCAGAGGATGAGTCGTGACTTGTGGCTACATCTGGCCTCCCTCGGTCCATTGAACCATCTTAAAAGGAATCAAGTACCTCCGTGGTGGCTTCGATTGATGCATGGTATTTGAGAAGCAGCTCAACAACTTTGATGCGATTCTTTTTACAGGCGATATGCAGTGGCGTAAAGCCGTTGAGCGCCCGGGCATTCGGATCGGCTTTTCGATCCAGGAGGAGTTTGGCCACCCGAACATGACCACAATGGGCGGCGACGTGGAGAGCTGTCAAGTAGTCGACAGTCACCTCGTCAACGGGTGCGCGATGGTATAACAGGATGCGGGCGGCGTCGACGTGGTCCCCCTGGGCAGCCATGTGCAGAGGCGCTAAACCATTCTGGAAAGGGCACAACGCACAGAAGGTTACCAGGGCAGCCTGATCCAATACTGCTAAATGTTAACAGTAAGAGAACCTTCCGTTGGGAATTACTTCTAATAGGTTAGATTTCTTTATTTTCAAAATAGATCGAATCATGCAGCAGATAATAAGAATAATAGGTAGTTAAATTGAGGCATTCCACGCCAAATCGGACGGTTTGAAAAATTTTAATTTTTGATTTCATTCATTTTTTGACATTTTTTAGTACCCATCAAAAAATACTTCCTGGTAAATTTTGAAATTTTTTTGATCACCGGTTTAAAAGATATCGAATTTTTATTTTTCGCTCATAACTTCTTCAAAAAATAAACCGACTTCAAAAAATTAAATGCTACAAATAAAATAATAAGAATTCAAAAATCAAATTAAATGCACTAAAAGGTGTAAAATAATTATAAGGTAATTTCACACCGTTCTGCTGTGGCCACACCATGAGCCACTCAACCGGATCCTGAGTGGGAGGATCGGAGGGCTATAAGGGGAGATGTGGAGGCCTCTATAAATAATTATCTTATTTATTTAGTTACAACTAAACGAAGAAATTATTACATGAAATTACTTTTTGAAGTCGGTGCCAAACATATACATTTTATGAATCGCACTCGACGGATCTTAGTACGTTTGGCGGATAATGAAGACAACATCGTGTAAGCTCGCTTATATAGTTTGTTTGGCACCGATTTCAAAAAGTAATTTCATGTAACAATTTCATCGTTTAGTTGTAACTAAATAAATAAAATGGTCCAAATTCAATTTTTTTTTTAATTTTTGTTTTTTACATACTTTATAGAAAAAAATACAAAAAAATTATTTATAATTATTAAATTTTAATCTTGTTTTTGAAACTGTATGTTCTTACTCTTCGATTTTGTTGATATTTTTTTTATTTTAAACTACCATTCATGCAACAAATTTTAAGACCTGGTTGATAGTGTTCCTATGATAATTACTATTTTTTTTTCGATTTTTAAAAATTTCGAATAAATTTTAATCGTTATTAACCATTATTAAAACCACTTTTTGGTATTGAGTTCTCTTTTTTTAGTTATTTTGAATTCGATTTTTATCAGCTAACAAGTGTTTAAAATAAATAATTAGTATTTTAGCTTGTTGAAAGAAAAATCAAAACTCAAAATCGAAAATCGAAAAAAGATAGTAATTATCATAGGACCGCTATCAACCTGATTTTAAAATTTGTAGAATGAATAGAAGTTTTAAAATAAAATATTATCAAAAAATCGAAGAGTACATACTGTTTCAAAAGGAAGATTAAAATTTTCAAACTCAAAAATCGCATATATGGTAAAAACACTTTAAATAATTTTTTGTATTTTTTTTTCTAAAAAGTAATGTAAAAAAATGAAAATTTCAAAAAAAAAAAAATTGAATTTGGATCATTTTTGAAGAAGTTATGAGTGAAAACTTATATATTTTAAACAGGTGATCAAAAAAATTTCAAAATTTACCAGGAAGAGTTTTTTATGGGTACCTAAAAAAAATCAAAAAAATAAAGGAAATCAAAATTAAAATTTTTCAAACCGTCCGATTTGGTGTGGAATGCCCCCATTATATATTATTTAAGTTTAAAACATTTATATCCTTTTTCACCAACGATCCTTAAATTAAATTGTCCTTTCAAGTCAAATAATAAGGTATATCGATTATGATAGAGATTTGACTTTAGAGCTTCGAAAAAATATATAAGATAGCTATTTGTGTCACAAAAATTTTTTTAATAGCAACACGATTAATAATATCGTTTTTGAGAAAGAAAATTTTTAATTTGAGCAAATTAGCTCAGCAACAGAGCGTCTATTGGGCTCCAAAAAATGATAAAACTAGATGAGAATCAATCGCTATTTTTGGTTTAAAGTCGATTTCTCTATGTCTTCAGCAATGGTTACTAATAAAAACCGAAACGTCAAAAATCCAATATAGAATGATTATTCCTCAAGTACTAGATGAGAATCAATCGCTATTTTTGGTTTAAAATCGATTTCTCTGTCTTCAGCAAAGGTAACGGATAAGAAAACAACGCAGTTGCTATGGTTACTCATAAAAATTCCTCCCAAATTTTTAGCATTTCACAGAGAGAAGCCTATCCATTCTTACTTAAGCAAGGCTAAATGAGCTATATTAAAACTTTCAAATGAATAAATTTTAAAGAATTTAAAAATTAAAAAAGTACCATCTTACTCTAGAGTAAAGTACTTTAAAATATAATTTTACTAAAAACTTTATTTAACCTTTTTGTGGTCCCCAAGGTACTTAATTAGGATATTAAATTTCATCAAAATTGGTTAAGTCATTTTCAAGATATTTAGAAAAACTAAAAAGTACTGAAATAAAGTACTAATGTTTGTGGGCCGATATGTACCAAAAACTAATCAGCGCTTCATTTTGTTAAACTAATGGTAGGTTTTCAATTTCATTTCAATCGGTGCAACGGTGTGGAAAAATCGTGGGCCAAAAAGCGATAACATACATCCATCCATCCATACATACATCCATCCATACATCCATACATCATCCATCCATCCGCACGCACTAAATGAAAAAATCGCACTTTTTGGCCTCTCGACGAGACCCCTTGTAATTTTTGGCAAAACCGTCACGTGCTAAAATTCAACCTAATTGAATACTACAATTTGTGACTTTAATTGAGTCCATGGGTTCCGTAGTCTTTACCTTGAGGACCCTTTGAAGCCACGCTTGCCCCGAGAGCGATTACAATACTTTACCCATGCTTTGCATTGGATAAAGTAAAAAAATGTAGAGGTACTACAAATTTCTCGAAAGGGTAAAAAGTCATGTCTCATAAGACCATGTGTTAATTTACTTAATTAAAAATATTCTTTCTCGAAAACAGCATGGTCATTCATGTTGAATATATAAATATATATTAAATTAAAGAATAAAGAAAAAAGTGTTATTAAAGATAAAAAGATCGACCGGAGCTCGAACCCGGAAGCTAAGCGTGATGGCGTGATGCTCCCTAAAAGAGAAAGATCTTTCTCTTCTATAATATAGTTTAAAATATTTTCAACTGTCTAATTTGTATTCCTTTTTTCACTACCCTAATTTCAAATTTAACATGATTATATTTGCTTAAGTGAAATTATAATACATACATTTCACAAATTAAATTATCTACCTTAAAATAGAACTTGAAGGAAATAATAATAGAGTGTGTCTTTTGTTGGAATTATAAATTTTTAAGTTATTTATAACGAGGCTATAGTTTTACATTTCTACATTAATTCCCGTGAATAATCAATTGTAATAAAATGATGAAGAGGGCAAAGCTCTCGAAACTATAATCTCCTTATAAATAAATTTGAAATTTATAATTCCAGCAGACGACACACTTTTTTAATATCTCAATCAATTTATAAAAATTCTGCTACTCTCGGCAAAAAGAAACTTTCAATTTAATTTAAAATAGAACATTAAAAAAAAAATAATATAGACTGAACTCACGTATTTATACTGTCAGCTGACTAATGTCGTCTCTATTAGAATTTTTTTAACATTCCCTTACAATATATGTACTCCTTTGGGAAGAAAAATTGATCAATTTACAGCAATTTTGACGTCATCACATTGCCATAGAAAAATGGGGCAATTTTTCAAAAAAGCAGTTCCTACCAAAAGACAATTTTATAGCAATTAATTGCCTGCAACTAATTACTCTAACAAATACCCGTCTAGCTGAACCTTTACAACTGAGATCGGCTGGAGGCTGAAATTAATCACAGGAACGAGTTTACGGGTGATAAAGTGAATAATTCTTCACGCTTGGTGAATTAGAAAATTTGTTAAATATTTCTATCTTGTTTGTTCACGACGTTTCGGTTTCTAATTTTGAAGCCGTTCTCAAGTGATAATAAATATGAATTGGGTTAACTTAGTTACATTTATCTTTTAGAATCAATGCTGTTAACATGAACGACATTTCACTACTGAGGGGTCGCAGTTTTATGAAATCGCTTAAGGTTTTTGGACAGATGATGGAGGGAGAAATATTTTCATTAAATATGGAAAAAAAAATTGATTTTAAATGAATGTCATTTCCCCAATCTGTCAGAAAAACGCTTAAGGACGTTCCCTAATAAATCGATTTTCTTGCAATCCTTTTAAAACTTTGAATACACATATTTATAAGTGTCCTTTATACGTATAAATTTTTTTAAATAGTCCTTGCGGCACTAAATTTGTGATTGACCTTTGAAATTTGCATATTTTACACGCAAACCCTATCGCGATTGATGCTAAAGCGACTGTTTCATTAAATAACAATCGTAATTTTCTTAAAATTATTTTGAAAAACTGAGAATCATTAACTGAAGATTTACCAAATATTTTTCTGTTAAAATAATTTTATCAAGCGGTATTCGTTTTGTTTAAAAAATGTTAAAAGTTAGGTACTTTTGATGGTTTTCGTTTTTTCTCTCATGGCATGGCAAGTGAGAGATTGCGACTTGGCAACGTCGCACTAAAATCACTCAATTTTTCCATATCTAAAAAACTTCTGTAGCTGGTGCATTTGAGATTTTTAGCTAATTCTCTCAAACTAACTATACTGTTTGTTCTCATCTGGAATTTCACATTGAGCTGTTTCATAAAGTGTTTTTTTTTATTCTTTGTCTTTTAGCGTCGGTGAGAATGCAATGTTGCCAGATCCGAAAAACGACGCAGTGAAAATATTTTTGCCTTTCTGTGTATGTAAGAGTAGGGGAAAGAGCGAACTGCATCTGAGCTATAGGGAAACGTTTTCATAAAAGTGACCTTTCCTTAGTGCAGCCATATCGAAACTATCGATTTCAATAGATTGTTGTGGCTGAGTTGACTTGATCATATTCAAAATTAGAAAATTTAAAAGTATTTCTAATCTCATTATGGCTGATCCAACCCGAAAGAATTCTCCAGTTCATCAATCTGATCCCCAAAGACTCAACAAGCAGAATTTACTGGTACTTCTTAGTTCTTTCTACCTGCCTATTGAGATTAAAGCTTGGCCCAAAATTACCTCAATTTTTAAATATATCCAGATGAATGGAAAAGTATTTACATATTGTATAAAACTCAATTTGAGAACAAGTCAAATCAAAGTTAACCTTTCTAAAGAGATGCTTAGGAGAATGACAAATAATAATAAAAAGAAAAGATTTACTAATCTGTGGTTGACCTATTGTTTGAGTTTTCCAGACATTCTCAATCTCTAAAAGATAATAAAACGCTCTCACCACCCGCATAACATCAGATAGGGTTAAATGTTAAAAGGAAACTGACATAAATCGTTTAAAAAAGACAGGATAATGATAACTTGAAGCATTTATGAATAAATAAATATCTCTCCTAAAAAATCAAAATCAAAAACAATATTTCCATTACCTATATTATCTTAGCGTTTGACATAAAAAGAATCCCTCTTATCTTTCTTTTGTTCATCACTCTTTAAATCCAATTAATCTTTATAAGTTTAATTTTATTTTGACCATTAATAAAACCAAAAAGAGATTAATAAGCTGACAGTAGTGGTTTGTTAAAGTTGTTTTTCTGATTAATGCCACACATTGTCCTATGGAAAATCCATTAAACTAGAGGTTCCCAAACCGTGAGGGAGCCACGGCATTTTCACAGGTGCGCCGCGAAACTTCATAATTAATTGAAGCTAGACATTTGGCCTAACTAGACATAAAACAAAGTGAGAAGCTAAAAATTTATTTATTATTAATTTTTATCTTTTACTGACGATCATACATATATAAACCGAAAAAATTTAACTTTGACACCCTTGAAAAAATCTGAAATGTATACAAAGGCTCCCCCCCCCCTGTGGTCTGAATTTTTTATTTTTATAGAAAAATAATTTTTTAATTTCTAATATATTTTTATTGATTTTAAGACAAGAGTATTTAGAAAGACCAAATATGCTATTTGTTTTGATATAAAGCGAAAAATCTAACTTTGATAACCTCGAAAAAATCTGAAATAGGTATGTACAAAGGGTCCCCTCCCCTGTGGTCTGAATTTTTGATTTTCATAGAAAAACAAATTTTTAATTTTCAATATATTTTTATCGATTCTAAGACAAGAGTATTTAGAGAGACCAAATATGCTATTTGTTTTGATATAAAGCGAAAAAATTAACTTTTATAACCTCGAAAAAATATGAAATATATACAAAGTGTCCCCCTGTGGTCTGAATTTTTGATTTTTATAGAAAAATAAATTATTAATTTTCAATATATTTTTATGGATTCTAATACAAGAGTATTTAGAAAGACCAAATACGTTATTTGTTTAGATATGCATAAGGAAAATACGTACAAAATGACATAGGTGGTATAATTCGAATTTGGTGGACTCTAGCGCACAACTGACAACCACATAAGGTGAGCCGAATAGTTTTTAACAACCTGTGAAAAGATAAACGCGCCCCTCTCATTCGTCCCCGTGTCATGGCCGACGACAAGAATTTGTATGTTACGAGTTTTTTTCTTTACGACAAGTGTTTATGTATAAATGATAAGTTTTTCGCATTTGTACCTATGTGTGTAGCATTTATTTTATTGTTCAAGGATCTCTTGTTGCCCTCAAATAATTTCTTACAAAAAAATCCTCTTTGTATTTATCTTTAAATTTTGTTTTGTCAAAACGTTGTATGGACAAAACGACATATATAGACAACGGACATAATGACATAGGTATGTCCCCAGCAAACGACTCCTGGTCATGTTTCCAATGCTGGGTCATCTGATAATAAAAAAACATCCATCGTCCTCTATTCTTAGGGCAGGTTGTATGTCGCAAAGTAAATGCTTTTTACCACTAACAAACGGTAGATGTTAAATGGAGGGACTGGATGGCCAATCAGACTCCATTTACCATCTACCGTTTGTTAGTGGTAAAAAGCATTTACTTTGCGACATACAATCTAGCCTTAGTGTCCTTTATTAGTGTAGAAGGGAAACGTAAACCAGAAACCAAGTAGACCTATTTGGTTTTAACTTCAACTCCTAATATAAGGAAAATTAAATCAAAAAATGATCGTCAAAGAGGAGACGTCAAAGAGGAGACGAAAAGTCACTAAAAAGTTATTTGAAGACGACAGTGAAGAAGAAAAACACTCTAATAACTCTTAAAACGATGAAGAGGACTGTCCATGCATATATTGCAATGATCTTTTTTCACGATCTAAGCCTAGAGAAGACTGATTGAGGTGTTAAATTGTTCGCATTGGGAACATACTAAGAAATTTTAACTTGAATACTTTTAGTAAAAACTATAACTAACTAACAAACATGATGATTTCTAGACAAGTTAATACTAATTCTTACGATAGAACTTAGTTACAGTTTTATTACTAGCCTTGAGTTCCGAATTACAGAGATTTGAGACTATTTTGAGATGTATACCTATTATAGTCTTGTTAACCGACTATAAATTTAATGCTTCTAGGAATTGTAATAATCATTTTATTATTGAATTTTGTATTGTTTTATATCATGTATTCTATAATTATAAGAGGGATATTGATTTTATTCTTTGCTTTATAATTTATAATGTAACTGCGCTTGCTTTCATTTATATAACAAAGTTATCACGAATAATATCGACATACTTTTCTTGAATTTCAAAAGTTTATTCAGAGAATAGACGATCATAAACTACATAGATCTTAGTAGTTTCATACATTTGTTTTTATATGTTAGAGGTTTTCGATACCACAGGATTCAAAACCTTCTAGCATATTAAGATCCGGTTGTATGTCGCAAAGTAAATGCTTTTTACAAGTGACAAAGGGTAGATGGTAAATGGAGGGACTGGGATGGCCAATCAGATTGACAGGCACTTCAGTATTATTATTATACTTCACTTCTTCTACTCTCCATATATACCTGTGCTGAGTGTGTTTAGTTGTTTTACACAGATATACAGGACCTACTTTTTAACGCCGGTTCCGAACGGCTAGTTTGGAGAGGTTGGCTAGGTAATTATTAATTAAGAATAGGTAGTCTATACTTTGAATAGATTTTCGAAATTTGATAATATGGCAAGATAGATTGATAGATAAGCCTCTGTGTTTGAAAATTTAGAAATAATTTCTTCTATTTCATTAAATTAAAAAAGTGTAAAACACTCAATAGGTAAAGCTTAAATTCAATAAATTTTTTAAAACATGTTGATAATATACATATAAAATATATATTATATTATACATATTAGTAAACGGTGTGAATTTAAAAAATATGTATTTATAATAGAATCCTTTGAAAAATCTCGGTATGTGATATATAAATCTGATAAACTAAGCTAATTTTGTTTAAACTGATTTAAGATTTTCATGGTAACAGGTATTGCGATGATTTTGAAAGATTGGTGAAGGGCACGTGCCTTGGTCTTGGAGCGGATCGGTGCCTTGTTCTCGAGCAGCATGTCGACGACCTGGTCGTGGCCGGACCGTGCAGCGCAATGCAATGGTGTAAGGCCGTCCCTGGTTTTTGACTCGATGTTCGCTCCCTTGGTGATCAGAAGGGACACCATGTTGATCTTACCCCATTTACACGCCACATGTAAGGGGGTGATATTGTGCTAAATCAACAAAATAAACAAATAAACATTATTAAAGATTTTATGCGAAATAAATTGTATTTCTTATAATTATTATCTACGATTATATATTTTAAATCTAATAAAAAAACAATTCAAGAGAATATAGCCATTAGGGTGGTCCTTATTGTGGGTATTTTCAAATTTTTACCCTGACAAGGGCTCATATGGTTCGAAATAAATAAAAAAAAATCCCCCAAATTTCAAGTCTCTATCTCAATTTTAAACTGTGCCGCATAACGATGTAAGTTTCCCATCTAAATAACATGGGGTTTTTGGCATTGAACGATCAATTTTTTATTCCGGCCAAAGTAATCGTTCAAAAAATTTGAAACTCTGTAGACTTTATCCTAATAATAATAGCTATCCTTCAAGATTTTTACAGATTTTTAGCTATTATAATTTTGATGTTGCAACTAGATAAAATATCATATATCTTAGTGTTAGTAAGTTATAGACTCCAAAATTATAATAGCCAAAAATCTGTAAAAATTCTGACGAATAGCTACTATTATAAGAATAAGTCTACCTAGTTTCAAATTTTTTGAAACACTTACATGGCCGGAATAAAAAATTGATCATTCAATCTAAAAAACCCAGTTTTGAGTTTAGATGGGAAACTTGCATCGCATATATTTAAATTTCAATAAAATTGGCACAGGTTAAAATGGGTAAATTAGCCACGGTGAGTTTCGGGCTACGGGTGGAGGTTTGAGAGAGGGTGGGGGTCAGCGGTTACTAATTTAAATTAAATCTATATATATATAAAATTAAGGTTTTGTCTGTACATTGGGGTGGTGGGGTGGGTGGGGTGCTGGAGGCGAGACCCTGGCTGGATATAAATTAAAATAAAATTCTAAGGATTGAAATTTAATTATTTTTAGATATAGTGTTTAAGAGTTGGTTGAAACTAGATAGGAGATTTTTAGCAATATTTATTGTGCATATATGAGAGAAGATAAAGAAAGCAATAAATTTCAGTGAAAGGGATGAGGAGGAGGGAGGAGGGTTCTGAGTGCAAGAACCTACCTTGGCCGAGAAGTTAACATCAGCGCCCTTCTGTTGCAGGAGGGTGGCGATGGCCTCGTTGCCGTAATGGGCGGCGATGTGTAGGGGCGTAAAGCCACTCTTGGAGGTGACATCGGGGTTGTGATCGTTCTGCAGCAGCAAGGCAGCCGCTTTGCAGTCATCTTTTTTGGCGGCGATATGCAAAGCAGGGAGCCTGACTTTGCCACGGGTATCATTCTCCAAAAGCACCGCCACCACTTTGTCATGTCCTTGTTGCATGGCGACAGCCAGAGGTGTGAATCCATCCTAAAAACACAAAATAAAACTCCTTATAGCTACAAGAAACATCAAAGATGCACATATGCACAATTACAATATTTTCCCATTTTGCCAATATAGAAAAAATAATATTACAAACTGTAATTTATGTCTATCTGGGAAGCCACTTCAAGAAGGGACTCTTTGGAGTGATGTTTTTTCACATATGAAAGCAAAGAGTCGACAGGAGTAGGCTAAGAATTGGGCCTATACGAGTCTATCTAGAGGTTCTGCACTCGCCAGAATTAAACCATTTCCATCTAATCCATGATTTTCACCCATTCCTGACCTTTCCCGTAATGAAATAGTTACTTTTATTTGACTCCGAATCAATCATACTTGTTGTGATGCCCACCTTCATAAGTTTTCACTTTCTCCATCTCCCAACTGTTCCTGTTCTCCAACCCAAGGAACTCCATTTCACCTCCTTTTCCAATGCCCCCTCCGAAATTCCCTCCGGAAAAAATTAATACAACCACACTTTAGAGATCCCCCTCCACGCAATGAACAAGTTTTGAAAAATCCTACGAAGGATTTAGTTAAAGCAGTGCATCAATTTTTCATCAGTGCTAATATCAAGATCTAAAAAGTACTTTGTTATTATTATTATTTATTTTGTTATTTTACTTTTTTTCTTTTTTTATATATATATTCAATATATGTATATAATAATTATGTATAATCTTTTAATTTTGTATTTTGTAATTACTTTTTGTTTTTTAAGTTTTATTGTAAAATCGTTTTATATTTTTTTTTTTGTGTAATTTAAAGAGAATGGCCTCTGGTCACCTAATAATAATAAAAAATTTAAGTCTATAGATTCTGGGAAGTGAGTACTTTTGGTAATTGTAATCAGGGCAGGATTTTAGCACAGGACTACGCATGCTGCAGCCTATGGGCCTTCGTTTTTTAGACGGTTTTCGGGGTTTTTGACCATTTTCTCAAAAAGTATTGAATCAATCTCGTTCAAAATGGTCTATAATTATTAATAATTGATTGTTTTATAATATTTATTTATTTCATATTTTTAAAAATTATTTCAAAGGCGTAATTAGCGTTTTTTTTTCAAATTAGACTTCAAATAAACTACCCTTAAAAATGCAAATATTCTAATAAAATTATTTAATATAAAAAGATAAAAGAATATAACAGACAGATATGAAATTTCGATAGATTTGATTAAATACGATTACCTATATAATATAACAACTAAAATAAAAATAAAATCATTATATTGTAGCCTACTAAAAGTCAGACTGGACCTGGCTGGACACAGAGGGACGCGCACTACAGGGCCAAGCCACATCATATTTTAGCGGATTTTAGCACAAGCTACGCAAGCTGCAGCCCGCAAGCTGTGGGCCCGCACCACAAAGGGTCTACTTTTTTAAAAATATATTTATTAAGGTTTCAATAAAGCGTCATGCACGTTTATTTTTAAGTTTTTAATTGGATAATTGCTGAAAATGCTGTTTTTTAGGTTAATTTAAAAAAATATATTTTCCCCGGTAGGGCCCGCGCCACAGGTTCAGCCTAGGGGCCCATAGAACCTAAATCCGGCCCTGATTGTAATAGTAATAATAAAGTTCATACCTGCAATATATTTAAATTCTTTAGCCAAAGTAAAGAAAAGTCATACATATCTAAATTATTTAAAAGTTTAATGTACGAGCGTAAAAAAGTGATGCATTAATTTTATATAAGCTTGAAAGCCACAAGACTACTGAACCGCGAACATGGTTCAAGTGTTCGAAATTATAAAAGCGATGTCCTAGCTATAGGAAACTCTTGAACTATCTTTATTTTAAATTTGCATTGAAATTTACAGATACAAATTGTATTTTCCAGTGGACGAATGAATCAGTTGTTTCTGATTGCTTTCGGTTAAAAAAGCCTGTTTTTGGTGTACCTATATTCTGTTTGAAATTAAAAAGATTTTCTTGCTAAGACTAGCCGAATTATTGACTTTTAAGCCTCTGCTTGATGCAAATAAACAATCATACATATAAATGGATTTTTTTTAATAGAGCTAAGTTTCAAGTGTCAACGGCTGAGAAAAGAAACCCTATTCGGCGAAACATAGTAAGCCCTAAGATCCTCGCCTGTACCAGTAGACTAGATCAGTGGTTCTTAACCTATGGGTCGCGAAGCATATTTTTTGGGTCCTCCAGAGTCGTTAACCAAATATTTTACTATATTTATTTTCAAAAATCTTTAAAATATATTTTAGTATGAACTAAAAAGAAGTGAGGAAAACAAAAATTGCCTTTTTTGGGTCTCTATAAGCATATTTTTCAAATTCAGTTCGCGGCTTAAAAGGGTTAAGAACCACTGGACTAGATCATATCCTGTACCATCAGTTTAAAAAAATTTTTTATTTGATAGAGACTATAGTCGGGGGGGGGTATAGATGCCCCAGTCGTCTCTAGTGATTTTGATGTTCTGCATATTTTTTTATAATAATCAACTCTACTTTGAGATAGAAAAAGGTTAAAGTACCCTGGGTTAAAGAATTGAATTTATAAAAAAATTTCAATTTTTCTTTTCTTTTTTCTCATTTAATTAGAAATTACTCATTCAGCTACCACGATAATTCAAGAAAGAAAAATCATAGAAATCTTGTTCTTAGGGTAGTAAAATGTTTGTAATTCCAAAACAAAGACTCTTCAGAGTTTAAGACTTTCTAGCTTCTAAACTATACCAAATATAAATTGCAAAATATTAAAAAGAAAAAATCGAATGGCTAAAAAGGTAAATATCGAGCAGCTAATGAGCTGAAATTTAGCAAAGAAGTAGAGATTAATAAACTATAAGCCAAATTCCATATTTAAAGCTCAGGGTGGTAATGTTTGTAACGTTGTAATTTCAAAACGAATGAATCATCAGATTTTACTCTTTACATATAGCTTCAAAACTATAGTAGGTAGTTAAAAATCGAAGAAAATAGGAAAAACTCGAATGGCTAAATCGGTAGATAATAATAAGCAGCTAATGAGCCGAAATTTAGTGGACAAATAGATATAAGCAAAATTTTAACTTTATAGCTCAAAACGTTCGTTTACGAAAATTGACTGATCATTAAAATATGCTTAAAAAGCATACAGAGTCAGTAGAGAGTATTTTCAACAGGTATGTCTTTCAAATGATTATGTTTCGTAAAATTCAACAGCAAAAGTTTCACTCTTTAGATATCCGGGATTATAAAAAAGTCGTTTCATTTTATTTTTTATTTATTTATTTATTTTTTAATAACATTTAAATATTAAATGTTATTCCTACAATAAAAAAAAAATACGAAAATCAATATCAATGCTGTTAGCTAAGTGAGAAAGGGAGGATGTCTTTTTATCAGAGTATGAGTTAATTGTTTCAAGGCGCTTAACCTAATTAATAAAAACGAGAGCGGATATTGAAGGAATACTCAAGAGGCTAGGAGAAAGAAATTCAATCAATATGCCAATAGGCCCTTAACGGATTTATTTTTTATTTTTTACTGAAAAGATCTTTAAATTTACCAATCATTAATTAGATTATAACACTTGCTTCAAATGAGAGCTTAACCTTTCTATTTGTTTTATTTTTTTCCTTGCACATTATATTAAATTAAATTAAAAATCGTTTTCAAATTCAATTGAAAAGTTTTGTTTTGCCGAGAGTAGCAGAGTTGTTGATTCACAAAGAGAAACAAAGAGGTTGTCCTCTGCTTGATGCAAATAAACATATACACATCTATATCGAGATGATATATCTGTATATATATTATTTATTTGTTTGAGACTATAGTTTCGAAGACTTGGTCTTCATCATCATTAATTTAAAAAAGACTGATGATGAAGACCAAGTTTTCGAAACTATAGTCTCAAACAAATAAATAATATATATACAGATATATCATCTCGATATATGTGTCTATGTTCATTTTCATCAAGCAGAGGACAACCTCTTTGTTTCTCTTTGTTTTCAATTCAATAAGTTTATTTAGAAAAATTATCTTAAAGCGAGAGGTAAATAAAAAAATATTTTATAATTAAAATTTTCCAAAAAACTGATTTTTAAAGAAATTTGAAAGAACTAAATCTGAATTTAGAGATTCTATAGCTGTAAATGATCGTTTTATACCTAATCTAATTAGAGCTAACGCTTATTATTATAATTATAACACTCTACCCACAATTATGTTCATTTTATTTTTTAGCCGAATTTTAATTTAATTTTTTTATTTTTTATTGGTGCTGTATTTTACAAGCACTTTTAGTTAGATCCACTTAGAATTTAAGAGTGAATCTGGGGAGGGGGGTCAGATGTCAAATAAGGGTATTTAATTAATAGAAATCAAATTTAAGTTAAATTCTCATGTTCTGTAACCCTCAAATATTTAGGTAAACAGATAACCCAATCAATATTTAGGTATTTATGGACCCTTCATAGTGAGTAGAGTTCACATTGTCACCCCCTCCCTCCAAAATATAGATGTGCTTATTTCAAAGACTAAATATTTTGATAAGGGAGAATGGAGTGGATTCTTCGTGAAACATTTTAAATAAAGATAAGAAAATTTTAAAAAGTTTCTAAAAATTTTCAAAATTTTCTTTACTTTAAGCAAATAAGCTGACCTGTTCTGATGTGGCCATCCACTTGACTTTAACATACAACCTGCCCGCCACTTATATTTAATAAAATTATTTATAATCATCTAGGGGGGTTAGTTTTTCCATTTTTAGACTCCTGGGGTCCCACTGATTACGTATACAAAATTTGGTTGAGTTAGGTACAAGAGCATATATTTTCATTTTTTGAGCCTACACCCCCCCCCCCCGCATTTTAGGCGGTTAGTTTTTCCATTTTTAGACTTCAGGTGTCCCACTGATTATGTATACAAAATTTGGTTGAGTTTGGTACAAGTGCCTATATTTTCATTTTTAACCCCCCCTCCCATTTTGGGCGGTTAGTTTTTGCATTTTTTAGACTTCTGGGGTCCCACTGATTATGTATACAAAATTTGGTTGAGTTGAGTTTGGTACAAGAGCCTATATTTTCATTTTTTGATCCTATCCCCCCCCCCATTTTAAGCGGCTAGTTTTTCCATTTTTAGACTTCTGGGGTCCCACTGATTATGTATACAAAATTTGGTTGAGCTTGGTACAAGAGCCTATATTTTCATTTTTTAATCGCTCACCTGCACATTAAATAATTAAAAAAAATGAAAACTTTTTCACGACTCGGTACACTAGAACTGCCTGGTAATGATTAATAAATTTAAATATAAATTGTTAATTTATGGCTATACTATAATATCCTCTTAAAATCTCAATGAAATAATTCAAAAAATATTTTCTGCCTTTTGGACCAGATGTTGCAAAATTTAATCAGAAGGTACTCTGTATTGATACAAAAGAACCTTTTGACTTTCCGTTCATGGGTTATCGTGGGAATCAGAATTCAGACACTCAAAAAGAAAAAAATCTTAGTTAAAAAATATTTTTCTTTGCGTTTCAGACATTTTAAAGCACAATGAGCAAAACTTTATTTTTATGCGTGATTTAATATATTTAATTTGCATTATGACTTCTACGAGCGCGACAATCAGTTTTCAACTATGAAAAGAATTGAAACATCAACAGAAGAATCTGAAGTGAATATACCTATAGATTATCTGCTCTGTTTAAATATCATTTAATAAAAAATCTAATGTTAAATTTGAAAAAAAAATAACGAAAATTCTATGATGCGGTTATCAATAAATTTTGTAAAAAGGAGAGTAGAATAAAATAAAATTAAAATAAGCTGACGTGATCTGATGTGGCCATCCACTTGACTTTACCATACAACCTGGCCCCTCACTTATATTTAATATTTAATAAAATTATTTATAATCATGTAGGGGAGAGGGGTTTGTTTTTGCATTTTTAGACTTCTAGTGTACCACTGATTATGTATACAAAATTTGGTTGAGTTTGGTACAAGAGCCTATATTTTCATTTTTTGACCCTACACCCCCCCTATTTGGGCGGTTAGTTTTTGCATTTTTAGATTACTGTGGGATCACTGATTATGTATACAAAATTTGGTTGAGTTTGGTACAAGGGCCTAGATTTTCATTTTTGACCCCCCCCCCCATTTGAGTGATTAGTTTTTGCATTTTTAGACTTCTGGGGTCCCACTGATTATGTATACAAAATTTGTTTGGTAAATGGCCAAGAATTTCATTTTTTGACCCTACACCATTTGGGGCGGTTAGTATTTGCATTTTTAGACTTCTGGGGTCCCACTGATTATGTATACAAAATTTGATTGAGTTTGCTCAAATGGCCTAGATTTTTAATTTTTATCCCCCCCCCCCCTCCACCACCCTTGCCACGTGTTAAATTTGGTTTCGATATTCACACTAGTTTTTGAGCTAGCTCGTCCACAAAAATTTGGTAACGCACAGACTAACAGACTAACAGACAGACTAGCTAACAGACATTTTGACAAAACAATTATTAACTCAAAAAATATAATTTTTTCGATGTTCACTTATTAGAGCATTTTTGTAGAGCGAAATGCCATGGTCTCGCTCAATTTTTTTAATCAAAATAGTTTCAGCCGTTTTTTAGGTATTTCAAAAAAAAGAAGAAAAAAACACTTTTTTTCATTGAAAAGTTTTTGTTTTGCCGAGAGTAGCAGAGTTGTTGATTCACAAAGAGAAACAAAGAGGTTGTCCTCTGCTTGATGCAAATAAACATACACACATATATATCGAGATGATATATCTGTATATATATTATTTATTTGTTTGAGACTATAGTTTCAAAGACTTGGTCTTAATCATCAGTCTTTCTTCAATTATAAATGTTTTTCATGGAGTCAATATCATATGGATATTGAAAACTTGGTGTTCCTTTGTCACTGCTGGTCGGCTAGGAACTAATTACTAATTACTAGCCACCGACCAGCAGTGACGAAGGAACACCAAGTTTTCAATATCCATATGATATTGACTCCATGAAAAACTAATGAATTACTAATTAGGTTCCTAGCCGACCACCGACCAGCAGTGACGAAGGAACACCAAGTTTTCAATATCCATTAATGACTCCATGAAAAACATTTAAAATTGAAGAAAGACTGATGATGAAGACCAAGTCTTCGAAACTATAGTCTCAAACAAATAAATAATATATATACAGATATATCATCTCGATATATATGTGTGTATGTTTATTTGCATCAAGCAGAGGACAACCTCTTTGTTTCTCTTTGTGACTTTTTTCATGTACGATTACCCTGTATGGTAAAGTAAAAAAAATGAAGGTCTATTTCTCTTCCTCTATATATCTCCCAACTCTCCTGGTTGAAAAGTCACAGCCAGTGATATATATTGATTTGATTTTATTGGTTAATCTATAGGTATAAATAAATAAGCCCAAATATTTATTGGAATAATCAAGAAAACGTTTATTAAAAATACAGAGGTTGTAGTAGGAAAAAAATTACCCCTTTAACAATTGAAAAATTGAAATTCTTAAGTGGCATTTTTTTTTATCCAGGATATTAGATTTAAATATTTATTATTTCTGGATTTGGCCGAAGTTATCACTTGAAAAAAGTTAATATTTTTTTATTATGAAAATGGGAAAGTTAAATTCGAGATGATCTGAACTCTAATTTATTTATTAAGTTTTTTTGAAACTTCTTAAGGAGGTTCTTTCGCGACAATCCACACAAAAAGTTTTAGCCTCGTAACCACTCTATAAATATGAACGGAACTAAAATTTTAGGTTATGTTTTTTAACATGGCTGTACCACTCACAATAGGAAATCTCTATATGGATACACACATACTTGCCGGATCGTTTCAAATATGTTTTTTTTTGTTTTTTATCAAAAGTAAGAGGTGAATAATTTCATTTTGTTTTAAGTTACTCCGAATATATTATTATAACAAATATTAGTTTTTCATCATGATGGTGAAAGTCCTTCAATGAAAAAAAATAAAATTTTGGTCATTTCCCCACCCTTTCCCTATCAACCCTATATAAAAATGTCATTTTTAATTGCAATTATTTCATGTTTGGTGTGGTAAATCGTCTTCAAATTTTAACAGTGTGTCTATTATCCATTTAATTACTTATATTCCAAGTTTCCAAGACTTCTTGAATTTTTGCATTTGTGAAAGAACTACCTTAAAACAAAATACTACTTGCATAAATGTACATATCTCTTTTTTTAAGCTTAGCTGAGGAAATTTCTTAAGAAAGAATGAATCAACTAAAATTGCCCAAGAGCTTACTTGATGGCCGGGAACAAACAGACATGTAGACTCCGTTTGCAATGGTCGAACGATCCAGTGGATGACCTCACGAAACGATTATTAAAGTGAGAAAGCCGAGACAGAAAGCCTAAGAATCAGCGGGATTAATTGGGAATGAAACCCTCTTATACGCAGAAAGGAATGAAGAGATTTTTAAGAAGGAAGTGATTCACTCGATGCTCTCAATTGTAAATTATCCTATTTACTGTTAAGTTTTCACATATACATTTAAGTTTGTAAATCAAAATTAGAGGAAAAAATGAAAAGTTTCTCAAGAATCGGTACGCTCTCCGCAAGTTTTACAGATGGTGTGAAGCGAGGGGTGAACCGCGATTAGAATTAGGTGTACACGTCTTTGGAATTATGTGGAATTATTTTGTAATTCATTAGATAATACCCCTTCATCTATTGCAGTGATTCTCAACCACTGTGCCGCAGAACTTTAGTATTACGCGAGATTCTTGAAGTGTGGTGGTGAAGTTGAAGTTGAGCAGTGGTCCCTCCCGAATTGAAAATTATTTTTTTTTTACATTTCTTTATCAATTGACACTACATTTAATCCAAATATTTATTTGATCATTTTAACTGAAGAGGTAGTAACATTTTACAGGATGCAGAATGTCCTATGATAATTTTATAGGTACATCAATCAATAAACCAAATAAAATTCTATTAATTTATTTTATTGTTAGTGTGCCGTCAAATTTTTAAATTATTAAAAGTGTGCCGTGACGAAAAAAAGGTTGAGAATCACTGATCTATTGTCTTCTACTTTGAAATGAAAGTGGAAGTAGGTGTATACTATATTAGGTCGCGGTTCGCCCCTCCGTGTGAAGTGTGAGTGAGCTACACAGCTAGGGATAGAATTGTCTTACTAATAAATTTATATTATATAAATTATTCAAAATTTATTTTTGATATATATCAGCGCATTTTAAACTTTTTTCATTCGCGACCCCATTTTGACTGAGATAATTTTTCGCGACCCCACATTATATAAATATATGGTATAAATATAAACCATCATTTTTACTAGAAAATCATAAATAAGTTTATAGTGAAGCAACTTTTTATAAACATACCTATTATCACGGGCATAGTCACGGGGGAGGGGGAGGGGCAGACCCCCCCTAAGACCAGGGCTCATGGGACGGGTAACGGCAAACCATTTCTTATGGCAAATTAAACGTAATTAAATATATTTCATATGTTTAATCAAGAATCATGTTCTTTTTTAATTTCTCGTAGTACCTATTTGTTTTAATAAAAAAATTCACAGTAAATGTTTTGCTTTGTGGATTGTGTCTGAACTGAATACAAGCGATCATAATTTGGAGCAATCTTTGATAAGGCTGTTCGCATAACTCTCAGCTATGTGGAGGTGAATTATCTTCATAAAACTTGACATTTTTCAGCGGCACACCAACTAATGACTACGGTATACCAGTGTACCGCGGCACACACTTTGAACACTGCTATAGGACACGACATATTGTATGTTGTGTATTTTCTGGATAAATAAATAAATAAATAAATAATTGTTTTCAATGAAATATTGAGGGACTTGAAAAAAAAATAATAATTTGTAAAATTAATAAAGTCAAATTGAAAAAATACCTCTTTATTTTTTAAGCTTTTATCATAACAACGGCTTAAAATCGAAATAAAATCAATCAAAAATAGATAGCATCCAACTTTAGCTGATACCTCCTCCTTCATCTAATATAATAGATATTTTTTGAATTTTTTTACTATAAAAAAAGTTACACCTACTTAAAAAAATCTTCCTCTAATATTTTATAAAATCCATTTAATATTTTTTCTTCTATATCTAATTAGCTTTCTTCATCCTCGGATGATTAGAAAATTAGCAAATAGCATCAATTAAGGCCACTTGACATGACCTTAGACCTACAAACGCACTTCAATTTACTTAACAACGTCTACAAAACAAAAAGGAAGTACTCGAAACAATCTCAAAGAAGTTTTATTGATGAGAAGGAAATTCAATCTAACCCTTTAATAAGAAGAATATTTTTTAAATAAATTCACCATCCATTCAATTAATTTACTAAAATGTAACCCGTATCGCATGCACGTTTTAATTAAGAAAGATAATTAGAATATATCTATTTTTTCTTTCTAATCCATGTTCCTGGTTTAAATGATTTTAATGAAGTAATTCTTTATTATTTTTTGTTTTACTACTAATTAAAAAACTATTCACTGAGTTACATAAAATAAACCTTATCTTTATATACGAGTAAATTTATATAAAGTAATGAAAACTATTTTGCAATTCTATTTTTTGATAGTGATCTCTTTTGATTCAATTGTGTGAGCTGCAGCTAGATTTCCACACGCAATAGACTTCTAAATTATTACAATTGTTTAAAAGAATATACGCTGAAAATGCATTTTGAATGGTCTTTGAAGAATATTCTTAGCCCATTTTTTGGGTAAAAGGGTGCTGATAGAAGGTTTGAATTCCCTGCCTGGTATATTTTCCAGCTCAAGCATGTCAATGACAAGTCTAGACGAGTTTTAGTCGAATAAAAATTGTTCTCGCTGAGGAACTATTAAAATAGAAATAATACAAAAAAAGAATAAATAAAAATGATTCGGGAATCTTTGGACTAATCCATTTCTAAAAACTCTCAATATATAAGATCGGAAATAACTAAGAGTGCTATAGAGACATAGTTTGCTTATAGCAATAGAATTGGGAGAAATTTAAGATTTTCTTATAGGAAATAATTTATTATTATATATTAGTGGTCGTTAAAAATTAAATTTTTTCCGACGACCCCTAAAAAGCTTCCTTTTGATGAAAAAATGCGGGGTAAATTTTTTTTATTAAAAACAACACATGTCGCAAGACGATCTAAGTTCATTTTTTTGGTGCATAAATAAATAATTTAAATGACTATTAACGGAACTTGAAAAAAGAAAAACATAAAGGATGGTAACAACACATTATACTTAGTCAATGATTTGAACAGTATAACTAAGAGAAATTTCGCGACATATTTTTAATAGAAACTATAGACGTAATAAATATAGATCATGCTTGTATATTAACCTGCTAGTTAACTTACAGATAGGAAATTTACTTGGGAAATTAGTTCAAATTTATTGGTGAAAATGATATCTAATAATAATGTAACATTGTTAATAATATTCAATTATCAAAAAATTATTATTTTTGAATATTTAAATTTAAATTTCCAAAAAAAAAAAAACATGATTTTACCAAAAAATGAACTTAGATCGACTTGAGGCACGTGTTGTTTTTAATAATAATAAAAAAAATTACCTTGCGTTTTTTCACCAAAAGGAAGCTTTTAGGGGGCGTCGGAAAAAATCTATTTTTAATGACCACTCTATTATATATATATATTTATATATATATATATAATATTTTTTAAATGTGAATTAATTTCATTTGATACATATTTCATTTTATATTTATTGCTTTTCATTTTATATATAGAAACAAATACCTATAATCCATATTTCTTATCTACTTAAAGGCTTGAGTGAAACAGTAGACGAATTACCTTTGCAAACACACAATGAAGTAATTTCTAAGCTATAGTTTCTGAAAGTTGAAAACTTACTTCTGTAGCGAGATTCTGGTTGGCTCCTTTGCTAAGAAGAAAACGAACAACTCCGTCGTGGTTTTCCTGGGCCGCCATATACAAAGGAGTGAATCCATTTTGAGATTGTACGTTAACAGCTGCCCCTTGTTTCACTAAAAGTTTCACCACTTCTTCTTGTCCAGCTGAAACAAAAAACAAATTTTTCAACGGACTGTTAATCATTATTATGCCTAGATGAAGGAAATAATTGATTGTATGAGTAAGAGTTTTAATTGGGAGGTTTCTTAGTTAAGGAGGTTCGGGACTGTTTATCATTTTTATAAGAAAATTCTCAAATTTTTACCATCGAATCATCATTGGTTGTTATTTTAACATGGAAGTTAATGGACCAAGCTTTTAAAAGGGCTTTAACTTCTATAGAAATTATACCATTTTTAACAAATTTATACAAATCAATAATTCAACTTTTATGAAACGAATGATACATTTTTCAATAGATTTGACAGTCTAGTTAATTAGTTATTCATAAATATAAAAATAAAAAGTTATTTGCAGTCAACAGAATATAACAAAAGCTAGAATTCTAACTCTATTTCTTGAAATCGTTTTTGTGATAAATAAATGTTTTTATAATGAGAAAAAATTTATTTCAATATTCTTTTTATTAATATTATCAAAACAAAGATTTTTATTCGAAATTAACTTCATTATTAACAATTTTTTTTTATTAAAATATTTAGTAGGCAGACGTTGTCATTCTGCAGAAATACAAAGTATTTTTTCGAAGATCAACCAGATAGATAAGCTGTCCCGAACTTCCTTCAAGTCGGAGCAAGTGTTTTGACGACTACATTCCTATGTTACCACTCTGTATTTGGACAGTGATGATACCAGCATTGAGTTTGTTAAAAGTTATGAAGGTTTTGAGGAAGTATCAGATTTTTGGTCAAAAATAAAACATTAATTGTTTATTTCAGAGTTTTTGTAACAGCCCTGGCTAGCGAGCCTCGGCTGTTACATTTTCGATACCCCTGAAGAATGAAAGCTCGGAAATAAACAATTAAGGTGTTGAAGATTCAAAAAAGGTTGAATAAATAAGTAACATGAATAGTAGGGAATTGTACAAAGTTAAAAACAGAGTTTTTATTAAATGTGCCATTCGTTTCGTCAATTTATTTTGCTTCCTCAGTGGCCATTTTATCACTTTGTTAAAAACAATTTCACTATAAGAGGAAACATAATCATTATTATTTTTTTATGATATCTCGTCTTTTAATGAAATTGTTTTTTAACAAAGAGTGATAAAATGGGCTCTGAGGAAGTCAAAATAAATTGACGAAACGTATGGGCCATTTAGTAAATCTGTGTTTTTAATTTTATCCAATTCCCTACTATTCCTGTTTCAAATTTGCTATGGATGCGAATGATACAACGTTAAATAAATATATTAACAAGATATTGTTCACAATTTTATTTCTATCTAAAGATTATCAAATTCAACTGTCTTTATCTTTACATCTAATTAAGGTGTTATTTTTTACTGAAAATCTTATACTTCCTCAACATCTTTATTTGTACTAATGTAATGCATTATAAATATTTTTTCATCTTTAGCAAAAAGCCTACACCTGAGTGCAACTAAAAAGCTTAATAAATATCCAATGGGTTAAACAATACACAAATTATGCTAAATCATCTGGTTATTATATTAATTTTTAAAATATATTTATCAATTATATTCAAACGCCTCCCAATCGATCGCGAACCCAAAGGTCGAAAATAATTTTCTTCTTCATTCCCGGGCGCAACCATAATGAGGCCGCGTCGAAAGACAATTATAAATTAAATTAAATTAGGGAACGAAGAAAAGATTTTTATATTATAGACAAAAGGATCACCCGGGATTCGAACCCGGGATCTTCGCATGTGCGCTGCGAGGCCTTTATAAGAGTCTTAGCTCTTATCCTCTCGGCCACTAATCCCCTTTAATTAGACTAGCCAACTACGGAGCTTCGAATAATGAACGAAGAAGAGATTAAAAATTAAATAAAAGTGAAATTCCAAATTCATATAGACATTAGGTATCAGCTTGGGTTCGGGGATCAGTGGCCTAAGTAGGCTAAGGCTCTTATAAAGGCATCGCAGCGCAAATGCGAAGATCCCGAATTCGAATCCCGGCTGTCCTTTTGTCTATAATATAAAAATATTTTCTTCGTTCCTATATTTAATTTAATATTTATCAATGTTTTAAAATGTTAATACTTTTGCTTAAGGATCAGATAAATTTGTAATTAGGGTTTAAAAGTAAAAAAATGCAAAAGAGAAAAGGAAGAACTAGATTATAATATTTTCCTCTGTAATGAAGAATATAGGATATATGGGAAATGGGTCTTTTAGAAAGGTGAAAAAAATTAACTAGGGATGTATTAGGGTTAATGCACTCGTATCGTAGTATGTGTACTTTTAATTTTTTCAGTGGAAATGTCAACGACTCATCCCCAATAGACCCGAGTGCTGTGAGAGTGCATTTATTTTTTCTAGCGACCAGCGATTTCTTCTGCTTTATTTCGAGCTTAATCAGGAGAATAAGCAACGCGTTTTCCCGAACTCTGGCCAGTTCAATCGCAGTGGCCGGATTATTATATTTATTATTATAAGTCGAATACGCTATCTAGTGGATGGAATATTGAATGTAGTCAAATGAGCTTTTGTTTCTAGTCTTCTATTGAAATATCTGAATCGTAAAGAAAAATTATTATTCGGGTATGATTTTTTTTCTCTATTTTTGTCTTGATTTCGATACTAAAATTTCAGAAATTTCCATTAAAAAAAATGAAGAGAATTGTAAAAATTAGTCCTCATAATTATCGAACAGTTGTATCTTATGAGTTGAAATTTCTATTAATAAACTGTATCTCTGTAGCTAGAACTTTGTAGCTTAAACTGTTGGCAAAAAAAATATGAAATTACGAAAAATTTAATGAAAAAATACATATGAATGTTCACATTTTTTCTAATTGAAGAACTAAGTGGATAAACATGTTATGTTGCATTTTTTTATGGAAATTTTCATTGAAGGAACATGTTAAGCAAGCACTCCATGATAAGTTGTTCTTTGGTTTTGTCAAACTTTCAAAAAAATAAAAAAAGACATGTAAATTAAAAATTTGTTTTATTTACATAGAAATAGATACCTATATAAGAATTTATAACAACCAAAAAATAAAAATTATAACTCAAAAAAAAGATTAATTAAATCATAAATCGAAAGAATTGAGCATCTCTTTTTGAAAAATAGATGGAAATTTTTTTTTTTTTCAAAAATCAACTCGACGGTATAAATCAGTATATATTAAGAAAGAATCTAAATTTTAGGTCAAAATTCAAATATTTTAGTAGAAAATAATTTTATATTGCTTATCAGAGGGATTCATCCCCTCAGGAGTTGAACCCGAGGACCAACATGCTTTTCGGGCAGTTAGGGCCGGTTGTATGTCGCAAAGTAAATGCTTTTTACCACTAACACAGGGTAGATGGTAAATGGAGAACTGGGATGGCCAATCAGATGCCAGGCACTGTCAGTCGCTGGCATCTGATTGGCCATCCCAATCCCTCCATTTACCATCTACCCTGTGTTAGTGGTAAAAAACATTTACTTTGCGACATACAACCGGCCCTTAGACTAACCCTTGAGACAAACCTCTATCTGACTCGCAATATGTAAGAAAAGCCAAAATTCTTCATTCCATTCAACTAGAGCGGAAAAATAAATAATAAAGCTTAACCGAAAAAAGTTTTCTCTTTTTGAAAAATTGATGGAAGATATTTTTTAAAAATCACCTCGATAGTATAAACCAAAATATATAATAAGTAGAGACCGGATTCCTATGCAATTGCATATTTTATTCGCCGACACATACGACCCATTGAATCAATTATCTATTCGAATCATGCATCTAGGATACTGTGGGATAAATCTTATACTGCATATTTTTGCATAATTGAGTAATATTGCATAAAATTGCATATTTGAAGGATTTTTGTCAAATATTGCACATTTCGTGCCAAATACAGATGTTTTAAAAATAACTTTTGGGAGAAAGAATTAAAATAAAGAAGAAAGAAAACAGGAGGACACTTGTAAACATAAATTATATACATTACAATCAAATTTTAATTATTTTTGAGATAATTTATTAATTATTTATTTTTAATGGCCTTCGGGAACTATAGGGCATTTTGGACATTGAGTGTTCGTGTGTGTGTGTGTGTGTGTTGAAGTGTGTAAATTAGTGTAAGGATCAGATTATTATGCCGGTCAAATATTTGGATTATTTTATTAGTTTGTTATTTGTACGTCAATAAGAAAAGCTTGTTAATACATATATTTATGGTAAAAAAATAAAAGCAATACAATAATACAATCGTGTCTGTTAAATAAAACTACCCCACCCCGTATTTTTTCGTTCACATTTTTGAAACATAATTATATTTATTATGTTTATTTTATTCAAGAGTACCTATTATTTCTTTGAGTTTAAAGATTTTTTAATAATATTATATTAAATGTAACGAGAATTTTGTGCAATATTTTACGGAATAAAAGTAGATATTTGACACTTGGTGTCTATAGCTTACTTTATCATTTTATTCCTCTCATAGCACTCCTTCAAATTTATAGTCATTTTGTCTTCGATTTTCATTTTTAGTGCATAAAAAATTTATTTTGCCATCTTTTACTGCATATATTTGCATATTTCAACGTATTCTGCATATTACTTGTATATTTCAGCATTTTTAACTGCATATTTTAAGGGCTATTTTGGCACTTTTTACTGCATAAAAATCCGGGCTCTAATAATAAGAGAGAATCTAATTTTAAATCAAAATCTCTCTGATAAGCAATATAAAATTATCTTCTACTAAAATCTTTGAATTTTGACCTTAAACTTAGATTCTTTCTTAAGATTAATTAAATAAAAATAATATGTTTTCAAATAAAATTCGCCCCCCCCCCCCTCCCCTCTCTCTCTCAGTCTTCCTCCAGACAGACAAATTGTAATGAAAATAATTATTTTTACGGAACCTAAAAAAGTAGATGTCATATTAGAGCAGTGGCTAAGGCGCTTGATTTCTCGGGATCGAATCTCATTTAAATGAGAACTATGTTCATATTTGTCAAAGATACAAGGCGCCTCACTAATATAGGAGAAGGCAACGGAAAACCACTCCTGTGAAAAATTTCTCTAGAAAATTACAATGGAGGTCTCTATAGTAATGGCCGCTGCTCGGAATAGAGTATTATGTATGAGGACAATGTTAAGCAAAAACTTTAACGGTATCGTATGTATTCAGTGAAATAAATCAATTTCTATGGTATTATTGACACATTTCCGGAGGTGGATATTGAAAGTGTATTAACTTTAATTTTATATTTAAATTCATATAAGAATAAGGAAGATATGCAATTGGTTTGTTAACCCTTTTAAAATTCTCTAACTAAATAAGCATCTGTGACTTCTTGCTTATTAGTATTCATAAGGAATGTACCAGAAAGAAGAAAAGATTGATTGGTGTCAGAATAAAATGCAATCTGAATAAGAAATGAGTTTTTCCCTTAAAGAAATATTATATTATAGATAGGGAAGCCTAATGAAATACAATCGACAATATATTGAGAAAGTCAAATGCCTTGATGTCTTCAGGTACGACAGCAAAAATTTAAAAGGCAACTCGATCAATAAATTAAAACATTTAAATTATGCTATTTTTTTATCATATTTAAACTACTTTTTTAAGGAGGAGGGATTTATTTTTTTATTTTATTTTGAAAAATAAAATTTATTAAAATAATATACATATTTATTTTTACTAAAATTTAGTAGTAAAAGTTATACTAAATAAAAGATAAAAAGCTGTTTAATATACCTATGATATTTTAGATTTACAGAATGATTGGGTTTCATCAAATAGATGATTTCCGTATCATCAGTCCAAAAAAATAATATATTGATAAAATATTATTTAGATAAATAATTATAATCATCAAAACGTTGTGTGTGTGAGAGACTGGCAGATTTATTTGGAAAATCACGATGCTGTCTTTTAACGAATTCAAGTTGTAATGTATAATTTTTATAATATAACAGAAATGTTGTTATACCCCTTGGCGAACGAACCTAATTACCTATCAGGAAAAGCAATCCGGACCAATGCAGCCCTTAGAGCCAAAAAAATAATATTACATAATATTATACGTTTAACTAACGTAGATTTCCATTAAAAAATTGTGGGTTTCGAATTTTGAAAATTTTCAAATTTCGAAAAATACTGAAATAAATTACTAATTTTGAAATAAATTTAAAAGTTAATTTTTTCGAATTGTGTGGGGACATGTTTTAAAAATTATCCAAAACAACTCAGATTCAGTAGAAGTAGTATGTGGTTTTTTATTCATCCTCTTTTAAAAAATAAGATGTCCAGTACGCAGCAAGCCATTTAAATTTAATATTATTATTACACTCGCTAAAACGAACTTGTATGTTTAGTCGCAAATTTGTATAATTTATAAGAACGATATAAATCAAAGAGTGCATTTTTTATTTGATCCAAATAAATACTCATATTTACATAGGTACCAGTGACTTTTCAACCAGGGGATACTTTCCAAAAAAGTACCCTTCATTTTTTAAAATTTTATTTTAAACTTCGCTCATTTTTGCAAATTTCATCGAATATGGCATCATTTTCGTTATTTTTCAAATTTAACATTATATTTTTGGACCTTCGCCCTAAGCGGATACTGGTTTGTGTGAGTGAGCGTAGGAGTCAGAAATTAAATCTTGTGACTTAAACTCAACAGTCCCTGAGATGGAAAATGACCATCTTCGACGATAAATCATGTCCTATAAGAAAATCTTAAATTTCTCCTAATTCCATTACTATAAGCAAGCTATGACTTCTCTATAGCCCTCGAAATTATTTCCAATCTTAAAAATATGGAGAGTTTTTATAAATGGATTATTCCAAAGATTCCCGATTCATCTTTAATTATTCCTTTTTTTGTATTATTTCTATTTTAATTGTTCCTCAGCGAGACCAAGTTTTATTCAACTAAAACTCGTCTGAACTTGTCTTTGACATGCTTGATCTGGAAGATATACCAGGTGCAGAAACTTGAAACTTTCTATCGGCACCCTTTTTGGAAAAATCATTCATTTTTATTTTTCCCTGAAACTATGCAACAATTTCAATTCATTTCGAGAACCAATATACATACTTACTTATCAATACAAAAAATGTTTTCTAATAGAAGTATTTGAACTAACGGATAATAATTTGACAATTTAAAGATCCTCATGAATTTTTGAAGTCGACCTTTTATATATATAGTTATGAAAATACTCTAAATGTTTGAAATTTTAGGAATGCGCCGCATCCACAGCATCGATGAACCGTACGCCACTGATAGGTACATATATTATATAATAAATGTTATATATATATTGAAATTTTTTATTCAATTTGAATCTATACTTACTCTAAATATTTCAATTGAATCTATACTTACTCTAAATATTTCACGGACTTATTAACAATATGACTTTTTTCGCATTTCCGACATTTATGAGCATGAATAAGCAAAAAAAAATATTAATTAATTTTTAGTAAATTCAATTCGCCAGCAAACCGGCAGGCTAAGCGTACAATATAATTTATATATATAAATTAATATCTCAATAAACTTAAGAAAAGAAAATGTTTATTATTAATTTAGATTAAAATCTTTAAAATGACTCAATACTGACGACTGGAGGCCGCCTAGGATTAGTCTTAATATTTCCGCCGCGGGAGAAACGGTTGCATATCTAACAGGCGCTTTCATAATTTCTATTGATCGCATGAGCTCGCATGCTTCTAAACATTTATATATTAATGTACTGAATGTGACTGAAATAAAAAAAAATACTGAAACCGACTATAATCTGGTCCCTTCAGAGGTAGGCAATGGGAAACCACCCCTGTGAAAATTTTTCCTAAAAGAAATTACAATGGAGAGGATACTCTCTATAGTAATCGCATACGCTCGGAATTGAGTATGACACTTGAAGAAGAATGTACTGAAAATCCAGTTTGGTGATTTTAAGAATTTCATATTTTCTTAGTGGGTATACCTTCCGAAAATCGGCAAAATTGTTCAGATGGGTGGCCACAAAGATTTGCATCAGAAGAAAATTTTCGATTTTTTTGTTTATTTTTGAAATATCTGAAACGTAGTGAAAAATCAAAATTTCAACTACTATTTGTTTGTCTGTCCTTCTGTCATACCTATGAAAACTCAAAAATAGAAATTTATAAAAAGTTTATTCTGGGACCAAAATGTTTCTATTTCCATAACGAAAAATTGGTTAGATTTCGCTTTTCTACTTCAGAATTACTTGTTGAAAATTGCATAAAATCGGAAAATATATATAGATATAGATTTCAAACCTAAGTATCTAATAAGCTGAAATTTGATACTCAAATTTGTATTAATTTAGGAAACTCGTTTATATCTATAGAAGTCGCTTTCTGCATCTTTCTTCTATTCTTTTATAACATTACGGGCTTTTCGTGAGTGCCTTCGGCACGCCCTCGAAGCTCGGCCCTCCGGGCTGGTGCCCTGGCGGGCAGCGTCTCGTTCCAAAAATTGTATTCCTCTTAAAAAACCACACTCCAAATGTATACCTGTAAACTCCCGAAAATACATAGTCTCTTAAAAGTTTCGCCTCATTTTCGTCCTGATACAGCTACAGAAATGAGGCTCTAGATATGAATCTGGAAGTATTGTTTTTTTCTATAATCTACAGCATTGTTATATTTTTTGTGTGAAAATAGATTTATTTAAATAAGTGGTATCGTGTGAGGAGGAGAATTATATTATATCATTTTTTTTAAATTTGGGATCGATAATCGATATAAGGCTCTAAATATTTAAAAGAGATCAGGTGTTGTTTGTATGACAGGCTGCTCCAGTATTGCAATGAGAAACTCATATGGGCATGCGTGTCTTAAGTCGTTTAATTTTGTAAAAATCAAAAAATAAGAAAAACAAAATTTAGATTTTTAAAAAATTATAAAAAAGTGGCAAATTAATAAAAAATAAACAAATAATATATAAATCAAATAAGATGTGATTGATTTCTTTTTCTGTGCGCAAAGAAAAGCAAATTGAATATTTAATTTTTGAGTGGTGAAGGGTAATGATTATCAATATATTTAATGTTTCTTAATTTAAAATCAATTGGAGTCTTTCATTTCGAAATTTGAGTCTAAATTACGATTATATTTCAAATTTGCCGCAAATATACCGATGGCGCTCTCTCTCGGCAGCATTACGTCAGCGTTGCGGCAAATTAATTTAGACAAATATATATAGTATTATTATTATTGAAAAAAAATAGATCTTCAATATTTTACATGTGTTTTCCGTCCTATATCTGAAAAATAGAGAACGATTCAAACAAAACATTCTTTTGAGACAATGATATCTTTTGTTCAGCTTTAATAAATTTTTTGACAAATTGATTTTTAAACTTAAAGTTTTAATTATTTTGTTAAAGCAATTTATACCGCGAAATTTAAATAATATGATAAATAATTTCCTATGTAAATTCTACATTAAGAAAATTATTTTATTATTTTTTGATTTGATTTTTCCTTTTCAATAAAATCAAAAAATAATAAAATAATTTTCTTAATGTAGAATTAATATAGGAAATTATTTATCATATTATTTAACTTTCGCGGCAAAAAAAAATCTTGAAAATTTTTCGAAAAATTACTGAAAACCCCTTCCCCAAAGAGTTTTTCCTGATGATAGAGGGCAGCACAAATTCAAATAATAAAAATAAATTAATAAGAATAAGAATATTAATAAAATAATTGTAGAATAAAACATAATTATAAAATATATAAAAAATATAAAAAAATTAATAATTTATACTAAAAAAAACAAAATGTCTCAACAAATAACCAAAAATTTTAATTTAATGTTTAAGCTTTTAATTAGGTGATGACTCGAATAGAGGAGTAATAAATATATAATACCGGCCTTTGGATAAAGAAATTTGTCATTCAGTGGGGTCATTCCTGACTTGAACTGAGAGCAAACGATGAAAGTGATAAATGATTAATTTCATGATTAAATATCACGCAGAACTGGGATATCGCAACTCAGTTTCTGATTACTGATGCTCTGACCATTTTTTTTTAAATAATAATTAAACAAATTTTAACTTATCATACGAGATAAATTAGTAAATTTTTATTTATATTCTAATATTTCAATTCATGAATAAATTAAATCTCTACTTATTTCATCATTAATATAATTACAAATTTATTTGCTTATTACTGTAATTCAGATTACAAATATAATCTTTGTTAAATAGAAAATATCACTATATTTATAAAGGCGCTGTCTCTTAAGAGATGCATGCAAGGTATTATATTAAGTCACTATTAGTAACATCACTAAAAAAGTGAAAAATAAAAATAATTTTTATAAAAATAAAAATAAAACCGAATTCAAAAAAATTAAATTCAATAAATAAAATAATAATAACTCAAAAATAAAATAAAATACTCTCAAAGGTATAATTTAATTATCTAATTTAGATACAACTAAACGACGAAATATTATCATGAAATCACTTTTTGAAGTTGGTGCCAAACAAACTATATAAGCGAGCGTACTCGCCAAACGTACTAAGTAAGATCCGTCGAGTTCGATTCATAAAATATATATGTTTGGCACCGACTTCAAAAAATGATTTCATTTTAATATTTCGTCATTTAGTTGTGACTAAATTATATAATTATTTTATACCTTTTAGTGTATTTTATTTTATGATATTACATGTGGAGAATAACAGTGGGGCCATCTTGATGGACCAAAAGTTGTAGGCGGCTAAATATGAAAATATTTTACATACATATAGAAAATAATTTACTGAATAAAACTATTTATAGATTGAAAAATAATAATATATTATATTACAAAATCAGTCAACATACTTCAGACAGCCATTGATACCTAATACGTATGCTTATCAATTCTGTCATGTGGTCTTGAGCACAAAACCGAATTATTTGTTAATTTGAAATTATTAATAAAATTCAACACACAACACAACGTTTCAATCATCGAATAGGCGATCGAAGGGAAGTGAAATGTTTTAAGGAAATTCTTAAAATGAAATAAAATTCTAAATTAAAATTAACTCATTTCATTATTATTAAAAAAAAAAAAAATAGATCTTCAATATTTTACATGTGTTTTTCCGTCCTGAATCAGAAAAATAGAGAACGATTCAAACAAAACATTCTTGTGAGACAATGATTTCTTTTGTTCAGCTATATCTAAATTTCTTGAAATTTTTTTTGAAAAACCGTTTCCCCAAAAGAGTTTTTCCTGATCATAGAGGGCAGCACAAATTCAAATAAAAAAAATAAATTAATAATAATAATAGTATTAATAAAATAATTGTAGAATAAAACATAATTATAAAATATATAAAAAATATAAAAAAATTAATAATTTATACTAAAAAGAATCAAAATGTCTCAACAAATAACCAAAAATTTTAATTTAATGTATAAGCTTTTAATTAGGTGATGACTCGAATAGAGGAGTATTAAATATATAATACCGGCCTTTGGATAAAGAAATTTGTCATTCAGTGGGGTCATTCCTGACTTGAACTGAGAGCAAATGATGAAAGTGATAAATGATTAATTTCATGATTAAATATCACGCAGAACTGGGATATCGCAACTCAGTTTCTGATTACTGATGCTCTGACCATTTTTTTTTAAATAATAATTAAACAAATTTTAACTTATCATACGAGATAAATTAGTAAATTTTTATTTATATTCTAATATTTCAATTCATGAATAAATTAAATCTCTACTTATTTCATCATTAATATAATTACAAATTTATTTGCTTATTACTGTAATTCAGATTACAAATATAATCTTTGTTAAATAGAAAATATCACTATATTTATAAAGTAAATCTCCGTAACATTTGTATTAGTAAAATTTAGGAGGCTGCAAAAATATCTAAATTTATTTAAGAGGTCGCAAATACTAAAAAGTTATCATCAGTCACATTCTTATTCACTATCTTGACGAAAATCACGATAGAAATGACATCTATTCTAGATAAATAGAATTAATATGCCATTGAAAATCGTCCCCCAACATCTATCAACACATAGTTATCTGTGAACAACAACTTTTTCATCAATCTTTCAAGACCCGCATGCACAGATTCCAGTGATTCCGACTCATTCCAAAAATGTATTTCCATCTTCCTTTTTCTTTTCACGATACAAGGATCCAGCCCGATCTACAAGAGATGCACCTTCTCGGTTCAACTCTATCTTCCATCAACACTATAACAAAAAAGCTGCATCTAGGAGGCTAAGTTTGATCTTTACAGCCGAAAATGTTTGGAGATGAAAAATTGCCAAATAACTAAAATGTGTGTAAAGCTTACCGAGCCATGAAAAAGTTTTCCTCTGATTTTCCCTACAAAAAATGATAATAATAATATTCTATCCCTTTAAATGTCTATCTTCTTTTTATTAAAATTTTAAAATAGGTGTAAATAAATAAGTAAAATAATCTAGAACATTAAAATTAATAATCAGGCCCAGGGGTTTTCAGTGTGGTTGATATAGCCACCCTAGGGGTCGATAGAATACAGCATGGGCTGGATGAACAATTTTTTCATTAGTACTATATCAATAAAGGGTATAATAATTTAATAGTTTAATTCGCTAATCTAACTAACACACAGAGTTAGTTATACGGTGAGCCAAACACAGAGAGGGTTGATCCTGCTTTCACTCCCTATTTAAATCACGTAGCTTAAACCCCTAATTAAATGTGAATCCACGAAATTTTAATAAACCGATATTTATTTTATTATTATTAATAACTTACGAAATAAAAACATACTTATAAAATTAATTTAGAGCCATCCTACTCTGAAAACAAATCCTGGCTATGTGCCTGATGTGGGCTACATACTGCAATATAAAATTTAATATTTGATTTGATTACTTGATATCACAGTTATAAGAAAATTAAATTTTAAATTGAAAGTTTTTGTGCTGAGGGTAGCAGAATTTCTATATATTGAAGGAGACAATAAAAGAGTGTGTCTTGTGGTGGAATTATAAATTTTATTTATAACGAGACTATAGTTTCGAGGGCATTGCCCTCTTCATCAGTCTGTTTAAACACACGCATTTCGGAACACAAAATAATTTTTAAAGGGGGCTCAGGCCATAGTGCAATTGTAAACCATTTAATCTCCGAGAAACATTGTTTTCCAGACGAATCAAATATTAAATTAATTAGATCAGAACACAATCCTCTAAAAATTAGTATTTTCGAATCGTTAGAAATTTTAAAATCATATAATAATTCACCAAAAAAAATTCTTAAATCGAAAAATAGAAATTTTCGAAAGCCTTGTCTTAAAAATAGCCGCGCAAATAAAAACCCCATTACTGCCACCTACAGCCAAAAAATGAAACAAGTATAAGAGACAATTCTTAACTCATCCACGTGGAAATTTTCGCTTTCCATTCATACATTAATTCCTGGGAATCAATTGTAATAGACTGATGAAGAGGGCAAAGCCCTCGAAACTATAGACTCGTTATAAATAAAATTCATAATTCCAGCAGAAGACACACTCTTTTATTGCCTCCTTCAAATTAAATTTTATTTAAATAAGATAAGACAGATTTCAAAAAATATTTATATTAGAGGGCAGTTACAAAAAATGGACATTTGACAAAATAAATCATTAATAAAATTTTAAAAAAATAATTGAAATAAATTTTTAAAACCTCAAAAAAATTATTATTTAATTATTTATAAGAAGTGTTTTCTATTTGACAAAAATTCTACCCTAAATCAACTGTTCCAAAAAAAAACGTTCTGATGTGGCCATCAAGGGCGGATCCAGGAATTTTTTATGGGCGGGAGGGTATCTCGAAAGTGTGTGGCGATTAAATTGTCCAAGCGGGGGGGGGGGGGGGTCAGAGACGCCCCGCCCCCCCCCCCCCCCCACACACACACACACACACACATATAAAACTTTATTTTCAATTTTTTTTTGCCAGGCACGGGCTCTATGGGAGGGGGCGGTCGCCCCCTCCCCCCCTAGATCCGCCCTTGGTGGCCATCTACTTGACTTTACCAATACAATACAAACACTTCTAGTTGAGTTTGATCCAAGGGCCTAGGTTTTCATTTTTTGACCCCCCCCCCATTTTGGGCGGTTTGTTATTGCATTTTTAGTGTTCTGGGGGCCCACTAATTTTTGACATTTTCGTTTAAAAAATTGTGAAAATAAACACCCAAAATGAGGGGGAAGGTCAAAAATGGAGATTCTAGACCTTTGACCAAACTCAAACAACATCAGTAAAATAATAAATAGATTGTGGTGTTGGTGCAAAGTGAAACATCTTTAATAAAGATACAAGTAAAAAAATATTATATGAAATATTCATTTACTATGAGTTAAAATTTCTGGGTCACATTAAAATTAAAAAATAAAAAGAGGTAAATTTTTTTCAATATACCATATATATATTTCGAGCTGTAAGCTCATCTTCAGAAAAGTACAGAATATCAACTTGTAAGTTCATCTTCAGGAAAGTACAGAATTTCAACTTAAAATTCTGTACTTTCCTGAAGATGAACTTACAGCTCGAAATATATATATTGAAAAAATTTACCTCTTTTATTTTTTTAATTTTAATGTGAAACAAGTGACCCAGAAATCTTAACTCATAGTAAATGAATATTTTATATAATATTTATTTACTTTTATCTTTAACATAAAGTGGCTACGAAAGTATTCAGTGAAACGCGTTTTAACTATTAAAAAACCGTTCCTAGTAAAAACGGGTTTTTACTGCAACATATACATAGATATTTAATCATGTATTTAATGTCAATTTATGATCAGCATTTTTTTAAATTTACTTTTATACATAATAAAACAAATTATTTCATTATTTAGGTGGAGAAATTTGTGGACTGCTACAGAGCCAACTACCGACACCTGGTAGGAAACCCTGAGGCCCCTTTATACTATATATCCGACTTCGATTTCGCCGAAAATGGAACACCCTAAATGCTTCCGCATAAGACGGCAGATGCGCCAACCTTATGCATAAGTAAACATTTTGCAACTGTGATGCGACACTAGGAATTTTATTTTTATAATATAGTTTATTGTATGTTTTCTAGTAGAACACTGTCATTTGAAATAATAATAATAGTTTACAATTTTATTCATCAAGCAAATTTTAATATATGCTGAACGATATCACAATTTTATAAAATTGAAAATTTTCCCTAATTTTTAATGAGAAAGCAACCCAAATGATAAGTTTAAGAGATGAAATCATTATTATTAGTTAACTTTTTTTAAGACCTTATTTTTCAAATGGCCTTTGTAAAAAACATTGCAAAATGGGTTTACCCCATGAATGAACAGAAACCTTTTCAAATTTTCCGATGAACTTTTGAATTCCCCTGAGGAATTGATTTCTGTGAGGGCAGCGAGTCTAGTTGGCCTAAAGCCAAAATAATCAATTAAAACAGCCGTTATACATCTTAGCCTATATAGATTGTTTTAAGTGTAAATTAAAAATTTTATTTCCTATTAGTATAATTTTAATGGTAGAAAATTAAGCTCTTGTCCAAACTATCTTTCTACCAAAACTGAATACATATTGTATTGCCGTCAGTAACAGAGTTAATTGAAAAGTTTTTGTTTTGCCGAGAGTAGCAGAATTGTTGATTCACAAAGAGAAACAAAGAGGCTGTCCTCTACTTGATGCAAATAAACATACATATATATATATATATATATATATATATCGAAATTATATATCTGTATATATATTATTTATTTGTTTGAGGCTATAGTTTCGAAGAATTAGCCTTCATCATTTTTTTAATTTTATCTGGCTCCCAGCTAAGTAAAGATCGAAAATTTTCAATATCCATACGATATTGACCCCATGAAAAATAATATTTATAATTAAAAGAGACTGATGATGAAGACCAAGTCTTCGAAACTATAGTCTCAAACAAATAAATAATATATATACAGATAAATAATTTCGATATATATCTGTGTATATTTATTTGCATCAAGCAAAGGACAACCACTATAATCCGTTAAATAATTCCTGTGTTTAATATGTTTCGCTATAAACCAACATCGCTTTAAACTTTAGAGGACAACCTCTTTGTTTCTCTTTGTGAGTAACAGAGTTGTTTATATATATTTAATTTATTTGTTTTAGACTATAAATTTGAAGGTTTGACCTTCATCATCAATATTTAATCTGTTATTTCTCATGAGGGGAATTACCCGATTGGATATAGTAAATTCGTTTTGTTGTTATAGCAAGCTTGCCACATAAACCATTAACGATTTTTTTCCATCAATCAGAGGACAATCTCATTTATTTCTATCACATCTATCTTTTTAAATATTCGCTTTGTTGCCATCCAACAATATAATAAATAATTCCCATCGCGCCAATAAAAGAAAAAAGCCCATGGCACCAAGCAGGATATCTGTAATCCCTTGGAGAAGAGAGTGCTTGCTAGGGAAATGGCAAAACAGAAGCCCTTTCTTTGCTTTTGAGATTCGGAAATGGAAAAGAAAATTATATCCGTAGAATCCACACCAATCTCATTAATTTCTGGATCTTATAAAAGAAAATATATATATAATATAGGTAGGTATACATTAGTGACGTGCGGTCCACGAATGCTGTGGATGCAGCGCATCCATAAAATTTAAAACATTTAGGGCCAGTTGTATGTCGGTTGGTAAACTCTTTTTAAACTGTGACAAAGGGTAAATCCTTAGAATTCACCTTGTGCCCGGCGTGATGGCCAATCAGATGACAGGCACTTTCATCTGATTGGTCATCCCATCGGGCACAAGGTGAATTCTAAGGATTTACCCTTTGGCAACGTTTAAAAAGAGTTTACCAACCGACATACAACTGGCCCTTAAAGTATTTTCATAAATATAAAAGGTCGACTTCAAAATTTCAGGAGAAAATTTTCAAATTATTATACCTTATTTCAAATATTTCTATAAATAAGATTTTTTGCTTTGAAAAGTAATATATATTGGTTCTCAAAATGAAATAAAAGTGTTGCATAGTTTCAAGCGGCAATTAAAATGAATGACTTTTCAGAAAAGGGTGCTGATAGAAGGTTTGAAGTCCCTGCCTGGTATATCTTCCAGTTCAAGCATGTCAAAGACAATTTGAGACGAGATTTAGACAAATAAAAATTGTTCTCGCTGAGGAACTATTAAAATAGAAATAATAGAATTAAGGAATAAATAAAGATGATTCGTGAATCTATGGACTAATCCATTTCTAAAAACTCTCAATATATAAGATCAGAAATAACTAAGAGTGCTATAGAGAAGTCATAGCTTGCTTATAGCAATAGAATTAGAAGAAATTTAAGTATTTCTTATAGGACAGGCCGATTCAATATGGAAGATGGTCGATTTCCATCACAGGGATTGCGGAGTTAAAGTCAAAAAATGTAATATCTGAGTCCTACCCTCACTCACATAAAACAGTATCCGTTTGAAGCAAAGGTCCTCAAATATACTTTAAAAAATTTAATGTTAAATTTGAAAAATAAAAAAAATGATGCCGTATTCCATGAAATTTCCAAAAAAAAGCGAAGAATAAAATGACATTTCAAAAAATTAACGTACTTTTTTGGACAGCATCCCCTGGTTGAAAATTCACCAACCGCTACTGATATATATATATATAATTAGACAAATTAATAAGAAATCTTTTTTGCATTTTTAAAATTAACAGCTCAATTATGTAAAATATTCTAATAAGATATTTCGCGATGTTGACTAGATTTTTTTACTAACAAATAATAATGACTGAAATATGATGGGATTCTATTTTTCAGTCAAACTTGAAGTGGTTAAATTTTTTTTATTTATTTAAAATTGATCTTGTCCGTTAGAACATTTGGTCAGTGATACATAAAATACATATTTTTACAACATTTTATATAATTATAATGTTAATTAGGTACATAAGATTTTTTTTCAAATTACATTTCTACTGTTTTTGCAATTAAACAAAATTATGTTAAATTAGAATAAATATAATTAATTAATTTTTCCTAAAGAAATTATGTATATCTAAGAATATATCGATTTAAGTCATCGTTGCGGTTTAAATAAGAAAGAAGAATTGTCATATTTTGTCATATTTTGTGGAGTTACATTTATTATTAGAAAAATTAGCAACCAGTAGTGGGGCTCGCCGCTGGTGAATAAGAAACATATTCTTATGGGAGAAAAGTTGTTGTTCACAGATAACTGTGTGTTGATAGATGTTGGGGGACGATTTTCACTGGCATATTAATTCTATTTATCTAGAATAGATGTCATTTCTATCGTGATTTTGGCCAAGATAGTGAAAAGTGAATAAGAATGTGACTAATGATAACTTTTTAGTATTTGCGACCTCTTAAATAAATTTAGATATTTTTGCAGCCTCCTAAATTTTACTAATACAAATGTTACGGAGATTTACTTTATAAATATAGTGATATTTTCTATTTAACAAAGATTATATTTGTAATCTGAATTACAGAAATAAGCAAATAAATTTGTAATTATTTTAATGATGAAATAAGTAGAGATTTGATTTATGAATGAATTGAAAATTAAAATATAAATGAAAATTTATTCATTTAATTCAAAAAATTAGGGTATCGTTTAATTATTATTTAAAAAAAATGGTCAGAGCATCAGTAATCAGAAACTGAGTTGCGATATCCCAGCACTGCGTGATATTTAATCATGAAATTAATCATTTATCACTTTCATCATTTGCTCTCAGTTCAAGTCAGGAATGACCCCACTGAATGACAAATTTCTTTATCCAAAGGCCGGTATTATATATTTAATACTCCTCTATTCGAGTCATCACTTAATTAAAAGCTTATACATTAAATAAAAATTTTTGGTTATTTATTGAGACATTTTATTCTTTTTAGTATAAATTATTAATTTTTTTATATTTTTTATATATTTTATAATTATGTTTTATTCTACAATTATTTTATTAATATTCTTATTCTTATTAATTTATTTATATTATTTGAATTTGTGCTGCCCTCTATCATCAGGAAAAACTCTTTTGGGGAAGGGGTTTTCAGTAATTTTTCGAAAAATTTTCAAGATTTTTTTTTGCCGAGAAAGTTAAATAATATGATAAATAATTTCCTATGTTAATTCTACATTAAGTAAATTATTTTATTATTTTTTGATTTTATTATTATTATTAATTTATTTTCTTTATTTTAATTTGTGCTGCCCTCTATGATCAGGAAAAACTCTTTTGGGGAAAAGGTTTTTCAAAAAAAATTTCAAGAAATTTAGATATAGCTGAACAAAAGAAATCATTGTCTCACAAGAATGTTTTGTTTGAATCGTTCTCTATTTTTCTGATACAGGACGGAAAAACACATGTAAAATATTGAAGATCTATTTTTTTTTTTTTTATAATAATGAAATGAGTTAATTTTAATTTAGAATTTTATTTCATTTTAAGAATTTCCTTAAAACATTTCACTTCCCTTCGATCGCCTATTCGATGATTGAAACGTTGTGTTGTGTGTTGAATTTTCATAATAATTTTAAATTAACAAATAATTCGGTTTTGTGCTTAAGACCACATGACAGAAGTGATAAGCATACGTATTAGGTATCAATGGCTGTCTGAAGTATGTTGACTGATTTTGTAATATAATATATTATTATTTTTCAATCTATAGATTTCAATCTTCAGTAAATTATTTTCTATATGTATGTAAAATATTTTCATATTTAGCCGCCTACAACTTTTGGTCCATCAAGATCGCCCCACTGTTATTCCCCACATGTAATATCATAAAATAAAATACACTAAAAGGTATAAAATAATTATAAAATTTAGTCACAAATAATCGACGAAATATTAACATGAAATCATTTTTGAAGTCGGTGCCAAACATATATATTTTATGAATCGAACTCGGCGGATCTTACTTAGTACGTTTGGCGAGTACGCTCGCTTATATAGTTTGTTTGGCACCAACTTCAAAAAGTGATTTCATGATAATATTTCGTCGTTTAGTTGTATCTAAATTAGATAATTAAATTATACCTTTGAGTGTATTTTATTTTATTTTTGAGTTATTATTATTTTATTTGTTGAATTTAATTTTTTTGAATTCGGTTTTATTTTTATTTTTATAAAAATTATTTTTATTTTTCACTTTTTAGTGATGTTACTAATAGTGACTTAATATAATACCTTGCATGCATCTCTTAAGAGAAAGCGTCGGGCGAATAAATCAGAAAATCGTAATAAAATTCAATTCATAAATAGAGAAATTCTCTCGAAACGTTTGTGGATTTTAAATGAATGTTTCAAGATTTTTTTATAAAAGATTTTATTTATTATAATTTCGATTATTTGCTCATAAGAATTGGAGATTTACGTTATTTCGTCATTGATCATATCATCAGAACATTACCAAATTAATATGGGACCACCCCTAAGGTAACCCCTTTCCAATAAAAAAAGAATAATCGAAATCGGTCCACGTGGCAAAAAGTTCTCGCCGAACATATATAAAATAAATAAATAAATAAATACTTAGATATCTTGACTATCTTGGAGCGATACTGATCCAAACGCAGAAAGAATCATCAAAATCGGTTCATAAACAAAGAAGTTATGGGTGAACAAACATATCAAAAATGGTTCAATATCAATGAAAAAAAGGGGGAACAATCGGATACTATACTGAACCCAATGCAAAAAAAATTATCAAAATCGGTTCACAATTGGCGAAGATATCAGGTAACATGGACACAAAAAAAATCAGTCGAATAGAGAACCTCCTCCTTTTTTGAAGTCGGTTAAAAATAATAATAAATAAATAAATTATTTTATTTTAGATAAGTATACTCTTATAAACATTTTTTTTTAAGTAAACTTTTAATTATTTTTTTGGAGTTGTTAAATATATATTTATGTTATGTTATTTTTAAATATTATATAATTTTAAAATATTATTATATTTAATGTTTAGTTTTTTTTATTCAGAATTTTGGACTAAGTATTTCTATTTTTCGATTTAGCATACTGCCTATTTTTTTGTGAACAGAATCCCCCGGTTGAAAAGACACCATCCGCCACTGGTATAGATATTTTTGGAAATTAGACAAATTAATAAGAAATCTTTTTTGCATTTTTAAAATTAACAGCTCAATTATGTAAAATATTCTAATACGATATTTCGCGATGTTGACTAGATTTTTTTACTAACATATAATAATGACTGAAATATGATGGGATTCTATTTTTCAGTCAAACTTGAAGTGGTTAAATTTTTTTTTATTTATTTAAAATTGATCTTGTCCGTTAGAACATTTGGTCAGTGATACATAAAATACATATTTTTACAACATTTTATATAATTATAATGTTAATTAGGTACATAAGATTTTTTTTCAAATTACATTTCTACTGTTTTTGCAATTAAACAAAATTATGTTAAATTAGAATAAATATAATTAATTAATTTTTCCTAAAGAAATTATGTATCTAAGAATATATCGATTTAAGTCATCGTTGCGGTTTAAATAAGAAAGAAGAATTGTCATATTTGTTGGAAGTTCTACTTTTCTTTGGATTGTTGTATAAAAGCGTTCAATTTTGTTGACATTGTTTGCGCATCCCAAGTAAAAGTGGTTGATATCCCCAATCGTGGATCCATCACAAGAACAAAAAGGATTCTCTCGAAGACCTATTCTGTGCATATGGGCCTATTCTCAGCCTAATTAGTTGAACAGTTATTTTTCTAAACAACTTGATGTCATCAAACCATGGTCTTTTTGGTATATTAGGCTGTATGTTGTATAGATGCTTGTCTTTATTTAGAGCTGTATTCTTCCAGGAGGACTGCCATTCTGTATTTGTTTCATTTTTATTTAATATGGCTTTAAATTAATATAGTCCAAGAGCTGGTGACACATTTTGACTACGGATTTGACCCAACTAGAAATAATGCGTAATAGTACCGTCTATGATAGTTGTACAAGGAATGGCCAGTCTGGCTGGCTGTAGATGGTGGACCAGGTACTGCGCATGCAAATAAATATGTGTTAAAAAATATTTTTGACCCACAATGAAATTATAAAAATTATAATTTATAGTCAATCATAAACATAATATATTCACCCCAGACCATTTGAGGTGGGACTTGGAACCAGACCAACCAAAGTATATATTTAAAACATGAAAATAAATAGAATCATGCTATTTTTTTCATGTTGTGAAAATACACTTTGGGTGGTCTGGTTCCACGTCCCACCACTCAAATGGTCTGGGGTGAATATATTATGTTTATAATTGACTATAAATTATAATTTTTATAATTTCATTGTGGGTCAAAAATATTTTTTAACACATATGCATTTTTTACCGCACTCACACCATGCGCAGCACCTGGTCCACCTTCTACAGCCAGCCAGACTGGCCATTCCTTGTACAACCATCATAGACGGTACTATTACGCATTATTTCTAGTTGGGTCAAATCCGTAGTCAAAATGTGTCACCAGCTCTTGGACTAATAGTGAGTAAATGAAACTTTACTGAGTTTTATTTATTTTATTACATTCACACAGTCTTTGTTTAAAATTAAACTTAAACCACAATTTTCTCTTTGTCCTGTCAAGAACACTAGTTTGTTAATAAAACTCATAAATATAAGTACAGAGTCACTTTAGTGGTCAGAAGTAACTGAACTGGTATATGAAATGATTTTATAAATATAAAATGTTAATAAATTGAATAAATGTTGTAAAACAAATTAATAAACTATAGTTTAAAAATTATTATTAAAATTGATTTGAATAAATTTTTAATATACTATTTGATTAAATCAAAAAAAGCCAATAATTTAATATTTAAACATGTCACATGTATTCAAATCAGTGGCGAGCGGTCCATGAATGCTGTGGATGCGACCCATGCCGCAAATTCCAAAATGTCAAAAGTATTTTCATCCGTGTTATATATGAAAATTAGTAAAATTTTAAAAACACTTTCAATAAATACTATACACAAAGAGAAACAAAGAGGTTGTCCTCTGCTTGATGCAAATAAACATACACACATATATATCAAAAATTATATTTCTGTATATAAATAGTTATATATTATTCATTTATTTTTTATTTACTTGTATCAAGCAGAGGACAACCTCTTTGTTTCTCTTTGTGAATCAACAACTCTGCTACTCTCGGCAAAACAAAAACTTTTCAATTAAATACTAAACAATTAATTCATTTAAAGTTATATAAAATTTAAAATTTACGGAACTTTTTAACGTTAGCAAATTTAAAGAATATGAAATATTCTAATCACTTCAGCTATCTCGTGGAAAATACTTTGATTTTATGAGGTTAAAAAGTGAATTAACTTACATGTCCTCGTCCCATGACTTTCATTTAAAATCTATAAATTGCATTACAAAAATTAATCGATAAAGATGAACTAAAAGGTGTTTAGTCAAAAGTATTTGCTTTAATGAATTACAATTGAATATTCTCTCTCTATACGTAACAATTATTATCGTTTTGGTCAGAGCGCAAAAGGCCATTCCTAGAATAATAGAAATTAAGAAATTAATCTCAAATAGTCTGAAACAGGTTAGAACTTGTATTTGCCTCTAAAGTATGAGAAATGTTTATTCTATCCGTGCTCTTTTTAGTTATTTTCATCGATCAGATTCTAATGATAGAATCGCTTACCAGCACATTAAATAATAAAAAAGTGAGAACTTTTTCAATATTCAGTACACTAGAACTGCCTGGTAATGATTAATAAACTTAAATATAAATATTATTATCATTTCCGTCCATAATTTGTATTAATTTGAAAGTTTATAATAGGAAAATAAGGACAAGTTTTTATGTGTGACTTTTTTATTTATCAACAAACGTTTCGTCGATTTTGCCGACTTCTTCAGGGCTTCAAATATAAATTGTTCATTTATGGCTATACTATAACATCCTCTTAAAATCTAAATAGAATAATTCAAAAAATATTTTGTGCCTTTTGGACCAAATATTGTAAAATCTAATCAGTAGGTACCATATATTGATACAAAAGAACTTTTTGAATTTTCATTCGTGGGTTATCGTAGGTATCGGAATTCAAACACACAAAGAGAAAAAAAATCATTGTTGACAAATATTTTTCTCCTCGTTTCGACATTTTAAAGCACAATGAGCAAAAATTTATTTTTATGCAAGATTTAATACATTTAATTTGCATTATGCCTTCTATGAGCGCGACAGTCAATTGTCAACTATAAAAAGAATTGAAACATCACCAGAAGAAGCTGATTCTTACTGATGAAGGCTTTAAAACCCAGTTCCAAAGCTATATATGCATCGTTCTAGTCTTTTAATTGATTTGGCATCAACCTTGACACTTTATTATTTCAAGACATGGAAAAATTAGATTTTTGTAAAATTGAAATATTCCGAATAATAAATTATATAATGAGAAGCTACCAAAGGGCGCCGATATATCCATAAGTGATTTTCTAATTAACATGGCGCAATTGATGTAATGGAAAGAAAACTCGTAAAAAGGATTCAATTGTTTCCTCATTATCAACTGAAATTTGTTTCTAGATAATAGAGAGCGTTTTGTCCTTGGGAGCCAATTGTCACTTGTCAATTCCTCGATGAATGCAAGATGTTCCGAAATGCAAACCCGTGCAATATTGCTCTACTTGTGGCAAGTTTTAATCATTCAACACCCACAGATGGACAAACTGATCGACCTTCACTTTATGCACTTTATTTCACTCTACCATCGGCTTCCCCCTCTTGGGCCCTCATTGTCTTTTTACGCAAATAGAAATCGGAGGAACAAGCGGAAACTTTCAGCATGCTTTCCGCGAATTTTACTGTTCGGTAATTTTTATTTTGTCAACGATAATTTGAGCTAAATGCTTAAACTAGGAATTTTTAATAAAAACTTATAGGTCAAATATTAGTAGATCAGCTAAAATTATTTGATAGTCCTTCATATAATAATGTAACGAACTTTGGAAAAGCAGAAATGAAATGCTGTCTTGAGAGGTCTCTAACTTGTAAATAAACAGATTTTTCTTTTTGTGTTGTTATCTTTTTGCTTGGAAATAAAGATGATTATATTTCTCAAATCAGAAATTGGCGTACGTTTTAATTATTTTACTCATAAAATCGTTAAAATGGTTTTATTTTTTTCTGGTTATCTGCATTTTTGAACTAGAAAGTCCAAAATCTAAGCACTTACGAGTTGAAATTTTAGTAAAATCACACATAAAATCATGTACTTATTTTGAAAAAAGGAAAGTTAATTTCATATAACACCATTGTCTCAACAATCTAGTGTAATATATTATATTGACAGGAGTAATGAAAAACCTGAAAAAGTGTCCCAAAGTTACCCCGTTTTAAGGTATTTTCTTTATATTGCCATTATATTTATATATTGTTATAATTAAGGTCTATGAGAAGAGTATGTGATAATAAATATTTTTGTTAATTTGAAATAATTATAAAAATTAACATGAAAACAACGCAACGTTTCAATCATCGAATCCAAGAGAATTTAAATGTTTTAAGGAAATTCTTGAAATGAAATTAATTTTAAATTGGAATTAACTAATTTCTTTAATATTAAAAAATAAAAAAAATTAGAATTTCAATATTTTACATGTGTTTTTCCGTCCTGTATCTGCAAAATAGAGAACCATTCGAACAAAACATTCTTTTGAGGCAATGATATCTTTTGTTCAGTTTAATCTAATTATTGTGAAAATTTAAAAAAAATTACTGAATAACCCTTTCCCAAAAATAGTTTTTTCTGATGATAGAGGGCAGCACAAATTAAAAAAATATATTAATAATAATAATAGTAATAAAACATAATTGTAAAATATATAAAGAATATAAAAAAAAATATTAATTTTATACTATACATTCGAACAAAACATTATTTTGAGGCAATGATATCTTTTGTTCAGCTTTATCTAAATTTTTTTTTAATTTTTAAAAAAATTACTGAATAACCCTTTCCCAAAAAGAGTTTTTCCTGATGATAGAGGGCAGCACAAATTAAAAAATTAATTAATTAATAATAGTAATGATAATAATAACAAAATAATTGTAGAATAAAACAATTATAAAATATATAAAAAATATAAAAAAATAATAATTTTATTCTAAAAAGAATAAAATGTCTCAACAAATAACCAAAAATTTTAATTTAATGTATAAGCTTTTAATTAGGTGATGACTCGAATATAGGAGTATTAAATATATAATAGCGGCCTTTGGATAAATAAGTTTGTCATTCAGTGGGGTCATTCCTGACTTGAACTGAGAGCAAATGACGAAAGTGATAAATGATTAATTTCATGATTAAATATCACGCAGAACTGGGATATCGCAACTCAGTTTCTGATTACTGATGCTCTGACCATTTTTTTTTTAATAATAATTAAACAAATTTTAACTTATCATACGAGATAAATTAGTAAATTTTGATATATTTTTTAATTTCAAAATGAACGGTTCATTTCAAGAAAGTTTTTCCAAATTCTTTTACTTTTAAATCGATCTCCTCTAAGCTGGGACTATTTTATATTTTTACCTTTTTGTGAAAAAATCCAGAATATTCAATAATTTTTAAATCTATGAGATCTTGAACAGTTAGAAGAGGTATGAAATGGTAAGAAGAATACGGCTTTATATACCACTCTATTTATGTTCTTTGAAAACATTTTGGTTGTTTATATAAATTGTGATTAGATAGAGAGCAGGAAAAATTCACTTTACTTATTTATTTGGGTTTTTTTTCAAATTTTTATCTCCATAAGAACAAGTTTGTTATTTTCCGATGTTGAGGGCACCTAGTTGTTCCCAAAAGATGTCAGGGAATGGAATGTGCATTGAATTCAATTTGATTTCATCAAATACAAAAGCTGTAAGATGAATATTTTTCTAGTTATTTATATCAATTTAACAAGAAACAAAACAATAAGTATTATAATATTCTTGTAATATAAAAAATGAAGAATTTAATAGATATTTTTTTTAATTTAAAAAATGGCATAAAACGCTTTCCAAAAACATTAAAATTATTATCAAACTATATATAAACATCAATTTAATGTAGTGTTAAAAATAACTTACCAAGAGAGGCAATGTGCAGGGATGTGTTTCCTTTTTTAGTAGCAGAATCGACCAAAGCGCCTCTTTTCAAAAGTTCCGTTACTATTTCATTGTGACCGTCTTTTGCTGCCAAATGCAGGGCATTCAAACCATTCTGAAAAACACAATAAGACAATTATTTTATAGATTCAAAATAAATGTAAAATATTTATTGTATCATAATTGAAATAAAATAAAAAAATATACATAAATGGATAGAAAGCTTCATTATCATTAATTATAAAAAATCGAAAGCATATATCGGGTAGAACAGAGTGCGGCCTTTTTTTGAATCAATATTATTATACTCAAATATATAAAAACTAATTAATTATATTTTTAAACACTCTTTAATAGTCCCACATAACTAAAGACCGGATTCCTATGCAATTGCATATTTTGTTTGCCGCCACATAAGACCTAGGATACTGTGGGTTAAATTTTATACTGCATATTTTAGTAATATTGCATAAAATTGCATATTTGAAGGATATTTCATAAAATTGCATATTTGAAGGATATTGCATATAATTGAACATTTCGAGCCAAAGACAGATGTTTTAAAAGTAACTTTTTGGAGAAAAAATGAAAAAAGTAAGTAAGTTTTGGGATCCCCAGTTTTTAAGTTGTTCCGCCAAATGCGATTTCTTAGGATTTTTTTGAAATTTATACAGATTATTATTTAAATACTTCTAAATCGATTGGTGGCAAAACGAAATTTATGAACAATACAGTTCCGGAGATATTAAATTTCAAAAATCGAGTTTTTCAGGCACTATAACATTGCACTATACAGGATATCTGGAAAATTTACATACATATTTAATTATAATTAAGAAACCGTTCTTACCATTTTTATAAAAAAACTAAACCAACATTAAACAATAACCAATACATATTTTAAGACAATTTTGATTCATAGTTACAACACAGTTTCTGAGATAATAAGGAATAAATAATGAAAAATGTATAAAAAAATGTACACTAAAAACAATTTGGCAACAGCGCATTTATTTAACAGGCGAAAGATGTATAAAACGCGTATGAGCTAGATTTTTTCAAAATTATAATTTTCATCAGGTGTAACGTAGGCGTTGATTGCATTTGTTAAAAAATAACAAAACGATTTTTATAGAAATTTAAAATGTATTTTATCTGTCATTTTAATATAAAAATATTCAATCTCTTACAATGGTGCCAAATTTGTCAAACGAGCACGCGATTGGCTGAGAATTGGTACATAAACAGCAAAATGTTTTGGGCTTATGAAGTATGAATCCTTATTGTCTGTTCTATATACTCTAGCTTCAACTTTTTCCTATTATTGTCGCGAAACAACTACCTTAAGAACTTCTCAGACAACATTTATTTTAAGATAAAAGAAACAGAATTTACAATTAGATTTAGAATATGTTATTATAGCCCAGTAAATAGGGGGATTTCAGCTTACATTAATTGCGGGAAAAGATTTTTTTAGGATCATTTGGTATAGTGTGGGTATGCCAAATCTAAGTTTGCGACTACGAAAATGTGGGGGACAACTTTTGTTGGCCGAAAAGCCACGAAATTTCCGTACTTTTTCTAGTTTTTCTTGAAAACAGACAAAAGTGATCGGGGGGGGGGATCCTCATAAAAAATCGAACTACTAGACCAATATTCTATTTTTATTTTATTTTTTTAATCGATGCGAAATTTTGTCCTCTTTAATTTACTATAGGACGATTATTTAGAAAATATTGACCTTTTTCGAGTTATGAGAGAAAAACTGGAAAAAGTACGTAAATTTCGAGGACGCAAACTTAAATTTGGTAAACCCACACCATACCAAACGATCCTAAAAAATATTTTCCCGCAATGTCGGGTCTTTTGGAAGAAATGCGTTGTCCTTATGGGAAAATAGAACTTGTTTCAATGATAGCTTTGTGCCATTAGATGTCAAAAGGAGTGAATTCGCTATTATAATACATGTAATTATTAATTCTAACTAACTCGAAGAGATGTCACGCCTATCGTGATGTACGATATTACATTTATATTTTTAAGTAAGACAAGAGTTTTTTCTCTGTAAGCGATTTTTCATTTCTCATTTCTTAATGGTACTTCAAAAAGGGGAACTGAAAATGAGAAGTAAGAACAATAGTTGAAAAGCTTTTACTAAATGATTCTTTCTATTAACGCTCCCCCTCCGCCTCCAAAAGTATATCTTATTAGATTAAGCCTTATAACTATTATTTTTTGTGATTTGACTAAATATGAGATTTTCTAACTTATATATATTATATATTTTTTTACTTTTGTTTTTTAATACTAAGATGGAGTAAAAAGCTAATCATTTAAAGACTCAATAGCAGTGGCAAACGGTCCGTGGATGGTGTGGATGCGACACATTCCTAAAATTTCAAACATTTAGAATATTTTCATAAATATCAATTTCAAAATTTCAGAAGGATCTTTAAATATTCAAATTATTATCAGTTATTTCAAATATTTCTATAAAAAACATGTTTTTGTTTTGAAAAGTATATTGGTTCTCGAAATGAAATAAAATGGTTGCATAGTTTCAAAGGCCAATTAAAATTAATAATTTTCCGAAAAGTGTGCGGATAGAAGGGTTAAAGTCCTGCCTGATATATCTTCCAGTTCAAGCATGTTAAAGACAAGTTGACACGAGTTTTAGTCGAATAAAAATTGTTCTAGCTGAGGAACAATTAAAATAGAAATAATACAAAAAAGGAATAAATAAAGATGATTCGGGAATCTTTGGACTAATCCATTTCTAAAAAATCTCATTATATAAGATTAGAAATAACTAAGCGTGCTATAGAGAAGTCATAGCTTGCTTAAAGCAATAGAATTAGCAGAAATTTAAGATTTTCTTTAAGGACAGGTTGATTCATTGTGGAAGATGGTCGTTTTCCATCTCAGGGACTGTGGAGTTAAAGTAATAAAATTTAATATCTGACTCCTACCCTCACTCACACAAAGTAGTATCCGTTTGAAGCGAATGTCCAAAAATAATATTTTTAAAAAATCTAATATTAAGTTTGAAAAATAACGAAAATGATGCTGTGAAATTTCTAAAAAAAAAATGAAAAAAACAAAACAAAAACGATGATTAAAATAACATTTCAAAAAATGAAAGTACTTTTTTGAACAGCATCCCCTGGTTGAAAATTCACCAACCGCCACTAATTTTTGTGGAGTTATATTTATTATTGGCAAAAAAATTAGCAACCAATAGTGCACTCGCCGCTGGTGAATAAGAAACATATTCTTATGGGAGAAAAGTTGTTCTTCACAGATAACTAACTGTGTATCGATAGATGTTGGGGGGTCGATTTTCACTATCATATTAATTCTATTTATCTAGAATAGATGTCATTTCTATCGTGATTTTCGCCAAGATATTGAAAACGAATGAGTGGCTGAATACCTTTTGGCATTTAGGACCTCCTAAATAAATTTAGATATTTTTGCAGCCTACTAACATTTACTATTTTTTTTTTTTTTTTAATGTTAGTTTATTCAGCAATAAATATATATTATACATATGTTTTTTTTATTAGATCCCCTAACATTTTGGGATCTTGAGTTAATAAATTTCATTCAACTTTTACTAATACAAATGTTACGGCGATTTGCTTTTTAATAGTAGTGATATTTTCTTATTAGCAAAGTTTATATTTGTATAATAATAAAACTTGAGTAAGATACGAGGTAGGTTTCACAAAAAAAGAAATAAAACAAAATTGAGTTTTGAATTCGATATATTTCGTGAAACCTACCTCGTATCTTACTCAAGTTTTATTATTATATTAAAATGTTTCACCTAGAACCAACACCGAACTCCTTAAAAGTTATTTATATTTGTATTTGAATTAATAATTAATAATAAGCAAATATATTAGTAATTATTCGGTTGATGAAATAAGTAGAGATTTGATTTATGAATGAATTAAAATTAGAATATAAATGAAAATTTATTCATTTATTTCAAAAAATTAGGAATTGGTTTAATTATTATTTAAAAAAATGGCCAGAGCATCAGTAATCAGAAACTGAGTTGCGATATCCCAGCTCTGCGTGATATTTAATCATGAAATTAATCATTTATCACTTTCGTCATTTGCTCTCAGTTCAAGTCAGGAATGACCCCACTGAATGACAAATTTCTTTTTCCAAAGGCCAGTATTATATATTTAATATCCCTATATTCAAGTCATCACCTAATTAAAAGCTTATACATTAAATAAAAAATTTTGGTTATTTGTTGAGACATTTTATTCTTTTTAGTATAAATTACTGAATTTTTTTATATTTTTTATATATATTTTATAATTATGTTTTATTCTACAATTATTTTATTAATATTATTATTCTTATTAATTTATTTTTTATTTTAATTTGTGCTGCCTCTCTATCATCAGAAAAAAATCTTTTGGGGAAAGTGTTATTCAGTAATTTTTCAAAAAAAATTTCAAGAAATTTACATAAAACTGAACAAAAGACATCATTGTCTCAAAAAAGAATATTTTTGTTCGAATCGTTCTCTATTTTTCAGATATAGGACGGAAAAACATATGTAAAATATTTAAGTTCTAATTTTTTTTTAATAATAACAAAATGAGTTAATTTTAATTTAAAAATTTATTTCATTTTAAGAATTTTCTTAAAACATTTTAATTCCCTTCGATCAACTATTCGGTGATTGAAACGTTCAGTTGTGTGTTGATGTTAATTTTCATAATAATTTCAAATTAACAAAATTCGGGTTTGTGCTTAAGACCACACGATAGAAGCGATAACTTTGTGGCATTTATAATTCTAGGTATTAGGTATCAATGCCTGTGTGAAGCCTGTTGACTGATTTTGTAAAATAATATATTATTATTTTTCTATCTATAAATAGTTTTATTCAGGAAATTATTTTCTATATGTATGTAAAACTATTTTCATATTTAACCGCCTATAACTTTTGGTCCATCAAGATGGCCCCACTGTTATTCCCCAATAGTTTATTCACCACATGTACCTAATACAAGGAGCTAACCTAATATCAAAAATAATAATAAATAAATAAATTATTTTATTTTAGATAAATACACTCTTTTATACATTAGTTTTTTAAGTAAACTTTTAATTATTTTTTTGGAATTGTTAAATATATATTTATGTTATGTTATTTTTAAATATAATATTATCATATTTAATGTTTAGTTTAGTTTTATTTATCCAGGATTTTGGACCAAGTATCTCTATTTTTTACCGAATGTAGTAGGCAAGGCCCCAAAAGAAGTTATCATTTCAAAAACTATTTACTATCACACAACTTCTCATAGCCCATAATTATAACAATATATAAATATAATGTCATATAAAAAATATGAAAATAAAATTCATGAGTATAAGTAGGAATTGAAGAAAATAATTTCCTACTTTTCAAATTCCCTTACCTGAGGCCTTCTCACTTTTCTTATTTTTTTTTGTTATGCACTTTAACTTTTTTATTTTTCAAAGTATTTTTAATTTCAATCTTAGATCACCTTTTTTATATTCATTTTTTTTGAGATTCACTCGTCAGAACTTAACTTTCTCCAAAAGACAATTAATTCACCTCTTTCACCCTTTCTAGAAAATAATGTAATTTTATCGCATATGAAGAATAACAATTTATATTAGCTCTTGTATATTTTGCAACTTTTAAGATAAAATTTATTATGTTAGGATATCGATTGGGCAATTTTTTTTCACAGTCCCCTAATTATGAACCTCTTAGCTACATAATTTTGATAAAAAATGATCGGTAGTTAGACCTGCCCTAAAAATAAACATATTTAATCATTGAAAATCAGGAGAGATGCCTCAACTACGAGATCTGAGATGTTAAGAATTATTAAATTATGTCAGAAGGGTTATTTCATCTTCTGGGAATTGAACCCTTCTGACATAATAAAAATAATAGATAATAACATTCTCGGATCTATAGTAGTAGACCATCTCTTGGGTTTTCATAGTAATTTCAGAGCTCCTAATATCGGTATTTCTTTTCTAAATATAATAAACTATTAGAAATTTCATTTTTTTATTTCTACCTATCTAAAAAATTATATTTTTTGCATTTTTGAAACTGAAGTTCTGAAGCTAGAAAGCCCAAAATGTAATCAATATACAAACATTTTGATACATCCTATTCTTTAGTTATCGTGGATATCAGAATCCAGATACACACATAGTCATACACATACATAGAAAACGAATCATTTTTGGAAATTATTTTTCTCTTCGTTTCAGACATTTTTAATAACGATGAGAAATTATTAGGACCGCCTGAAAGGGCTAATACACCAGACATTTTTTCATTATAATTAGCTGCAACGCTAAAACACCATGAACCTAGTCAAGACTTACAATAGAATAAAGCCAAATTAAAACTAAGCCATATATATCCTAGCATTGTTTCAAAGTTTATGTATATTTACTTATAATAATATTAGAATAAACCTAAATCTAAAACTAAGCCAATATATCTAGGATTGTTTCAAATTTTATATATATTTTCTTGTGATTTTAAATTACATAATTTTTAAAAAGAGACAAACGGACAGCCAAACCGCGCAAATAATGAAATCTGTCTTATTGGATTATTTTTCTTTAAGTGTCGAACTCGTTTATGGTCTTAGACCACCGAGAGATCTATTTTATTGGACGTCATTCTAAATTGGTATCCTAGAGACAACTCTTTACATTTACGTAAATTTTCAAGCCATGATTTTTTTCTATTTTCGCTGATTCTTCTTTTCCCCAAAACTTTATTCATAGCTCGAAGTAGCCATTAATACGGATTCTCTGCTTTCACAAGAATATTATCTCTCGAGAAATTATATCATTTAATACGGTGCCTCGGTTTATTCAAGATATTTGTAGCAACGTCACTAATTTTTCAGATAATTTCAATTAAAAAGAAACGATGGCGGAACGAACTACGAACTATGCATTAACTTTGTAGCGAATCGACATTCAAAATCTCGACACAAAAGACGTTTCCAGATTGAAACATAATCGTAGGTATCTCGATTCGTGTTTTGATCCCCTCGCTAGGATCTATATTCTCATTTAACCATGCTCCAAAATATTTAATACGTATTAATTTAGTATATTGTATTAATCAGTGAAAAATTGTTTTTACGATTCTTCTGTTTATCTCAAACACACTTCATTATACTCTAAAGAACAATGTTCGTTTACATCTATCTATCCTGATTTTTAAGAGAATTGATTCAAATTACATTAGAGAATTAATTCCTACCTTGATTAAATGAAAATTAAAAATTGAGTTGAATAAGAGTTTTCAAATATTCATCTTTATCAAATTTAAAAATCATGTCTAGTACATGATCAAATTACTATTAATAAAAATTAGATCTTTGAAATTTTAGTGTTCATGTGTGTGTATGTGTCTGGAATTGTGTGTAAATTAGTGTAGGGATCAGATTATAGCCGGCCAAATTTTGCATTATTTCTTTATTAATTTATTATTGGTGCGTCAATAGGAAGTATTTTGGTTAAAATAAAAAAATAAAGTCAATACAATCGCTTTCTGTTAAATAAAACTACCCTCCCCCCTCCCGTCGTATTTTTTCGTTAATATTTTTGGAAACATTAATAGTTCGTTATGTTTATTTTATTCAAGGGCACCTATAATTTCCTTGAGTTTAAAGATTTTTTAATATATTAAATGTAATGAGAATTTTGAGCAATTTTTTACGAAATAAATGTGCATATTTGACACTTGGTGTCTGTAGTTTTCATCATTTTATTCCTTTTATAGCATTCCTTCAAATATATAGTTTTTTGTTTAGATACATATTTAACAGTTTTTTTTTCTTCAATTGTACCATCATTTTTCACTTTAAATTATAGAATCATTAATTGCGTGGCTGTATGGGCATAGTTCTCTAAAGCCGAAAAAATAAAAAAAAATAAAAAAATAGTTTTCTGTTTTCAAATTAAATTTTTAGTGAATAAAAAAATTTATTTGGCTATCTTTTTCTGCAAATTTTTTCATATTTCAACGTATACTGCATATTACTTGGATATTTCAGCATTTTTAACTGCATATTTTATGGCAGTTTTTACTGAATAAAAATTCGGTCTCTACACATAGGTACATATATCTTTCATTATCTGTGGAAAATATTTCAATCAAGGTCTTTCCCTTGCAAGTTCACTCTTTAAATTTTAAAATATCCCTTCCTTTCTATCTTTACGTGATTTCTATCATCTGAGCTTTTCTCTTCTCAGATTCTTTCACAATGTACTCTTTTCTCTAATTTTATTAAGAACTTCCTCGTTCGTAATTCCATCTACTCCTTTAATCTTCTGTAGCACAAAATTTCAAAGATCTAATTTTTTTTAAAGTAATTTGATCATGTACTAAACATGATTTTTAAATTTGACAAAGATGAATATTTGAAAACTCTTATTCAACTCAATTTTTAATTTTTATTTAATTAGGTAAGAATTAATTCTCTAATATGAATTTGCATCAGTTCTCTTAAAAATCAGGATAGATAGATGTAAACGAACATTGTTCTTCAGAGTATAATGAAGTATGTTTGAGATAAATAGAAGAATCGTAAAAAAAAATTTTCACTGATCAATACAATATAGTAAATTAACACGTATTAAATATTTAATATGGCTGTAAATGAGAATATAGATCCTAGTGAGGAATCAAAATACGAATCGAGATACTCCGATTATGTTTCAATTTACAAACATATTTTGTGTCCGAGATTTTAAGATATTGATTCGCTTTAAAGTAGTTCGTAGTTCTTCCGCCATCGTTTCTTTTTCGGTTATTTAAAAATGAAAAGCATAATGATTTATATGAAAAATTAAAATTACTGTCGTGACTACAAATATCTTGGATAAACCGAGGCACCGTATTAAATGATATAATTTCTCGAGAGATAATATTCTTGTGAAAGCAGAGAATCCGAATTAATCGCTACTTCGGGCTATGAATAAAGTTTTGGGGAAAAGAAGAATCAGCGAAAATAGAAAAAAAATCATGGCTTGAAAATTTAAGTAAATAAAGAGTTGTCTCTAGGATAGCAATATAGATTGGCGTCCAATAAAATAGATCTCTTGGAGGTCTAAGACCATAAACGAGTTCGACACTTAAAGAAAAAGAATCCAATAAGACAAATTTCATCATTTGCTCGGTTTGGCTGTCCGTTTGTCTATCTCTAAAAACTATGTAATTTAAAACTCACAAGAAAATATACATAAAATTTGAAACAATGCTAGATATATTGACTGAGTTTTAAATTAGGTTATTCTATTGTAAGTTTTGACTAGGTTCGTGGTTTTTTAGCGTTGCAGCCAATACCGTCTTCACCATAAGGGCACACGGGGCCCGTGCCCAGGGCCCCCAATCTCAGGGTGCCCCGAAGGACCCGACTAATTCTCTCACACATTTATTCTCAAAACATTTTTGTCGGGCACATTACACTTGACACATTAAATAGACATTTAAAACATTGTCTGGCAGCATACCAAGAAATTGATAGTCGATTTAGTTTTCTTTGTCAAAGTGAACAACAACCGCATCTGCGAGAGTTGACCAAAAAATGCAAAGAATTTTGTAGAATTTTATATGAAGACATTACACGGCGGATGAGCTCAAAACAGAATGTTTTCATTTAAGCCAATATTTAAAAAACATAGTCAAAGCAAGCTCAATCAGCGGATTTAAAACAACTCAACCCGGTTACATAACCTAATAAAATCAGATAAATTGGAAGAAACTTTTCCAAACGTAGAAATTGCTACAAGATATTCCTTTGCCTAATGGTTACCAATTAGAAGTGGAGAGCGGCCATTTTCGCAGCTTAAGAGAATAAAAATGAATTGCGAACAACAATGTTACAAGAACGACTGAGTAATTTGTCAACTATGTGCATAGAAAGTGATATCCTTCAAAAATTTGACTTAAGGATATAATAGAAGATTTTGCTCAACAGAAATCCCGAAAGAAACCGTTATTGTAATCGTAACCAAAAAACCAGCAGCATTCTAATATCATTAATGACATATTATATCATACTGTATTTGATTACCTATAATAAATGGTCATACTTAGTAAAAAAAATGTTATTATAATTCGCTTTTTTTACTTTCCAAAAGGGCCCCAAATTCTTGTATGCCCAAGGGACCCAGCCTAGTTTAAGACGGTCCTGGTTGCAGCTAATTATAATGAAATTATGTCTGCTGTATTAGCCCTTTCAGACGGTCCTAATAATTCCTCATTGTTCTTAAAAATGTCTGAAACGAAGAGAAAAATCATTTCAAAAAATGATTAGTTTTCTGTATATCTGTGTGTGTGTCTGGATTCTGATATACACGATAACTAAAGAATAGAATGTATCAAAATGTTTGTATATTGATGACATTTTTGGGCTTTCTAGCTTCAGAACTTCAGTCGACTTAGGAAAGTGGTGTATGTTTTAGGTGGAACATAAGTAAAGAGAGTACAGATTAATGAACTGTTTTTTAATCTGTAAAACTCCAGATTGCGGCATCTTAATAATCCGAAAAGTCATATTGATTTTGTATAAACTCCTTTGAGTTTTATTTCACTCACTGTGTGAAACTACACTCCCGTTACTTTATTAATTCAAAACTTCAGGTTTAAAATGCAAAAAAAAACATAATTTTTTAGATAGGTAGCAATAAATAACAGTAATAAATAGCTTTTATTATATTAAAAACAGAATCACCGATATTAGTAGCTCTGAAATGATTATAGAAAATCAAGAGAGATTGGTCAACCACTATGCAATGTTCTATCTGATATTTTTATTATGCTTCAGAAGAGTTCACAAACCTCAAGGATTGAATGTAACACCTCTGACATACACACAAATAAATCATAACATCGCTGATCTGATGAATATAAAAAAGGTGATCATAGATCAGAAATTAAAAATACTTTGAAGAATAAAGCTGTGTTAAAGTGCATAAAAAAAATAAGAAAAGTGAGAAGTCTCTCGGGTAAGTCGAATTTGAAGAGCAGGAAATATTTTCACTTTCAACTTCTACTCTATGCTCTGTTGAATTTTATTTTCATATTTTTCTTTATATTGTCATTATATTTATATTTATGCTAATTATGGGCTATGAGAATTTGTGTGATAGTAAATAGTTTTTTAAGTGGATAACTTCTTTTTGGCGGGTCTTGCCTACGGCTAAATCGAAAAATAGAAATACTTAGTCCAAAATCCTGAATAAAAAAAATTAAACTAAACATTAAATAAAGTAATATTATATTTAAAAATATCATAACATAAATATATATTTAACAACTTTAAAAAAATAATTAAGAGTTTACTTAAAAAAACCAATGTTTAAAAGAGTATATTTATCTAAAATAAAATTATTTATTTATTTATTATTATTTTGATATTACATTTGGGAATGAGCTATTGGGGAATAACAGTGGGACCAACTTGATGGACCAAAAGTTGTAGGCGGTTAAATATGAAAATATTTTACATACATATAGAAAATAATTTACTGAATAAAACTATTTATAGATAGAAAAATAATAATATATTATATTACAAAATCAGTCAACAAACTTCAGACAGCCATTGACACCTAAAACGTATGCTTATCACTTCTATCGTGTGTCCTTAAGCACACACCCGAATTTTGTTAATTGTGAAATTATTATAAAAATTCACATCAACTCACAACACAACGTTTTAATCATCGAATAGGTGATCTAAAGAAAATGAAATGTTTTAAAGAAATTCTTAAAATGAAATAAAATTCTAAATTAATATTAACTGATTTCGTTATTATTAAAAAAAAAAAAATAATACTTCAATATTTTACATGTGTTTTCCCGTTCTGTATCTGAAAAATAGAGAACGATTCGAACAAAACATTTTTTTGAGACAATGACATCTTTTGTTCAGGTTTATCTAAATTACTTGAAAATTTTTCGAAATATTACTGAATAACCCTTTCTCCATAAGAGTTTTTCCTGATGATAGAGGGCAGCACAAATTAAAATAAAATAATAAATTAATAAGAATAATAATATTAATAAAATTATTGTAGAATAAAACATAATTATAAAATATATAAAAAATATAAAAAAATTAATAAATTTATACTAAAAAGAATAAAATGTCTCAACAAATAACCAAAAATTTTAATTTAATGTATAAACTTTTAATTAAGTGATGACTCGAATATAGGAGTATTAACTATATAATACCGGCCTTTGGATAAAGAAATTTGTCATTCAGTGGGGTCATTCCTGACTTGAACTGAGAGCAAATGATGAAAGTGATAAATGATTAATTTCATGATTAAATATCACGCAGAACTGGGATATCGCAACTCAGTTTCTGATTACTGATGCTCTGACCATTTTTTTTAAAATAATAATTAAACGAATTCGTAATTTTTTGAAATAAATGATTCATATTCATTTATATTCTAATTTCAATTCATTCAACAAATTAATTACTATTTTTTCTGCTTATTATTAATTATTAATTCAAATTATAAATATAAACTTTGCTAATTAGAAAATATCACTACTATTAAAAAGTAAATCGCGGTAACATTTGTATTAGTAAAAGTTAGGGGGCTACAAAAATATCTAAATTTATTTAGGGGGTCGGAAATACTAAAAGGTTTGCAGCCACTTACCCACTTTTCACTATCTTGGCCAAAATGACGATAGAAATGACATCTATTCTAGATAAATAGAATTAATATGGGAGTGAAAATCGTCCCCCCAACATCTATCCACACACAGTTATCTGTGAAGAACAACTTTTCTCCCATAAGAATATGTTTCTTATTCAACAGAAGCGCAAGCGCCACAACTGGTTGCTAATATATATTTTTGCCAATAATAAATATAACTCCACAAAAATTATATACAATATACATCAGTGGCGGTTGATGAATTTTCAACCAGGAGATGCTGTTCAACAAATTACGTTCATTTTTTTAACCGACTTCAAAAAAGGAGGAGGTTCTCTATTCGATTGAATTTTTTTTGTGCTTATGTTACCTCATATCTCCGCCAATTGTCAACCGATTTTGAAAAAAAAATTTGCATTGGGTCCAGTCTAGCTTCCGATTGGTCCCATTTTTTTTTCGTTTGTTTTCATAGGTATTAGACCTTTTTTATTAGGTTTGTTTAGACCTAACCTCTTTGTTTATGAACCGATTTCGATGGTTCTTTTTTTATCCGGAAGGGGGTGTCTTAGGGATGGTGTCATATTAATTTGGTCAAGTTCTGATGATATGATCACTATTAATAACATCACTAAAAAGAGAAAAATAAAAATAATTTTTAAGAAAAAAATAAAAACCGACTTCAAAAAATTAAATGCAACGAAACAAATAAATTACACTAAAAGGTATAAAATAATTATTATCTTATTTAGTTACAACTAAACGACGAAATTACTTTTTGAAGTTGGTGCCAAACATATACCTTTTATGAATCGCACTCGACGGATCTTACTTAGTACGTTTGGCGGGTACGCTCGCTTATAGGTATAGTTTGTTTGGTACCGACTTCAAAAAGTAATTTCATGTTAATATTTCGTCGTTTAGTTGTAACTAAATAAGATAATAATTATTTTATACCTTTTAGTGTATTTTATTTGTTGCATTTAATTTTTTGAAGTCGGTTTTTATTTTTTCTTAAAAATTATTTTTATTGAAATGTTATTTTAATCTTCGATTATTTTTTTTTGCAAATTTCATCGAATACAGCATCATTTTCGTTATTTTTCAAAACTTAACATTAGATTTTTTAAAAAATATAATTTTTGGGCATTGCTTCAAATGGCTTCATACTACTTTGTGTGAGTGGGGTAGGAGTAAGATATTAAATTTTTTGACTTCAACTCTACAGTCCCTTAGATGGAAATCGACAATCTTTCACAATGAATCAGCATGTTCTATAAGAAAATCTTAAATTTCATTGCTATAAGCAAGCAATGTCTTCTCTATAGCACGCTTAGTTATTTCTGATCTTATATAATGAGAGTTTTTAGAAATGGATTAGTCCAAAGATTCCCGAATCATCTTTATTTATTCCTTTTTTGTATTATTTTTATTTTAATTGTTCATCAGCGAGGACAATTTTTATTCGACTAAAACTCGTCTCAACTTGTCTTTGACATGCTTGAACTGGAAGATATATCAGGCAGGACTTTAACCCTTCTATCCGCACACTTTTCGGAAAATTATTAATTTTAATTGGCCTTTGAAACTATGCAACCATTTTATTCATTTCGAGAACCAATATACTTTTCAAAACAAAAATATGTTTTTTATAGAAATATTTGAAATAACTGATAATAATTTTAAAATTTAAAGATCCTTCTGAAATTTTGAAATCGATATTTATTAAAATACTCTAAATGTTTGAAATTTTAGGGATGCGTGGCATCCACAGCATCCATGAACCGCTTGCCACTGCTACAGAGTCTTCAAAAGATTATAGATTTTTAATCCATCTTAGTATTAAAAAACAAAAGTAAAAAAATAGTTATATAATATTATATATATACATAAGTTAGAAAATCTCATATTTAGTCAAATCCACAAAAAATAATAGTTATAAGGCTTAATCTAATAAGATATACTTTTGGAGGCGGAGGGGAGCGTTAATAGAAAGAATCATTTAGTAAAAGCTTTTCAACTATTGTTCTAACTTCTCATTTTCAGTTCCCCTTTTTGAAGTACCATTAAGAAATGAGAAATGAAAAATCGCTGCAGAGAAAAAACTCTTGTCTTACTTAAAAATATAAATGTAATATCGTACATCACGATAGGCGTGACATCTCTTCGACTTAGTTAGAATTGATAATTACATGTATTATAATAGCGAATTCACTCCTTTTGACATCTAATGGCACAAAGCTATCATTGAAACAAGTTCTATTTTCCCATAAGGACAACGCATTTCTTCCCAGTTATCTTTCCCCCATTATTTTCACCAATTGTCAGAATTTCGAAAGAAGATAGTGTGCTGACAGTTAGATTGGAAGAAAATAGATAAAATAAAGTAAAAATTGGTTATATTCTATTTGTCCATCCATTTTTCATTTTTTCCGAATTCTATAATTCTCCAATAAACACTTTCTACCTACTACTAATAGCTCAATAAAAAGAGGATCCAAAAGATGCTCAGCTTACTTTCATTGAGGAAAAGATTTTTTTCTAGGATCTTTTCGTATAGTGTGCGTATGCCAAATTTAAGTTTGAAACCTCGAAAGTGTGAGGGGACAACTTTTGGTGGCCGAAAAACGTCGAAATTTTCGTACTTTTTCAGTTTTTCTCTTATAACTCGAAAACGGTCCATACTTTCTAAATAACCCTCCTATAGTAAATTAAAGAGGACAAAATTTCACATCGATTATAAAAAATAAAGTAAAAATAGAAAATTGGTCTAGTATAGGTAGGGTGGGCCATTTAACGTTTGGAATTTGAATCGGCTATAAAAAAACTAATGAATATTTTTTTTAAATTATGACTTTGGACATTTTCATTTAAGAAGGAAAAACAAAATTTTCGTTTCCAAAAATTGAAAAGAATGACATGGGGGACATTTGATTTCAACAGGACGGGGCCACTTGCCACATAACCAACGTAGCAATCGATCTTTTGCGCACTGTTTTTGGTAATCAAATAATGATTTTGTGTTTCATACATAAATGAAAATGTCCAATCTTTCTAATAAACTTATAATTTTGAAAAAATATTCATTAGTTTTTTTTTATAGCCGATTCAAATTTCAAAACTTGGCCCACCCTATAGTTCGGTTTTTTATGAGGATTCAAAAAACAGCTCAACGGATCACTTTTGTCTGTTTTCAAGTTATAAGGGAAAAACTGGAAAATTTCGACGTTTTTCGGCCACCAAAAGTTGTCCCCCCACATTTTCGAGGTCGCAAACTTAGATTTGGCATACCCACATCATACCAAACGATGCTAAAAAAAATATTTTCCCGCAATTAATATAAGCTGAAATCCCTCTATTTACTGGGCTATAATTTAACATATTCTAAATCTAATTCTAAATTCTGTTTCTTTCATGTTAAAATAAATTTTGTCTGACAAGTTCTTAAAAATTAAAAAAAATGAATATATGTAGTGCAAATCTTTTGAAAGATTTTTGAAACTTGCATAGCAGATTAATAAAATTAGGCACTAATAAAGAAAATAATGAATTAAAAGCCATTCATGAAATAAAAATTTAAAACTTGTGAATTCATATTTAAGAAGTACGTAGCTCAGAAGTTTGTTCAGTAACGTCTGTTTTAATTGTCATGAATTTATAAATAGAGAGATGGAATATTAAATCTACCTCAAGGAACCTTGACTTTCTATTCAGAATCAGAGCCAACTTATCACCCTAAGAACTAAATTTACCCCAGGTCTAGTACGGTTCATATACTTGTGAAGATGATGAGCTTCCTAGTATATTCTCTGGCTGCTCTGGATGCAATTAAAAAGCGAGGTATTAAATTAATAAGAGACCAAAAGTATGTGTGATTCTTTAATCCTTTAGTAGAAGCATTTCCTTTATTTATTACTGCCTTGTAATGTACTCTAATGAGTAAGATCAATAATATCTCTGAAATCCTCATTTGTGCGTCATACTTTATTTGTACATATTGAACATTCCTGGAAGATGATGTTAAACAAATCATTCAAATTCGTTCGTCAACTCTTACTTCCCTATGACTTTTAAAAACTGAAATTCCCTTTCTACTTGCACATTTCCTGATTTTATAATCCGAATACATTGAGATAGTTCTTTCACAAATGCAAAAATTCAAGAAATTTTTGAAACTTGGAATATAAGTCATTTAAAGCATAATGCACACTGTTAAAATTTGAAAACGATTTACCACACCAAACATGAAATAATTGAAATTAAAAATGGCATTTTTTACATAGGGTAGATAGGGAAAGGGTGGGGATATGATCATTATTTTATTTTTTTTCATTGAAGGACTTTCACCATCTTGATGAAAAACTAATATTTGTTAGAATAATATATTCGAAGTAACTTAAAAAAAATTGAAACTATTTACCACGTAGTTTTGATAAAAAAAACCTATTTGGGCGATTATTTTTAGTGGAGGGGATATAAGCACAAATGCTTGGAAATGATCCGGCCAGTATGTGTGTATCCGAGGGGTGATCCACGATTGGAATTAGGTGTACACGGTCTTTGGAATTATTTGGAATTACTTTAGAATTCATTAGATAATCTATTGTCTTCTACTTGTAAATGAAAGTGGAAGTGGAAGTAGTTGTACACAATTTTAGGTCGCGGTTCACCCCTCGTGTGTATCCATATAGAGATTTCGTAGTGTGAGTGGACAGTCACATTAAAAAAACATAACCTAAAATTTTAGTTGCGTTCATATTTGTAGAGTTTTTAACCTGTAACTCCTGATGATAGACTAATAATCCGAAATATATTGAGTTTGTATAAACCTCTTTGAATTTTAATTCATTCACTGAGAAACTACACACCCTTTACCTTATTAATTAATATCATGTTTCACCTAAAACCTACACCACTTTCTCTAAGTAAAATTTATAGTGTGGTTACGAGGCTAAACTTTTTGTGTGGATTGTCGCAAAAGAACCTCAATATCTTAAGAAAAGACCCAAATCGTACTTTCATAATTACATTCTTAAGATGTTGACTTAGGGGAATAATTATCATAAAAATATAAAATTTTTATTCGATGTGACATTTAATGAATTAATAATTTTTAATTAATTTATTCAAACGTGAAAACACACTCGGTCAATAACTTGTTTTATCATTGTGTATGTAAAGAATAATTAAAGTGTACGGTTCTTAATTAAAATTTAGCAGCTGAATATTTTCGCTTAGCAGAAAAGATGTATCAAAAGAACAGAGAAAGGGCGATGATAAATGAAACAAATAAATTTATAAACAGAAGATTCGTCAGCAAAGATAAATCAATAAAATTAATTAAAGAAAAACAATCACCTAATGGTTTTATCAATGCCATTTTTATTAATTAATAAATTAAATTTAAAAATTAAGTCCTTCTCCCCACCTCATTTATTAAAATTGAAAATGATATTCATTCGTAGTTTTTTTATGTTTTTTTACTGATCTTGGGAACAATTCGGTCCATTCTAAAAATGAATGCACCTATTTTGTTTCAGATATTGTTTTTTCATAATCAGAATTTTTTTTTTTTTTAATTGAAGATGAAGTGTAATTTTAAATTTAAACATAAATAATACATTTTTTAATGTTATGGTTCAAAATTTGATTTAATGATAAGTAATATGTATTTATTGGACAATAGAACAGATAAATGTTTTACTGTTTAAGCAACACTTCGTCTTTTAATTTTTAGACTTCATGGGGCCTAACAATAATTATAAAGCAGTTTTGTTAATAGAGTTTAATTAATAACATATTAGACTTGCTTAATATTAAGAATCTTGAACGTTTATCTTGTATCATTTATATAAATAAAGTATCTTTATATGTGTTGAAGTAAACCAGTTTTTTAGTATAAACGGGTGCTTACTAGTTAAAACACGTTTCACCGTATACCCTTGTGGCAACTAGAATTTAATGATGTTGGTTGAGTTTGGTCCAAAGGTCTAGAATCTTCATTCTTGCCTTCATTTTGGGTATTTATTTTAGTTTAAAAATGAGGCGGAAGGTCAAAAATGAAGATTCTAGACCTTGCTGGACCAAACTTAACCAATAGTTTTTAAGGAATTTGGTGTTGGTACTTGGTGAAACATTTTTTAAAATTATTGGATAAAAATACTTGGTAGGTTTCACATTAAGATATAAAAAAATAAAACGAATTTATTTTTGGAGAATCTTTAATCTCGATATATATATTTCGGGTGACTAACCCATCTTCAGGAGAAACAGAAAGTAACTGACCTGGATAAGTCGAAATTGAAAAAATTAAATAAACTCAACCAACATCAGTAAATTCTAGTTGCAACATAGGTATTCAATGATACGCGTTTTAAAGAACCCATTCTTACTAAAAACGGGTTTTTACTGCAACATATACATAAAGTAAATCATATTATAGTAGGCAGTAACAAATAGTGTTCTAAATGTAGGTAATTTATAATAAATCATAAATCACAAAAATGGTTGAAAATATTTTGATAAAAAATGTTCAGCATCATGGTAGTTATATTTTAGAAAAAAGCAATATTGTTAGCACTTTCAATATTTCAAGTCAATTTTTATTTATTTATTTATTTTTTAAAAATCCCAAATGTAAACGCCAATAAGCGAGTTCCAATTTCAAATAATCTAATCAACTTTTAATTTAAATATAAAGCAATTAAATATGAAACTTCGTTTTATTGATTTGCCAGGTAAGGGGCATCCAAAAAGTTGCTAAATCACGGACAAGCTCACCGGGTAAATCAGGGATGAAATGACAAATATGTCGACAAAATAATTAATATCTCTTTAAGGGTCATTATTTTTTTCGTAAAAACGAATACTACTACTTTACCATACTTGATTGCAGTTTTTGATGGAATTATACTGTACTTAGAAGCGAAAAAAAATATAAGTTAACTTTTGATGCTTGTTTCTTTCTTTTTACTTTATCCAATGCGAAGCACACAATCCATTGGTCAGTGCATATGTATGTATGTATGTATGTATGTATCCCCTCTGCGTTTTCAACCATAAGTCTCAGAGCTACGAAATTCGAAACTTAAGCTCGATATAGGCTAGAAGAAGTACAGCAAGCTTGTGTAATGTTTAATGTACATATTAAAATATTTGTTTGAGACCGCCCATTTAACTAGAGCGGATAGTAAGCCACTAGCATCTGGCTATTCATTTTTGACGGCCTGTGGTTTTTTGTATAAGGAAATGTAACTAACACTGCTTTTCTTGCATAAGGGCTGCCCCTCTGCGTGGCGCAATAAACACAGTCAATTGAGATCAGAAAACTCGGAAGTGACGTTGTACATGAAAGCATTCTCGTTTTTTTTTTGATTTTCTCAAAAAGCCATTCTAATCGTTCATTTTTCCAAATCAGTCAGTATTTATCCAGTGTAAAGACAAAGGAATAAAGGAGGGGGGGGGGGGGGGGGGCAAATTAGTAGCGTCGCAATGACTTCAAATAAATGGAAATGTGAAAGTAGTGTGGTGAACACACCAGTTGATTTATTCTAATCTTCCGCTATTGATTTGCAAATTTTGAATCAGATTTTGATACTATGAGAGGGAAAGTGAAACAGAGGTGGTTGGGCGAATTCCGGGGCGTTGGCTCTCTTGCTTACCGCATTGGCTGTATTAATGTCGATCCCGTTGTCCAGGAATTCCAGAACAGTCTCGAGTTGTCCTGCGCGGGCAGCCCTTAAGAATGCAGTGCTAGCATCCGTCTGGAAAAGAAGAAACACCCTCTGATGAGAAAAACACTCGAAACGAATAGATTATAAATGAAAAACAAACAGAGAACACACGAGAGATTTCCATACTTGAACTTGATATTTTACTACTTCAACTCTATAGAAGAAGGTAAAACTCATACAGAGGAAGAAAGAGAATAAATAAATAAATAAATTACTGTAGATAGAAGACTTGATTGTACACTTCTAGTTTACCAATTCAACAAGGATTTTTATGAATAATAAATTAAATGATGGAAATAGCAGTCAAATATAGATAAATATTAATTGACGATTTACGGAAAAACTTTTGTTGTATTTTATGAAACTAAAATACCCAAAAAAGTTTCAAGGTTTCTGGGAATATATTACAATGACTATCAGTGGACTTTTTATTTCTAATACACATTATATTACATGAAAAAGAGATTTGCTTTGTTTTTATGAAAAAAATTGATATTTCCACGAATCTAAACATTTTTCTCTGTCATACAATCGTCAGTCCTTCAAAACTCAGATTCACATCTCCAATGACCTATCTTTAACTTAGATTTCATAAATATCTGTAGTCTTAGAGTAATATATTTGATTATTTTCCAGCTTCTTGAAACTGGAATAAACTGCCTCTATTTCCTGGTATCCTACAATATTAAATAATTCGATTGACCCTGAAGCTCTTTCTTGGAAGAAAGAGTCAATCCTGGGGTCGCACCTTCTTGCACCTTTATCATTAAAGAAAAGAACCTGCTTTTTCTTGCCAGAACAGAGGTCTGAAGCTCACGGTTGGCTTCATCGATACCGTTGTAGCAGTACAGTGACATATTTCAAAGTGCACTCGTGCGTTGCATCGCCGAAAACAACCACGGTCGAAGAGAAATTTAAATAAGCTGACGTGTTCTGATGTGGCCATCCACTTGACTTTAACATACAACCTGGCGCCTCACTTATATTTACATATTTAATAAAATTATTTATAATCATGTAGGGGAGGGGGGTTAGTTTTTCCATTTTCAGTCTTCAGGGGTCCCACTGATTATGTATAGAAAATTTGGTTGAGTTTGGTACAAGAGCCTATATTTTCATTTATTAACCCTATACCCCCCCCCACCATTTTTGAGCGCTTAGTTTTTGTATTTTTAGATTTCTGGGAGTCCATTGATTATGTATACAAAATTTGGTTGAGTTTGGTAATTGGCCAAGATATTCATTTTTTGACCTCCCCTGCCCCACCCATTTTGGACGGTCAGTTTTTGCATTTTTATACTTCTGGGAGCCCACTGATTATATATACAAAATTTGGGTGAGTTTGGTAAATGGTCAAGATTTTCATTTTTGACCCCTCCCCCATTTTGAGAGGTTAGCTTTTGCATTTTTAGACTTCTGGGGTTCCAGTGATTATATATACAAAATTTGGTTGAGTTTGCTCAAATGGCCTATATTTTTAATTTTTAACCACCTCCACTCTCTTAAATTTGGGTCGATATGCACCAAAATCTAATCAGCTCTTAATCCCAATGGACCAAAACTACATGTGAAATTTGGTTTCGATATTCAAACTAGTTTTTGAGCTAGCTACCGCGTCCAAAAAAATTTGGTAACGCACAGACTAACGGACAACCAACCAGACAACCAGACTAACAGACATTTTGACAAAACAATTATTATCTCGAAAAATATAATTTTTTCGATGTTCTCTTAATTGAGCTTTTTTGTAACAATACTTGACCATACCCTGTATGGTAAAGTAAAAATTTAAAAAGTTATTTTTCATCTAACGTGATCAAAGATCGAAGCAACCTGTCAGCACATTTGCGGAAACGCATCATAACAGCAACGGCAGTCTCATATCGCTCTCGTCTGCCAAACCGGAAGTGACTCATACCTAACTCAATTTTAATTTGAAACGGTTGTTTTTTAAATTGTTGAAGTTGTAGTTCAAAAAATTTAATTCCAAAAAGCAGAGCTTCTTTATGAATTGTCATAAGTGCTAGGTTTTAAAATACAACATAAATATTTAATTTTACGTAATATTTATCAAAATATATTCATTAATAAAAGAAATTATTTTCTTGTTCAAAAAGTGATTATCTTTTGAATGAGATCTGTAACAAAACACAAAACAACGAATTCATTTAATTAAAAATAAACTGTAATTAAAAGAGGATAAAAAATTAGCAGAATGTTATTCTATATGCAACATGATTAATATCTATAAAAGAACTCATTAGATTGTAATCTTTACTTGGATTTAATTTAATTTTACATAGGTATTATAAAAATAGAAATTAGATTATTTGATGATTTTAATCTAAGCCATATATTATAATGAATAAAAGAGTACTCATCTATCGAGGTGCCCCTTTTTAAGCCTTGTGATATTATCTATTAATGAGCATATAATAGCACATTATATGAAAAGTTCATGAAATACTCGAACGATGCACGTGTAATTTCGATTTCACTCAAAATCGGTAAATATATTAATATTATTTTTAATTTTAAATTCAGCTAGTACGGTCTGTCATCCAGCCGAAATAAAAATAAAACGAAAAATAAAACTTATCTTTATATTTCTACCTACGCTTCACACCTAGCCATGTGGCAACGATCGAGCGGGCGACCTACCTTCAAATCGCGTAAAATGCCTACTTCCACTTCCTACTTTCGTTTGCAAGCAGAAGAGAATAGATGACACAATATATTTATGAATTCCAAAGTAATTACAAGTGATCCAAAGATGGTGCACACTTAATCGTTCGCTCGTTCTACCTTCGCTAACATGAATGAGTCATCGCATCACATAATACAAAGCTTGATTGTAATTACAATTAAAATAATATTAATATACACAGAGTGCCTTTTGTTGACCCCTTTTGAATCCTGAAGAAGCGAAGTACGAACCTTCGAATAAGTCGGATTTTTAAAAGAATGAAATTGATATTCTAATAAATTATTTTGGAGAAAAATATCTTTAATTAATTAAATTGTCAAATTCTCAATAAATAATAATATTTATAATGGTGAATTTAAAATAAAAAAACCAATTCATGTCTTATTAAAGAAAATTGAAAAATGTGATTAGAAATTTTATTCAAACAACCAACCACTGCGAATAATTTTTCAATTAACAAAAATCCCATCAAAAATAACTTAGCCGAAGATGAGACGAAGAATTTTTGTCTTTAGATCCGCACAATACCTATTCATTCGGTAGAATGTATTTTAAAGATACTCAATCAACTCAAATGCTTATATACTGGCAGTAATAAATGACTTTCATACTTGTAATCATTTTGAAGTTTTTAATCCAGTATGTAATTTTTTTCCGAAGTTATAGTTTATTTGAACAAATATATATAGGTAAATAAATCTATATTAATTAATTTTTGATTATTTGATTAATACCAGCTGGTCGATGAAAATATTAAACATCCAACCAAGAGTTTTTCAATTATTTATTTATTCACGTTCTATTTGCATCGTATATCGAACTTTAATTATCCAATGCTATAGTTCATTGAACATTCAAAAAGCATCTATTCCCATTATTTATTAATAATATTAAGTTAGTAATTGGATGAGCAATCCTGTTATAATGGATTCCTTATCCTCTAAATATATCACTTTAAATTTTGACTTCATGGCAAAACATTCAAGTCTTATTCAGAATTAATTAGACCGTATAAAATTACAACCATCCTTTGATAAATGATCAAATTTAATGAATACTACAAGAATCATATTAAATTATTATCTATGCGTAATTTAAAGAAAATCATATAAATCCATGAAACTAAATAGATGAAAATTATTACATTTATACAAATAAATAAAATGGTATGTTAGATTGACACAGATTTACTGAATCTAATTGAATTCTGTTGAAGTTAGTAGCAAACTCTAACATAAGTCAAGCAAAAGTACTGTTCAAGTATAAAAGAAGTAGGTTTCTTGATCCTTTTAAATTAAATTGAAAGTTTCTTTTTGCCAAGAGTAGTAGAATTTTTATAAATTGAAGGAGACAATAAAAGAGTGTGTTTTATGCTGGAAAAATAAATTTTTAATTTATTTATAAAGTGACTATAGTTTCGGAGGGCTTTGCCCTCTTCATTAGTCTATTACAATTGCACAGGAATTAAAGTATGTAATTGAGATTGACACGTGGTCTGGGCAAATTATTTTTCACCATTTATACTTTTTCATTTTTTGGCTGTAGGTGGCGGTATTGAGGTTTTTATTTGCGCGGCAATTTTTAAGATACGACTTTCTGAAAGTTCAATTTTCCGATTTAAGAATTTTTCTGGTGAATTATTGTATGATTTTAAAATTTCTAATTATTCGAAGATACTAATTTTTAGGAGATCGTGTTCTATGATCTAATTATCTAAATTAAAAATTTATTTTTCCAGCAGAAGACAGTCTTTTATTGTCTCCTTCAATTCGATCCTTTTAAACCTCAAAGAAGGAGAGAAAACACTTCGAAACGTTGGGTTTTTAAGAGGATGAAAATGACGCTTTAGCTACCTTTTTATCAATTTTTAATTTAATTAATTATCTAGTTAATTAAATCAAAAAATAAATTGTGAATATTTTATTACGAAACCGTGCCGAGTTTTAAAAAAGTTTTCACTTTTTCCTACATTTTTATTTTTATTCATGTTACATTAATAGTTTGCAAAATAAAAAGGTTTATGTAATTCAAATAACTGGATCTCATTAATTAAAGATAGATATTATTTAGCTCCACAGACCAAACGTAATGTTTGAAAACCATAATTCTAAAATCCACTCTAACGACTCACCTGCTCAAAAATTGATAATTCGATCATCCCTTTGTTATAGTATTTTCACAGAATTATATACATAACACCCTTATTATAATGAAGCAAGATCAAACTTTTTAAATATTTTGAGTAAAATAACTATAAAAGCCGCTTTTTGTTTGATAAATTGAAATCACCTGGAAAAGGCAGCTTTTAAATTGTACTAGGGAAAAATTAAAACAGGATTATAGTAAGTCAATGATTATATCAATTACCCTTATTTAAATAAGTGTATTGTATATAGGTATATTATATTTTTTTAGAATCAATCTAATGTATAAGTTGTGTCGAAAACGTATAAATAAAACAGTAAACATATCCGGGTATTATACTAGCTAATTTTGAAGAACAAGTTAATTAAAAGGATGGATGACTGTCCTTTTGAAATCAAATTAACTGTGGCTTATAATGAAAACAATTATATATCTTTATCGACAATTTAGCCCCAACTAGTCGACATCAAATTTAATTATCTCAAGAATAAAATATGTCCACGATAAAAGTGTCTATGATGGAAGTAAACAAAGCTGGGATAAATATCGCCTATAAAGATTAATTTGGTTTGTAAATATAGATATTCGAATTTCGCAATTAATTTTTAGATTAAACAATCAAGAAATAAAGTTTCTGTTAGAGCGTTCAGATGGGTGTCCAACCTTTTAGCTTACTCGGGCCACATTTGAAGGAAAAAATTTTCTCGGGCCGCAGAAAAAATATACTAATACTATTAATATTTCTTAATCAAAAATGATAGTTAATACTGTAGAATAATGATATTCAACATAACAAAGAATATATTATGTAGATATGAGGTGTTTTTTATTTTTAGAATCATTAAATTATCCAAAAGATTTTAAAAATTGTATTTAAATGTTTACCTTGTCTATCATGAAGGTTTGAACAATTCTCAAAAAGCAGTTGTCAACAGAAATACACAAAACGCGACACCCATAAAACACAAATATTAAGCACTTGTCCCGCTTGGTGGTCGACTCGAAATGAAATAAATGCATTTCAATGCAAAAGAAAGAGCAAAGGGAAAAGAATCCCGTTTTATTTGATTAGATATCAGGAAGGAAAATAATTCCAGATAAAATAAAAACGTATGCAAGACATGCCCAATTGATTTGAGATTGTTTTTAAAGAACTAGCGTGTGCGTCAAGTGATTTTCACTTAACTTTTCCTAATTAATTAAAAATCAACATTTTACAGGAATAAACTTTTAAATAAACATTTAATGAATAAAATAACAAATAATCATCTAATTGTAATCAATTCCATCACAAATTTACAAAATCAAATACAGTTTTACAGGTGTTATGACAATCTATTAGTATTGGTTAAAAATATACACTACCCAACCACACAATCACTAATAGACATTATGACTAAATAATTAAAATCTTTAAAAATATAAATCTTCAATATACGGCATCTAAATTGTAGTATTTCTACACATTATATCAGAAAGTTTGTAGGTAAAAAAATGTATATATCTAATGAAAATCGAGTCGAAAATAGACCAAAATGGTGATAATTTTTCCGAAAATCTTGAAATATAGTTCCAGATTCAAAATTTAAAATGATCACTTTTATTTTTCGAGAACTTTTCAGTTGATTTTCAGATTTCTTATTTTAGAGAAAAAAATCATCAGGGTAAATTTTTTCAGATACAATTTCTAGTAAGTAGATATAATGTTTTAAAGTTTATGATTTTATGTCGGGCCGCATTCATTGTAGTGGTGGCCCACATGCGGCCCGCGAGTTGGACAGCTCTGGTCTAAGGAATACTTTCATTACAGATACAGTAGATAGGAATAACCAGAGGCGTAACAGTTTTTCCTCCCATGAATCCTTGCGGAATCCCCTATATATTTTTAAGAATTATTTAATTACAAATGTACATAACATTATTATGGTTTCACATTATTTAAACCTTTTAGATCTTTATCCCCCCCCCCCTAAATTACACAACTGTCCTCAGTACCCATTCAAATAATATATTAAATGTAATAAATACTAGTGATCTCCTCAAGTTCTATTTCTTGTGCCTAGGAACCATATATAGACTTACTCTAGTACTATGATACTCTCTTTAAGATATAAAAAGACATCTAAAGTTTCGGACCAATATAATATCTGAGAATTAATATTTAACCTTTGAAAAGATCAAAACCTGCTGATCTTAAAAAGAAGAAAGAAAAGGAAGTTCATTTTTCATCTGTTTTGTAATTAGTATTGTTCCTATAATTATAGCAATTATATGCATTATTTGAAAAAGAACAATGCGAAATTGTTTTTCTCTCTTATAAAATATATTTACATTATATTACTACGCATTTATATTCTCTAATATTTTTTTACAGTAGACAATAAAAGTATTTCATTAGTATAAAAGATTTCCATTATGACGAATGTAAAATATAAGTAACCCTATTTGAATTTTTTTAATAAAGAATATTGAAAATTTAAAATTTAAATTAGCAGTTTAAAATTATATTTTTTAATAAATATTATAATATGATTCTGTGAGAAAAAATAATCAGTAATGAAAATGAGATAAACCCCTTGATTTGATATAATATAAAATTTTTCAACTCTTCATGTATGTGCCTACACTTATCACTTTATTAATAATAATGTACAATTCGATAATAGATGGGTTCCGCCTGTACGATATTCCTCTTCTGTGCTTCAGAATACATTATGTTGTCTAAGTACTAGGCGCAAAATGTAAGATGATTAAAAAAGTATATCTAAATTTAAAAAAAAACACGCTCACGTACCTAACAATTGAAGTTAAATAAAAGCTTGTAAAATATATACCCAGCGATTCCAAAAATAGAGTATTATAATGTAAGTACATAACAGTAGAAAAATTTCCCAATTTTTGCTCAAAAAGTTATTACTTTGGATCTACATAGATTTGTGAAGCTTTTTTTTCTAAAATGAAATATAACAAAAACACAGTGTCAATAACCGACGTAAATCTGGAAAACCAGTTAAGATGTGCAACTTCAAATATCGAAATAGATTTAGAAAAATTAAGTAAGCGAAAAGAAACGCAAATATCACACTTAAAGAAGTAGGCATATATATTTATTTGTTATTTAAGTAAAATTTATAATAATTTCTGACACATATATAGATAATATTTTTGATTAATAAAATTATTTTTATTTATTATTATTCAAGTGCGGTCCATGAAAACTTTTAGGCTTCAATGCGGCCCAGGGATTGATTTGGACTGGTCAGGCCTGAACTAGAGAGTAGAAAATAAAACTTTAGAATAAGACAATATTATGACCATGAACCCATTAAGCTGGAATGCAAAGACCATATAGATAAAAGAATATGGTAAACACCTCAATCATTTTAAGCGCCGCATATAACTAACTAGAGAGAGACATATTATAGAATATCTAAAATAGTAGTATTACATGGTTTTTATTTAATTTTTATCGAAAAACAAATTTTAAATTCATTATATGTGAATCCCTTAAAAGAATTTTCAACATTTTTGAATATTTCGACTTGGTTTTAAGTTAAACCAACCATTTGTACGATGTATAATCATATATGAGTGTTAGTTGTTTTTTAAGACATATGAAATGTTCAGACGTATCAATTAAAATTTATATAACTTACAAGAATATGTTATTATATTAATATCCTCTTTCTTTATTAATTATATATATGAATGTCAAAGCAGGACCCGAAGTTAAGATTTTTTGTGATCTATTTTTGAGTTTAAAATTGAGTTTTATCACAATTGTACCTTTCTTTTCATGATTTTCTGATGAAAACATTAAAAAATATTGTCTACCTCAAATATAAAAATTTCATAGTTATGATAAATTTGCTACTAGTTCATAAGTAGCAAAACCAACCATTTGAACAAGTAAAATCATATGAGGGTTAATTGAAAAGTTTTTATTTTGTCGAGAATAGCAGAGTTGTATCATAAAGAGAAACAAAGAGGTTGTCCTCTGCTTGAGGTCGGGGGTTTCGGGGTGGGGGTGGGGGTGCGAGTTAGGAATTAAAAATAATATTAATATATAGCTTTTAACTGAACCAAAAAGTTACCTAACATCGCTCGGTGGCCAGGTACTTAATATAGATATGTGTGTATATTTATTTGCATCAAGCAGAGGACAAACCTCTTTGTTTCTCTTCATGGTTTGAGGGTTACTTGTTTTTTAAGACATAAAATATGTTAAGTATGTATCTAATCTGTGAGGTGAATCATGATGATGTTATTATGATATTATGTATATAGATGAGCTAATGAATGTCATTTGTTTGATAAATTAAGTATGTTCGTTTGAAAGGTGAAAGGTGTCCTGACAAATTCTTCTTGTTTTTAATTATAATTTCATATATCTGACGCAACTAAACAGGACTTACTTACGAGAATAAGTTGGAGATGTTTCGCCCTGGGTCATCTGTAAATTTGCTAATTTTAAAGAAAATATAAATAAAAAATATATCTATACTGTATAGGTTTAGGTATATATATATATGCTAGGCATATCAAAATACAAATTAAATATCATGCAAAAATCATCACGGGTTAAATGAAATTTTCCGATAACTGCAAATTTTTCTTTTTCTTCACAATGCATTTAGGTATTAATGTGTATGGATGGCGGAAGTGCTGAACAAGCCAGCAGCGGTCTTACGGGATGTCATCTTAAAGGGGCGCTATGCCATACATTTTCAACATTCTTTCTCTTTTATGAGCTCTAATCGTTAAATTAAAATACCTTCTAAAAAATATAATGTGCACTCAACTTAAAGTTATATCTACCAGTAAACTTTAGTAAACCACCTGTTTATTGCTTTCCACCATTACTCTTATTGAAACAAAATATTTATTTCGCATTAATATACCTAATTCAAAGTTATTCTTCAGAAAATTTCTAAGATTAAATAAAGTTAGTAAGAAAAAGTAATAATTTTTTTGGTTTTGTTCCCAAGTTGAAATTAGAACAATAATTAAAATTTTCTAACTTATTCCAAGACGTTTCTACTTCTAGATCTTCTTCTTCTTATCCTTTCATATAGGTGCGAACACCTGTTTCTCCAACATATGTATATTCAGTCATCAGGGTCATAACTCTGTTTCCATCTTTTTTCCGGTCTTCCACGGCTTCTGACCCCCTCGGGGCGGTTTTTTGCCAATATTTTCGGGAGAATGCTGTCTTGCATTCTGTCTACATGGGCAACCCAGCATCTTCTTCTTACATTAACCCAATCGATATGTCCTAAAGACCGCTTATTTGCCTAAGGTGTTCGCTGAGGATTTTATCATGCAGGGTCTTCGAATGGATGGCTCTTACAACTCTTCTCAGTTATCCGGAGAAGCTGTTTTGTAACGGTTGTGTCTGCTCTGGACTCAGCCCCATATGTTATTATCGGGCGCACACAGGTCTTATATATCCTAATTTTACTTTCGGCAGACATAAACTTATTTTTCCAAACTAGATTGGATAGACAGCCTGAAATTTTTGCTCCTTTGATGACTTGCGATTTTACTAGTACTTCTTCCTTAAGGTTTCACCCGCTAGAAATCTGAACTCCCAGATAGTTCTATTGGACTGTTGTTGATGACTAAATTACACCTAAGGGAAGCTTTGGCAATCCCCATGCATTTCGTCTTTTTTTTTATAATGATACTGATACAAGAAGAAGTTGCACCAAGAAGGTACAACCTCTGTAGTCTGGGTGGTGTAGTCTTGGTGGTAGAGACTTGCATTTCTAGATCTAAATAAGCTTTTTTAAAATAATGATGGTTATACCTAGAATAAATTCAAATCATCGATTTGTTAAAGATTAACCTATTATTTCTAGATTAAAAAAGTGTTAATTCTAGCTGAATCTATAATCATATAAAGTTTTTGAATTAGATGCCAAAACGTCAACAAAAACACGACCACGTGTATACTCTACCAATCTAAAAGAACTTCCCAGGCTATCAGGCTGGCCAGAGCCTCAATAAAATATAATAAAAATAATGTATTTTTCTCTAAGAAATCAGAAGAGGTTGTCATTTATTAGATTCGAGATGGAATGAATAATTTATATAATTGTATGTCAGAAGGGTTGTGTTCATCCCTTAGAGTCAGTGCAGCCTTATGACATTTTAAAACCGCCATTCTTGACAAAGAAAAAATCATTTTTTCCAACCTAATAGTTATTTATGATATGTGTTAAAAGTAATATTTTATTTTGTGAGAAAGAAGTTTTGAACACGACACAAAGCGGAGTACTCCAAAACTTCGAACAAAATAAAATCACTTTTAACACGTATATGGTACACTATTATTTCTACAAACACTATTTTTTAATTTGTATTTCTAATAGTTTTTTGGCATATCCAACTAGTGGGATTCTAAATGATATTATTAGTTATTTTATAATTGTGAGGAGTGTCCTAAATTTTTGACTACACCCCTAATTTGGTGTGATATATATTTTGAGAATTAAACTTATTTATTTTCAGAAACGGTACTATGATGTTTATTTTATTTATTTTATTTCAAATGAGGCAATTAAAACTTATAAATATTATATAATAAATTATATATTATAAATATTTATTTTCCTTGAATTTTAATTTAAGATGGTGAAGAAACTTCAACCCTTTGTAAAGAAAGGCTTTTGAAAATTTAAGGTCTAAATAGCTTTCTTAGGATGGGGTGAATATCCTTTAAGCCCTAGATAATTAAAAAAGGGTTTTGGGGTTTTTAATCTCTAGGTTGAGAAATTTTATTATATTGTTAAGAAAGGTCTAAATAGTTTTTGGAAATTGTATTGGATTAAAAAGGCCTTTGAATTTGAAAAGGTTTAATTAGTAATGAAGGGTAAATATCTTTTGGCCAGTTTATACAAGAATTTTATCCTTTGAGAAAAGCTTTGAAACTCCATTGTCTATGGGTCGATGCTCTATAAGTCCATGATATTCTACCTACAATAAGGAAAGTATTTATTTCAAAAATATTATCAAATCAAAAACATTATTTGACAAAAAGTTGATAAATCTATTCAAGAGAAAAATTTTTAAGAAAAAAATAAAACGGACTTCAAAAAAATTAAATGCAACAAATAAAATACACTAAAAGGTATAAAATAATTATTATCTTATTTATCTACAACTAAACGACGAAATATTAACATGAAATTACTTTTTTAAGTCGGTGCCAAACTATACCTATAAGCGAGCGTACCCACCAAACGTACTAAGTAAGATCTGTCGAGTGCGATTCATAAAAGGTATATGTTTGGCACCGACTTAAAAAGTAATTTCATGTTAATATTTCGTCGTTTAGTTGTAACTAAATAAGATAATAATTATTTTATACCTTTTAGTGTATTTTATTTGTTGCATTTAATTTTTTGAAGTCGGTTTTATTTTTTCTTAAAAATTTTTATTTTTCTCTTTTAGTGATGTTATTCATAGTGATCCTATAATCAGAACTTGACCAAATTAATATGCACCATCCCTAAGATACCCCTTTCCAATAAAAAAAGAATCATCGAAATCGGTTCATAAACAAAGAAGTTAGTCCTGAACAAACCTAACCAAAAAGGTCTAATACCTACGAAAAAAATGGGACCAATCGGAACGTAGACTGGACCCAATGCAAATTTTTTTTTCAAAATCGGTTCACAATTGGCGGAGATATGAGGTAACATAGGCACAAAAAAAAAAAAAAAATCAGTCGAATAGAGAACCTCCTCCTTTTTTTGAAGTCGGTTAAAAAGAAAATTCAATAGTATAGAAAATCCATATACTTCATTCTTCATATAAAATTTTTATTTAAAAAATAAAAAAATAAGAATGTTTACCGACTTTGCGCCCTTTACGTATTTGCCGCCGGGGGTAGAGACCCCGGTTAAGCCGGCACTGCTTAGGGTATAAAACCCAAATGTCAAAATTAGTAATTTTTTCTAAAATGTATAAAATCTAATATATAAACAAGATTGGTAATTTGTTTAGTAAATTTTATAAACTTGTAATTAATTGTCTTAAGTAATACCTTAATATAGAACAATTTGAAAAAATAAAATAAAATCTGGTTTAGATTATAGGGTTCGGGGTTGAAGAAGAAAGAAAAGTGTTTATTTGTCTTTTGAAAAGAGTGAGAGAGAATGATAGAATAATTGACGTTCGAAAGAGTCATTAAAATTGACAGATTCATTTCAACTGGCTTATGAGATGCTAATTGTTTACAAAATCTGCCTGTGAACAGACGGCTTTGCGTTTTGTTTATGTCGTGAATGGAATTGGAAATTTATCAGAATGGGAAACTCGAAAAGTAACGGACACATTGCAGTCAAGTCAGAAGCCGGAAAAAACCGTGAGAAGAAGCATCAAACACATTATGAGATCATCATCAAGGCAAAAAATTATATTCATGGATTCATTCCTTCTCTTAGAATGAGAGGAGAAAAATAAATGTTTTTTAGCTATTAATATTAAATATGAGATTTAGGGCTGGTTCATCCACTTATGGCCAAACTGGGACTACCAGCTTAATTAACAAACCTTCACTCTTTAGAACCGAAAATTGTCTCAAACTCAGTAGAATTTTGACTCTAAACTATAAGTTGCCATGTTTATTTAATCAGAGGTGAACAAACTGGCCCTTAGTCATGGGCGGATCCAGGAATTTTTTATGGGGGGGGGGGCGAATGTATACAAGGTGCCCGATGTATATAAGATCTACTTATCTCGAAAGTGTATCGCGATCGAATTGTCCAAGCGGGGTGGGGGGGGGGGGGTCAGAGTCGTCGCCCCCCCCCCCCCCACACACACACACACACATAGAACTTTATTTTTATTTTCAATTTTAAAATTTTTTTTAAAAAATAAATGTTTTTTGTTTTTTTTACAAATTTTTTTTTGCCAGGCACGGGCTTCTCATAGGGGGGGCCCCTCCGCCCCCCCCCCTGGATCCGCCCTTGCCCTTAGTCTTAATATAGTGTGACAAAATAAAACAACTGACAACTGATTAGGAAAGAGTTATAATAGAAAATATTATTAAAATTTAAACACTATTACTTTTAATTTAGTAAAATATTCGTAAGAGATGGGATGAAATTTAAATTTATAGTCTAAGGGGCCGTCCATAAATTACGTCACATGAATTTAAGGATTTTTAACCCCCGCCTCTCCCCGTTCACATTCTGTCACATTTTCATTGAGCCCCCTGTATTGTGACATCACACTATCTCTTATACCCTAAAATTTAATAATTTGAGATATTTTTTTTATAAATTAAACATTTTTTAAGGAAACAGATATCTTCAGGGAATGAATCCTTAATTATAAGAAAAAGAGTTTAATTATTTGAAGAAAAAAAAAATTTAAGTGTTTTTGCTAAAAATTGCTTGCTTACAATTTTTTTACTAGATTTATTTTACCAACATTTTTAGGCTGGAATAATAATTAATAACCTGAAATCCAAAAAATATATTTGAAAATTTTTAAAAAATTTTAATTTGTCTTATTGTGACATCACAATTTTTAAGATCGTCCCCCTGTCAGATTTTGTCAGAAATCTGAGATGTCCCCTCCCCCTTAATGTTTGACGTATTTATGGACGGGCTCTAAAAACTAGTGAACATTTTGTAAGATTATTTCAGAATACAAATAACATAGCCCATACTGTAGTGGGTCAGCACACACCCCGAAAGTGAAATTCTTATTCGCCGAATCCAGTCGACACTTGATTTTATAATATTTTTGACATCTGCAGTGGTCATTTACCCCTAAAAACGACTGGATTCGACGGAATTTCACTTTCGGGATGTGTGCTGATCACACTACAGTATGGGATATGTTATTTGCATTCTGAAATAATTGTCCAAAATGTTCACTAGCTCTCGGTCTAATAACAAGGGTTCAATAAAGAGTCATGCAGCTTTTGGTATTTCTTTTATTCAAAAATTCTCTCTGACTTTTCGGTTATTAGTTATAGCAGCCATCTTCGGAGTGTCAATATAGACAAATTTCCGCTCTGAATATGGATATAGCCAATAGCCGAAAGGTCAGAGGGAATTTTTAAATAAAAGAAATACCAAAATTTACTTGACTCTTTATTGAACAGTTGTTCGATATAAAAAATCACAGCTATAAAAAATTCCTGAAATATATAAAAAATTTCCAGGTTGTTTCCTTATTTTAATTCTGAACCCTTCTTGAAATGATCATAAATATATTTAAAGTCAACTGAAATCATCGATCTCTTACATTAATGTTGCTATTTCCAGTATCATTTTATTATTGTCTTAGTTAAATTCGAGTCAATTGGTCATTCAGGTGACAAGAAAGAATTTAATAATTGAAGTCAATTAGTTCAAGACAAATCGTTGAAATGTTATGACATGGGATTTTCCATGCCTGGTTGGTTTTATTGAATGAATGAAATTTTTGCTTTTAAAAGAGCTGTGGGTGGTTGGACTGATTACTTTTGTCTGCAAAGGCCTTTGTTCTCGAAGATGAATATTTTGTGATATAATAATAACATGATGTTCCAGGTTCTGGAAACGTTTTCAAAAGTTAATTGTTAATGTAGAGATGTCAAAAAATGTAGACCGAAAAGTTGGTTTTGTTTTAAAAAGAAATTCATTGGATACCTAAGTCGAAATAATACTTAAAAAATAGTCAAAGTAAATAATATTTTTGGAATTGTGATTACTATAATAAATATACTTAAAAGGCAGGTACAAGAGAAATATTTTTCCGATTGAAAAAAACAGAAATTTTATTTAAAATAATAGTAAGTAGATGTACACATATATTAATAAAATTAGAATAAAATTGGAAAATATATTTTATTTTTTTATTTACATATAATTTTTTTTCTGTTCGTTATTCAAAATCTTTTTGAATTTGTTTGATTAATTGGCTTATGAAAATGATTTTAGCAATTTATTAAATATAAAACTAAAGATTTGAGCATCTTTTTTTGAAAATAGTTGGAATGTTTTTCAAAAAATCATCTCGGATTCAGATTAACCGATGTATTTTAAAAAGAGAAAGAATTTAATCTTTAGGACAAATTCTAAGATTTTAGTAAAAATATTATTAAATTTCGATATCAGAGGGGATTCATCCCCTCAGGAGTCGAATCTAAGAACTAACATGTTTTCCTTTGAGCTGACCGCCCGGAAAGAATGTTGGTTCTCAGGTTCGACTCCTGGGGGATGAATCCCCTCTGATATCGCAATTTAATAATATTTCTTCTAAAATCTTAGAATTTGTCCTAAAGATGAAATTCTCTCTCTTTAAAATTTTTAAAATATTCTGAAAAAATGAAGCAAATAAAATTATTTTCACTGAACCAATACAATATTTCACCCTTCTGCATGTACTAAAGTAAAAATAAAGGTATTGCTGTAGAAGAAAAACAAGAAGAACCAATATTATTGCAAGAAAAAAATGATAAAAAAAAGTTAAAATAATGTGCGAGAGGTTATCCAACATGAATCACCTAACAATCATCATCAAATCATCATTATTTTCACTAATAATAATTACTTTGTTCTAAATTACTATCTTTTATTTTTTTCTCATTAATCTCAGTGGTAATCATATTCTAATCCTATTCGTTGAAGTGGAAATGAGTTCATTATGAATACCATTTCGTTCATTGAAAAGCAAATTCTCTATGTAAATGGCTTCCTGGAGATACAGCTAATAGAGTTGAGTGTCTTTGAACAATTCTCTTGAAGTAATAAATCACACAAGGTATATATAAATACACACACACATACTCAAATACAAACATGCAAAGGGAATGCAATTTCAAACTAAAGAGACAAAAGGGAATTAAAACGTTTTCAAGAGAAAAATTATCTCTCTTCTTTTAAGCGAATAGATCTGAACTAATCATTTTCACTCATTTTGTACACAATTATTGTAAGCAAAAAAATTAATAAATAAATAATTTTTAGGACACTTTTATCGAAAAACACTGTAAAGTAGAAAATAAATTCTTGATACAACCCTTCTGGAATAATAAAAATAATCCATAACATCTCGGATCTAGTAATGGACCATCTCTTTTGACTTTCAATAGTAATTTTTTAAAGCTACTAATATCAGCATTGAATATTATATTTATCTTAAAAAAAAATATTTAAATAATCTCCTTTTTTGTGTGTTATACCTACTCGATTCCAAGAATTGGTCCTCACTATGTAGAGTATCATCTCAATAGCGATTTTCCTGGAGAAATAGGCATGATGACTGATTTTGAAATACTGTGCTATTATGTTGGAAATTATCTATTATTTCCAAAAAATAAGTCTTTTATAAGGTTTGGTTCATTCATATCTAAAGTGGAAATTGACTGAGTTTATTTTATTTATTTATTTGTCCTTGTTTAATGAAAGAACTCTCCCATCATCAATAAATCAATTCTAGGTAAATTGTAACTATTTGCCTTGGTAAACCCAGGCTCCATGGCTACGTTTCTTAGTTATGTTTTCACAAGTCACAAAAAAGTTTTCAAATGATCTCGAAGCTGACATTTCGTCTGGTCGTGACGGCAGTCCTGCTTCTTCGGTTTTGGTGTTCAACCCAAAATGGTGGATTGGTGTATTTTATAGTTTTATTTTATCAAAGAAATAAACAATCTCTCTAATAATATAAAAATAAATACGTATTTTGTAATCTATGAATCCTATTTCATTAGATAAATACATATTTTGGTAACTGTCATCATGCCTATTGTTCATAATAAGAGTGTTTTCTTAAATCTTTTGAGAGGGGAATATTTCTCTGACTGATAGGGAATTCGATCTCGCGTTTTGGAACTTGATCGCCCTAATTATTAATATTTATTATTTTATCGCCGTGAAAAAATAAAAAAATGAAGATTTCAGAGTTCAATTCATAGTATGATAAAAAAACATCGCGAAACAATATATATATTTCCTTAATGGAAACAAGTAGGCAAATGAAAATTTGATGAATTAAAATTAATACATAACTTTATTTTTAATTAAATTAAATAACATTTTCTTTATTTAATAAAAAAATAAACATATTATCATAGGTTTTTCTTTTCAAATCTTAACTGAAAAAAAGAAGAAATTAGCACAAAAAGTAATAATAGTATAATAGTATAATATATAGGTTTTTAGTATCCGAAAATGAGAGATAAGGGAGACCCTTTGTATCACTTCACCATTTTTGAATTGGTTCATAAATTTAATTTTTGGAGAGATATGAAAATAAATATTATATTCTCTCTATATGATATACTATTAGAATAAGTAAAACTTTATTTTCTTAAGCACGGAGTCTACCCATAAGAGAAAAACATGTCAAGAGGTCTACGAGACAAAAAAGTTTGAGAATCTCTGGGTTAGATCAATAATCATCTATAATGTGTTCTTAGTAGGTATCAAGGATCTTAACAAACTATAATTGAATTGCCAATTTCTTCTTTAAATATATAAGGTGTCCGGATAACGTTTGCTCTATATAAGGCGGTTTGGTGTGTTAAGTTTTATAAATAGTTAGTCTGCAGAGTGCAGAATAAAATAAACATAATCGCTTCCTTCCCTCTTGTGCTTAAAAAGGGAGTCTGTTTATCTATTATGCCAGGAGAGTTAAATATATATATCAACCATCAACGAACTACTTATAATTAGAACCGATTATAACATTTTTATCTCATCTAATGGACGATGGATGGAACAGGGGCGGATCCAGCGTTCTATCTAAGGCAAGGAGGGATTGTACTTTTTTATGAAGAAAAATTCAGCATAGCTTTTTAATAAGGGAGAATGGTGAAGGTTCTTGCTAAAACATATTTAAATAAAGTAAAGGAAATTTACAAATTTTAGAAACTTTTAAAATTTAAAAAATAAACATTTCTAGGTAGGTTTTTTTTACTTTTTTTTATGAAATTCTACCTAACTAGAATTTTATATTTTTACTTTATCCAATGCAAAGCATGGGTAAAAGTATTGTAATCGCTCTCGTGGGCAAGCGTGGCTTCAAAAATTTACATTATAGCTTTTTGAATTATAATTTAATCCAGTTGATCTGGATCTTAAAATATTAATAGGAGGAGAAAGTGAAAACTTTTTAAACACTTAGTATGCTAAATAGAAAGTTTCTTTTTTGTCGAGAGTAGCAGAATTATTATAAATTGAAGGAGACAATAAAAGAGTGTCTTTTGCTGGAATTATAAATTTTGAATTTATTTATAAGGAGACTATAGTTTTGAGAGCTTTGCCCGCTTCATCAGACTAATACAATTCACATGAACTAATGTATTAGTAATAATAGACTGATGAAGAGGGCTAAGCTCTCGAAACTATAGCCTCGTGATAAATAAATTAAAAATTTATAATTCCAGCAGAAGACACACTCTTTTATTGTCTCCTTCAACTTAGTATGTTGTTTGTAGATTTTTTTAATTTGGCAATTTTTGGTCAGCGAATGATTTGAGTCCGAGATTTGAAAACAGGTAGAAAAGTACAATTATGTAATAATTATTATAAAATTTTATCGTTATTAAATGTATCACATTTATTCTTTTGTTCTCATTTCAAGTGATAAAAGGAAAAAAGAAAAATTTTCAACATTTCTCATATTATACTTTTTTTTTAATAGAAATATACTATAAATAGTACAAAGTGTATTCACTAGATAAATCTTTCGACTTTCCTTCATATAGGTGTATTTTAATTTTCAATAAGAATAATACAATAACAGCTCGCACACGAAAGAGAAAAACTCTAATGTTCCGTTACTAATACTAGAAAATAATACCAATTCACGGGTGAATATGCAGTAAAACTGATGAATTTTCAATTATGTCATCAAATTGCTACATTAATGTTAATTGTTTTATTCTTTCCTATGTATGAATTAAATAATGTGTGCTAAAAACAAAACAAAGATTAGTTCCCACCAACTAATTTCACTTTCACGCGACCCACTATTTCTCAATATAAGTAGAAACAGTAAGCATATCAATATATACTTAAGTATGTAAAGAATATATTTAAATATATAGCTATATATTGTATTTTTATGTTAGTCACGCAAGAGAATAATAGACTCAGGTTTTAAGGTCAGAATAAAAGAGGGAGGTTTTCAGTTAAAATTATTAATAATAGAAATGTATATGTCACATGTCAGTGTATTTATTGTACTATTATTTTGTATACTTATTTATATAAAAATTACAAAATAAAAATTAATTGGATGAAAAATTTTAATTTTTTAAATGTTAAATATAATTTATAATTTTTAATATACATGTATATCAGTGGCATGCGGTCCATGGATACTGTGGATGTGGCTTTCTAACATTTAGAAAATTTTCATAAATTCAGGAAGATCTTTAAATTTTCAAATTATGATCCGTTGTTTCAAATATTTATATAAAAAATCATTTTTGTTTTGAAAAGTATATTGGTTCTCGAAATGAAATAAAATTGTTGCATAGTTTCAAGGGGCAATTAAAATAAATGATTTTTTTCAAAAGGGTGCGGATAGGAGGTTTTAAGACCCTGTCTGGAATATCTTCCAGTTCAAGCATGTCAAAGACAAATTCAGACGAGGTTTAGTCGAATCAAAATTGTTCTCGCTGAGGAACTATTAAAATAGAAATAATAGAAAAAAGGAATAAATAAAGATGATTCGAGAATCTTTGGACTAATCCATGTCTAAAAACCCTCAATATATAAGATCAGAAATAACTAAAACTGCTATAGAGAAGTCATAGCTTGCTTATAGCAATATAATTAGAAGAAATTTAAAATTTTCTTATATGACAGGCTGATTCAATGTGGAAGATGGTCGTTTTCCATCTCAGGGACTGTGGAGTTGAAATCAAAAAAAAATTAATATCTCTTACGCTCACGCACAAAAACAGTATCCGTTTGAAGCGAAGTTACAAAAATATATTTTTTAAAAATCTAATGTTAAATTTGAAAAATAAGGAAAATGATTCCGTAGACGATGAAATTTGCAAAAAAAGCGAAGATTAAAATAACATTTTGAAAAGAACGTAATTTTTTGGACAGCATCCCCTGGTTGAAAATTCACTAACCGCCACTGATGTATATATATATTGTATATAATTTTTGTGGAGTTACATTTATTAGTAGTAAAAAATTAGCAGATACAAGTGGCAGTCGCCTCTGATGAATAAGAAACATATTCTTATGAGAGAAAAGTTGTTGTTCACAGATAACTGTGTGTCGATAGATGTGGGAGGACGAGTTTCACTGCCATTTTAATACTATGTATCTTTAATAGAAGTAATTTCTATCGTGATTTTCGCCAAGATAGTGAAAAGGGAATAAGTAAGTGACTTATGATAACTTTTTAGTATTTGCGTCCTCTTAAATAAATTTAGATATTTTTGCAGCCTCCTAAATTTTACTAATACAAATGTTACGGAGATTTACTTTATAATTGTAGTGATATTTTCAAATTAACAAAGATTATATTTATCTGAATTAATAAGCAAACAAATTTGTAATTATTTTAATGGTGAAATAAGTAGAGATTTAATTTATAAATGAATTGAAAATAGAATATAAATGAATATGAATCATTTATTTTAAAAAATTATGAATTCTTTTAATTATTATTTAAAAAAATGGTCAGAGCATCAGTAATCAGAAACTGAGTTGCGATATCCCAGCTCTGCGTGATATTTAATCATGAAATTAATCATTTATCACTTTCATCATCTGCTCTCAGTTCAAGTCAGGAATGACCCCACTGAATGACAAATTTCTTTATCCAAAGGCCGGTATTATATATTTGATACTCCTCTATTCGAGTCATCGCCTAATTAAAAGCTTATACATTAAATTAAAATTTTTGGTTATTTGTTGAGACATTTTATTCTTTTTAGTATAAATTATTAATTTTTTTATATTTTTTATATATTTTATAATTATGTTTTATACTACAATTATTTTATTAATACTATTATTCTTATTAATTTATTTTTTTATTTTAATTTGTGCTGCCCTCCATGATCAGGAAAAACTCTTTTGGGGAAACGGTTTTTCAAAAAATTTTTCAAGAAATTTAGTTATAGCTGAATAAAAGAAATCATTGTCTCAAAAGAATGTATTATTTGAATCGTTCTCTATTTTTCAGATATAGGACCGAAAAACACATGTAATATATTCAAGATCTATTTTTTTTTTTTTTTTTTTAATAATAATGAAATGAGTTAATTTTAATTTAGAATTTTATTTCATTTTAAGAATTTCCTTAAAACATTTCACTTCCCTTCGATCACCTATTCGATGATTGAAACGTTATATTGTGGTGTTGATGTTAATTTTTATAATAATTTCAAATTAACAAAATTTGTGTGTGTGTTTAAGGCCACACTACAGAAGTGATAAGCATACGAATCAATGGCGGTCTGAAGTATGTTGACTGATTTTGTAATATAATATATTATTATTTTTCTATCGATAAATAGTTTTATTCATTAAATTATTTTTTATATGTATGTAAAATATTTTCATATTTAACCGCCCACAACTTTTGGTTCATCAAGATGGCTCCACTGTTATTCCCCAATAGTTTATTCACCATTTGTAATATCAAAAATAATAATAAATAAACAAATTATTTTATTTTAAACATTAGTTTTTTAAGTAAACTTTTAATAATATTTTTCGAGTTGTTAAATACTATATATATTTATGTTATGTTATTTTTAAATATAATATTATTATAATTAATGTTTAGTTTTTTTTTTTTTTTATTCAGGATTTTGGACTAAGTATTTCTATTTTTCGATTTAGCCGTAGGCAAGGCCCGCCACAAGAAGTTATCACTTCAAAAACTATATACTATCACACAACTTCTCATAGCCCATAATTATAACAATATATAAATATAATGACAATATAATGAAAATATGAAAATAAAAATCATGATTATAAGTAGGAGTTGAAGAAAAAAAATTCCTACTCTTCAAATTCACATTCTCGAGGCCCCCTCACTTTTCTTATTTTTTTATGGTCTTTAACTTTTTTATTTTTCAAAGTATTTTTAATTTCAATCTTAGATCACCTTTTTTATAATCATTTTTTTTTTTTTTTTTTAGATTCACTTGTCAGAACTTTCTTCAAAACACAATTAATCCTTTCTTTCACTCTTTCTAGAAAATAATGTCATTTTATTGTATATGAAAAATAACAATTTATATTATCTCTTGTAGAGTATGAAACTTTTAAGATAAAATTTATTATGTTAGGATATCGATTCGGCCATTTTTATCAAAGAACCGCCAGGCTACATAATTTCGAGAAAAGGATCCTTCGACACTGCTAGATGGAAAGCCTTCAATAATTTTTATTTTAAAGAAAAAAGTTGAAAATTTTTGCTCAGTGTATCCAATTTTATAAATCAGTAAATAAAAATATGTTGTTTTGGTTCTAATTAATATATGATAAGGAGATTTCATTTCAATCTCTAAAGAATCTCTCTTCAGATATAATCTACTGTTGTACTAACAATTGCGAATTTTCTTAGAAATGGATTGATGGTCAGCATTCTCAAACTCGATACCAACAAGACAAGCTTGTTTTACAACTCTCTTCTGAACCAGAAGATATCCACTTCAACTGGATATATATAACTTCCCTATTCGTTCACAGAATGTCTTTCACTTCATTAGAAATTGTGAATTTAAATTATATTTTCATAAAATATAAAAATCTGCAATTGTATAATATATCGAATTAATGTAATAAAAAAAAATAATAACTTGAATTAAATTTAATACATTTTTATATTTTACTAATTCTATTACTAGTTTTTTACTGCCAATCTTTTCTCGTTAAAGTATATTAATTGAGCCTATAAATTTATGAAACAATTTGACATCTTTTATAGTTTTGACATTATTTTATTGTAGATTTTAGTATATACCTAAATTTTACGATGATTAAGATAAGTTTATGAGATCAAAAACTTATGTGACTGATTCTATTCCAAAATAATAATTTTACTGTTAATATTATAAAAATGAAATCAAACCTGAAGTTTCAATTGTTGAAACCGTGATCGTTTTAAAGAGAGATATAAGCGTATATTGTATTAATTTAAAAAAATAATGATTGCTATGTTTTACATCATTTAGTAGTAGAATTAGTAATATATCTTTATCTATAAATATTTTTGTATATTTTTCGTGAAATTTTTTTTAAGAATTATTAAATATGATAAATATGAACCCTTTTTAATGAAATAACACATTCTTTTGAGAGAATGATATCATTTGTTCAGCTTTATGTAAATTTTTTGAAAATTTTTCGAAAAATTACTGAAGAACCCTTTTCCCAAAAGAGTTTTTTCTGATGATAGAGGGCAGCACAAATTAAAATAAAAAATAAATTAATAAGAATAATATTATTAATAAAATAATTGTAGAATAAAACATTAATATAAAATATATATATATAAAATATAAAAAAATTAATAATTTATACTAAAAAGAATAAAATGTCTATTATATTTAAAAATAACGTAACATAAATATATATTTAACAACTCCAAAAAAATAATTAAAAGTTTACTTAAAAAACTAATGTTTAAAAGAGTATATTTGTCTGAAATCAAATTATTTATTTATTTATTACATATGGTGAATAAACTATTGGAGAATTACAGTGGCGCCATCTTGATAGACCGAAAGTTGTAGGCGGTTAAATATGAAAATTACTGAAAAACCCTTTTCACAAAAGAGTTTTTTCTGATAATAGAGGGCAGCACAAATTAAAATAAAAAAATAAATTAATAAGAATAATAATATTAATAAAATAATTGTAGAATAAAATATTATTATAAAATATATAAAAAATATAAAAAAATTAATAATTTATACTATAAAGAACAAAATTTCTCAACAAATAACCAGAAATTTTTATTTAATGTATAAGCTTTTAATTAGGTGATGACTCGAATAGAGGAGTATTAAATATATAATACCGGCCTTTGGATAAAGAAATTTGTCATTCAGTGGGGTCATTCCTGACTTGAACTGAGAGCAAATGATGAAAGTGATAAATGATTAATTTCATGATTAAATATCACGCAGAACTGGGATATCGCAACTCAGTTTCTGATTACTGATGCTCTGACCATTTTTTTTAAATAATAATTAAACAAATTTTAACTTATCATACGAGATAAATTAGTAAATTTTTATTTATATTCTAATATTTCAATTCATGAATAAATTAAATCTCTACTTATTTCATCATTAATATAATTACAAATTTATTTGCTTATTGCTGTAATTCAGATTACAAATATAATCTTTGTTAATTAGAAAATATCACTATATTTATAAAGTAAATCGATTCCGCGACATTTCAGCCTCCGTCAAAATATCCTTCAGACAAAATATCTCATGACAAAATAACCCTTCCCCTCGTGAATTTTATGAGTAATGCAAATCGACTCCGGTTCGGTTAATATATATTCAGTTCGGCTCGGTTGGGTTCGTATAGCTCCTTTTCGGGCTGGCATTAGACGGTTCGGTTGGCGTCAGCCCGAAAAGGAGCTATACGAACCCAACCGAGCCGAAATGAATATATATTAACCGAACCTCCGAAAGTTTAGTCCGGGCGGGTGTGTTTCGGGCTCCCATTTTTTTCCTAATCAAACATACATTAAAAACCGAACAGCCAATCGTCGGGCGGGGTATGTTTGGGGCTCACATTTTTTTCTAATTAAACACACATTGAAAACCGAACCAGCCAATCGTCGGGCGGGGTGTGTTTGGGGCGCTATATTTTCGCCCAATATTATAATAATAATTATTAACGATAATGATTAATAACACTTTTAACAAACAATCAATAATTGTGTAATGTAAACATAGACGATAAATAAGTAAATATAGATGATAAATACTATATTATAGATAGTAAAAATAATAAATTGTTAGCTAGAAAATATAACGACAGACAGCAGCACTTTCAAATGGCAATTGCCGCCAAGATATGAAAGTCTGTTTATATTATTCAAAACTATGAATTTAAGCTTCTCACTTAATCTCTTTTGTATTCTCCCTTATATTGGGGAATATTTTGTCAGAAGATATTATGTAGGGGGATATTTTGTAGGGGGATGTTTTGTCGGGGGCTGAAATGTCGTGGTACCAAGTAAATCTCCGTAACATTTGTATTAGTAAAAGTTAGGAGGCTGCAAAAATATCTAAATTTATTTAAGAGGTCGCAAATACCAAAAGGTTGTCAGTCACTTTTCACTATCTTGGTGAAAATCACGATAGAAATAACATCTATTAAATAATTAATAGAGTAAAGGGTGTGTAGTTTCACAGTGAATGAAATAAAACTCAAAGAGGTTTATACAAACTCAATATATTTCGGATTATTAGTCCATCATCAGGAGTTTACAAGTTAATACTGTATTATACTGCTGGAATTATAAATTTTATTTATTTATAACGAGATTATAGTTTCGAGGGCTTTGCCCTCTTCATCATCAATATTTTTTTGGTGAATTATTGTATGATTTTAAAATTTCTAACAAAATACTAATTTTTAGTCTCGTTATAAATAAATAAAATTTATAATTCCAGCAGAAGATACACTCTTTTATTGTCTCTTTCAGTTTTTTTTTAAGTAAACTTTTAATAATTTTTTTCGAGTTGTTAAATACTTATATATTTATGTTATGTTATTTTTAAATATAATATTATTATAATTAATATTTAGTTTTTTTTTTTTTTTTTTTTTTTTTATTCAGGATTTTCGACTAAGTATTTCTATTTTTAGATTTAGCCGTAGGCAAGGCCCGCCAAAAGAAGTTATCTCGCTGAGTAACTATTAAAATAGAAATAATAGAAAAAATGAATAAATAAAGATGATTCGGGAATCTTTGGACTAATTCATTTCTAAAAACTCTCAATATATAAGATCAGAAATAACTAAGACTGCTATAGAGAAGTCATAGCTTGCTTATAGCAATAGAATTAGAAGAAATTTAAGATTTTCTTATAGGACAGGCTGATTCAATGTGGAAGATAGTCGTTTTTCATCTTGAAGTGAAGGTACAAAAATAAATTTTTTGAAAATCTAATGTTAAATTTGAAAAATAAAGAAAATGATGCCGTATTCGATGAAATTTGCAAAAAAAAGCTAAGATTAAAATAACATTTCAAAAAATGAACTTAATTTATTCTCCTTCAATATATAAAAATTCTGCTACTCTCGGCACAAAAACTTTCAATTTAATAAAAAAAAACTAATATTTAAAATAAAAAATAAAATAATTTATTTATTTATTATTATTTCGATATTAGAAATGGTGAATAAACTATTGGTGAATAGCAGTGGGGCCATCTTGATGGACCAAAAGTTGTAGGCGGTTAAATATGAAAATATTTTACATACATATAGAAAATAATTTACTCAATAAAACTATTTATAGATAGAAAAATAATAACATATTATATTACAAAATCAGTCAACATACTTCAGACAGCCATTGATACGTATGCTTATCACTTATGACGTGTGGCCTTAAGCACACACACGAATTTTGTTAATTTGAAATTATTATAAAAATTAACATCAACACACAACACAACGTTTCAATCATCGAATAGGTGATTTAAAGAAAGTGAAATGTTTTAAGGAAATAAATTTTGATTTATATTCTAATTTCAATACATTCATAAATCAAATCTCTACATATTTCATTATTAAAATAATTACAAATTTATTTGCTTATTATTAATTCAAATTACAAATATAAACTTTGCTAATTAGAAAATATCACTACTATTAAAAAGTAAATCGAATCTCTGTAACATTTGTATATTAGTAAAAGTTAAAAGAGTCTGAAAAAATATGTAAATTTATTTAGGATGTCGCAAATGCTAAAAGGTTTTCAGCCAAAAAAGCCACTTATTCATTTATCACTTATCTTGGCGAAAATGACGATACAAATGACATCTATTCAAGATATATAGAATTAATTTGACAATGAAAATCTATATTTATTATTGTTATAATATGGGCTATGATAAAGAATTAGAAATAATAAAACAAATAGCCGCTAAAAACGGTTCCGAGAAAAGTTTTGTGATAGTAACTAGTTTTTGAAGTGATAACTTCTTTTGGCGGGCCTTCCCTACGGGTAAATCGAAAAATATAAATACTTAGTCCAAAATTCTGAATAAAAAAAAACTAAACATTAAATATGATAATATTATATTTAAAAATAACGTAACATAAATATATATTTAACAACTCCAAAAAAATAATTAAAAGTTTACTTAAAAAACTAATGTTTAAAAGAGTATATTTGTCTGAAATCAAATTATTTATTTATTTATTACATATGGTGAATAAACTATTGGAGAATTACAGTGGCGCCATCTTGATAGACCGAAAGTTGTAGGCGGTTAAATATGAAAATTACTGAAAAACCCTTTTCACAAAAGAGTTTTTTCTGATAATAGAGGGCAGCACAAATTAAAATAAAAAAATAAATTAATAAGAATAATGATATTAATAAAATAATTGTAGAATAAAATATTATTATAAAATATATAAAAAATAAAAAATTAATAATTTATACTATAAAGAACAAAATTTCTCAACAAATAACCAGAAATTTTTATTTAATGTATAAGCTTTTAATTAGGTGATGACTCGAATAGAGGAGTATTAAATATATAATACCGGCCTTTGGATAAAGAAATTTGTCATTCAGTGGGGTCATTCCTGACTTGAACTGAGAGCAAATGATGAAAGTGATAAATGATTAATTTCAAGATTAAATATCACGCAGAACTGGGATATCGCAACTCAGTTTCTGATTACTGATGCTCTGACCATTTTTTTTAAATAGTAATTAAACAAATTCCTAATTTTTTGAAATAAATGAATACATTTTCATTTGTATTTTAATTTTAATTCATTCATAAATCAAATCTCTACTTAATTCATCATTAATATAATTACAAATTTATTTGCTTATTACTGTAATTCAGATTACAAATATAATCTTTGTTAATTAGAAAATATCACTATATTTATAAATTAAATCGATTCCGCGACATTTTAGCCTCCGTCAAAATATCCTTCAGACAAAATATCTCATGACAAAATAACCCTTCCCCTCGTGAATTTTATGAGTAATGCAAATCGACTCCGGTTCGGTTAATATATATTCAGTTCGGCTCGGTTGGGTTCGTATAGCTCCTTTTCGGGCTGGCATTTAGACGGTTCGGTTGGCGTCAGCCCGAAAAGGAGCTATACGAACCCAACCGAGCCGAAATGAATATATATTAACCGAACCTCCGAAAGTTTAGTCCGGGCGGGTGTGTTTCGGGCTCCCATTTTTTTCCTAATCAAACATACATTAAAAACCGAACAGCCAATCGTCGGGCGGGGTATGTTTGGGGCTCACATTTTTTTCTAATTAAACACACATTGAAAACCGAACCAGCCAATCGTCGGGCGGGGTGTGTTTGGGGCGCTATATTTTCGCCCAATATTATAATAATAATTATTAACGATAATGATTAATAACACTTTTAACAAACAATCAATAATTGTGTAATGTAAACATAGACGATAAATAAGTAAATATAGATGATAAATACTATATTATAGATAGTAAAAATAATAAATTGTTAGCTAGAAAATATAACGACAGACAGCAGCACTTTCAAATGGCAATTGCCGCCAAGATATGAAAGTCTGTTTATATTATTCAAAACTATGAATTTAAGCTTCTCACTTAATCTCTTTTGTATTCTCCCTTATATTGGGGAATATTTTGTCAGAAGATATTATGTAGGGGGATATTTTGTAGGGGGATGTTTTGTCGGGGGCTGAAATGTCGTGGTACCAAGTAAATCTCCGTAACATTTGTATTAGTAAAAGTTAGGAGGCTGCAAAAATATCTAAATTTATTTAAGAGGTCGCAAATACCAAAAGGTTGTCAGTCACTTTTCACTATCTTGGTGAAAATCACGATAGAAATAACATCTATTAAATAATTAATAGAGTAAAGGGTGTGTAGTTTCACAGTGAATGAAATAAAACTCAAAGAGGTTTATACAAACTCAATATATTTCGGATTATTAGTCCATCATCAGGAGTTTACAAGTTAATACTGTATTATACTGCTGGAATTATAAATTTTATTTATTTATAACGAGATTATAGTTTCGAGGGCTTTGCCCTCTTCATCATCAATATTTTTTTGGTGAATTATTGTATGATTTTAAAATTTCTAACAAAATACTAATTTTTAGTCTCGTTATAAATAAATAAAATTTATAATTCCAGCAGAAGATACACTCTTTTATTGTCTCTTTCAGTTTTTTTTTAAGTAAACTTTTAATAATTTTTTTCGAGTTGTTAAATACTTATATATTTATGTTATGTTATTTTTAAATATAATATTATTATAATTAATGTTTAGTTTTTTTTTTTTTTTTTATTCAGGATTTTGGACTAAGTATTTCTATTTTTCGATTTAGCCGTAGGCAAGGCCCGCCAAAAGAAGTTATCTATCTCGCTGAGTAACTATTAAAATAGAAATAATAGAAAAAAGTGAATAAATAAAGATGATTCGGGAATCTTTGGACTAATTCATTTCTAAAAACTCTCAATATATAAGATCAGAAATAACTAAGACTGCTATAGAGAAGTCATAGCTTGCTTATAGCAATAGAATTAGAAGAAATTTAAGATTTTCTTATAGGACAGGCTGATTCAATGTGGAAGATAGTCGTTTTTCATCTTGAAGTGAAGGTACAAAAATAAATTTTTTTAAAAATCTAATGTTAAATTTGAAAAATAAAGAAAATGATGCCGTATTCGATGAAATTTGCAAAAAAAAGCTAAGATTAAAATAACATTTCAAAAAATGAACTTAATTTATTCTCCTTCAATATATAAAAATTCTGCTACTCTCGGCACAAAAACTTTCAATTTAATAAAAAAAAACTAATATTTAAAATAAAAAATAAAATAATTTATTTATTTATTATTATTTCGATATTAGAAATGGTGAATAAACTATTGGTGAATAGCAGTGGGGCCATCTTGATGGACCAAAAGTTGTAGGCGGTTAAATATGAAAATATTTTACATACATATAGAAAATAATTTACTCAATAAAACTATTTATAGATAGAAAAATAATAACATATTATATTACAAAATCAGTCAACATACTTCAGACAGCCATTGATACGTATGCTTATCATCTTATGACGTGTGGCCTTAAGCACACACACGAATTTTGTTAATTTGAAATTATTATAAAAATTAACATCAACACACAACACAACGTTTCAATCATCGAATAGGTGATTTAAAGAAAGTGAAATGTTTTAAGGAAATAAATTTTGATTTATATTCTAATTTCAATACATTCATAAATCAAATCTCTACATATTTCATTATTAAAATAATTACAAATTTATTTGCTTATTATTAATTCAAATTACAAATATAAACTTTGCTAATTAGAAAATATCACTACTATTAAAAAGTAAATCGAATCTCTGTAACATTTGTATATTAGTAAAAGTTAAAAGAGTCTGAAAAAATATGTAAATTTATTTAGGATGTCGCAAATGCTAAAAGGTTTTCAGCCAAAAAAGCCACTTATTCATTTATCACTTATCTTGGCGAAAATGACGATACAAATGACATCTATTCAAGATATATAGAATTAATTTGACAATGAAAAATCTATATTTATTGATATATAATATGGTTTTTATAAAGAATTAGAAATACTAAAACAAATATGTTAAATGGATCCAAAAGTTTATGGACATAATTTAGTTTTTTAGTGATAACTTCTTTTGGCGGGTTCTTTCCCTACGGGTAAATCGAAAAATATAAATACTTAGTCCAAAATTCTGAATAAAACTAAACATTAAATATGATAATATTATATTTAAAAATAACGTAACATAAATATATATTTAACAACTCCAAAAAATAATTAAAAGTTTACTTAAAACTAATGTTTAAAAGAGTATATTTGTCTGAAATCAAATTATTTATTTATTTATTACATATGGTGAATAAACTATTGGAGAATTACAGTGGCGCCATCTTGATAGACCGAAAAGTTGTAGGCGGTTAAATATGAAAATTACTGAAAAACCCTTTTCACAAAAGAGTTGTTTCTGATAATAGAGGGTAACACAAATTAAAATAAAAATAAATTAATAAGAATAATGATATTAATAAAATAATTGTAGAATAAAATATTATTATAAAATATATAAAAAATAAAATTAATAATTTATACTATAAAGAACAAAATTTCTCAACAAATAACCAGAAATTTTTATTTAATGTATAAGCTTTTAATTAGGTGATGACTGGAATAGAGGAGTATTAAATATATAATACCGCCTTTTGATAAAAGAAATTTGTCATTCAGTGGGGTCATTCCTGACTTGAACTGGAGAGCAAATGATGAAAGTGATAAATGATTAATTTCAAGATTAAATATCACGCAGAACTGGGATATCGCAACTCAGTTTCTGATTACTGATGCTCTGACCATTTTTTTTAAATAGTAATTAAACAAATTCTAATTTTTTGAAATAAATGAATACATTTTCATTTGTATTTTAATTTTAATTCATTCATAAATCAAATCTCTACTTAATTCATCATTAATATAATTACAAATTTATTTGCTTATTACTGTAATTCAGATTACAAATATAATCTTTGTTAATTAGAAAATATCACTATATTTATAAATTAAATCGATTCCGCGACATTTTAGCCTCCGTCAAAATATCCTTCAGACAAAATATCTCATGACAAAATAACCCTTCCTCGTGAATTTTATGAGTAATGCAAATCGACTCCGGTTCGGTTAATATATATTCAGTTCGGCTCGGTTGGGTTCGTATAGCTCCTTTTTCGGGCTGGTATTTAGACGGTTCGGTTGGCGTCAGCCTGAAAAGGAGCTATACGAACCCAACCGAGCCGAAATGAATATATATTAACCGAACCTCCGAAAGTTTAGTCCGGCAAAAGTTTCTGCCCTATTTTTTTCCTAATCAAACATACATTAAAAACCGAACAGCCAATCGTCGGGCGGGGTATGTTTGGGCTCATTTTTTTCTAATTAAACACACATTGAAAACCGAACCAGCCAATCGTCGGGCGGGTGTTTGGGGCGCTATATTTTCGCCCAATATTATAATAATAATTATTAACGATAATGATTAATAACACTTTTAACAAACAATCAATAATTGTGTAATGTAAACATAGACGATAAATAAGTAAATATAGATGATAAATACTATATTATAGATAGTAAAAATAATAAATTGTTAGCTAGAAAATATAACGACAGACAGCAGCACTTTCAAATGGCAATTGCCGCCAAGATATGAAAGTCTGTTTATATTATTCAAAACTATGAATTTAAGCTTCTCACTTAATCTCTTTTGTATTCTCCCTTATATTGGGGAATATTTGTCAGAAGATATTATGTAGGGGGATATTTTGTAGGGGGATGTTTTGTCGGGGGCTGAAATGTCGTGGGTACTAAGTAAAATTCTCGTAACATTTGTATTAGTAAAAGTTGGGGAGGCTGCAAAAAATATCTAAATTTATTTAAGAGGTCGCAAATACCAAAAGGTTGTCAGTCACTTTTCACTATCTTGGTGAAATCACGATAGAAATAACATCTATTAAATAATTAATAGAGTAAAGGGTGTGTAGTTTCACAGTGAATGAAATAAAACTCAAAGAGGTTTATACAAACAATATATTTCGGATTATTAGTCCATCATTTGCTTTCAAGCAAGTTAATACTGTATTATACTGCTGAATTATAAATTATTTATTTATAACGAGATTATAGTTTCGAGGGCTTTGCCTCTTCATCATCATCAATATTTTTTGGTGAATTATTGTATAATTTTAAAATTTCTAACAAAATACTAATTTTTTAGTCTCGTTATAAATAAATAAAATTTATAATTCCCAGCAGAAGATACACTTTATTGTCTCTTTCAGTTTTTTTTTTAAGTAAACTTTTAATAATTTTTTTCGAGTTGTTAAATACTTATATATTTATGTTATGTTATTTTTAAATAATATTATTATAATTAATGTTTAGTTTTTTTTTTTTTTTTTATTCAGATTTTGACTAAGTATTTTATTTTTCGATTTAGCCGTAGGCAAGGCCCGCCAAAAGAAGTTATCTATCTCGCTGAGTAACTATTAAAATAGAAATAATAGAAAAAAGGAATAAATAAAGATGATTCGGGAATCTTTGGACTAATTCATTTCTAAAAACTCTCAATATATAAGATCAGAAATAACTAAGACTGCTATAGAGAAGTCATAGCTTGCTTATAGCACAGAATTAGAAGAAATTTAAGCCTTTCTTATAGGACAGGCTGATTCAATGTGGAAGATAGTCGTTTTTCATCTTGAAGTGAAGGTACAAAAATAAATTTTTTTAAAAATCTAATGTTAAATTTGAAAAATAAAGAAAATGATGCCGTATTCGATGAAATTTGCAAAAAAAGTTAAGATTAAAAATATTTCAAAAAATGAACTTAATTTATTCTCCTTCAATATATAAAAATTCTGCTACTCTCGGCACAAAAACTTTCAATTTAATAAAAAACTAATATTTAAAATAAAAAATAAAATAATTTATTTATTTATTATTATTTCGATATTAGAAATGGTGAATAAACTATTGGTGAATAGCAGTGGGTCATCTTGATGGACCAAAAGTTGTAGGCGGTTAAATATGAAAATATTTTACATACATATAGAAAATAATTTACCAATAAAACTATTTATAGATAGAAAAATAATAACATATTATATTACAAAATCAGTCAACATACTTCAGACAGCCATTGATACGTATGCTTATCAATACTTATGACGTGTAGCCTTAAGCACACACACGAATTTTGTTAATTTGAAATTATTATAAAAATTAACATCAACACACAACACAACGTTTCAATCATTTGAATAAGGGGATTTAAAGAAAGTGAAATGTTTTGTTGAAATAAATTTTGATTTATATTCTAATTTCAATACATTCATAAATCAAATTCACATATTTCATTATTAAAATAATTGCTAAATTTATTTAAGCTTATTATTAATTCAAATTACAACATAAACTTTGCTAATTAGAAAAATATCACTACTATTAAAAAGTAAATCGAATTCCTGTAACATTTGTATATTAGTAAAAGTTAAAAGAGTCTGAAAAATATGTAAATTTATTTAGGATGTCGCAAATGCTAAAAGGTTTTCAGCCAAAAGCCACTTATTCATTTATCACTTATCTTTATGAAAAATGACGATACAAATGACATCTATTCAAGATATATAGAATTAATTTGACAATGAAAAATCTTATATTTATTATTGTTATAATATGGGCTATGATAAAGAATTAGAAATAATAAAAACAAATAGCCGCTAAAAACGGTTCCGAGAAAAGTTTTGTGATAGTAACTAGTTTTTGAAGTGATAACTTTTTGGCGGGCCTTTCCCTACGGGTAAATCGAAAAATATAAATACTTAGTCCAAAATTTGAATAAAAAAAAACTAAACATTAAATATGATAATATTATATTTAAAAATAACGTAACATAAATATATATTTAACAACTCCAAAAATAATTAAAAAGTTTACTTAAAAAACTAATGTTTAAAAGAGTATTTGTCTGAAATCAAATTATTTATTTATTTATTACATATGGTGAATAAACTATTGGAGAATTACAGTGGCGCCATCTTGATAGACCGAAAGTTGTAGGCGGTTAAATATGAAAATTACTGAAAAACCCTTTTCACAAAAGAGTTGTTTCTGATAATAGAGGGCAGCACAAATTAAAATAAAAAATAAATTAATAAGAATAATGATATTAATAAAATAATTGTAGAATAAAATATTATTATAAAATATATAAAAAATAAAAATTAATAATTTATATCTATAAAGAACAAAAATTTCTAACAAATAACCAGAAATTTTTATTTAATGTATAAGCTTTTAATTAGGTGATGACTCGAATAGAGGAGTATTAAATATATAATACCGGCCTTTGATAAAGAAATTTGTCATTCAGTGGGGTCATTCCTGACTTGAACTGAGAGCAAATGATGAAAGTGATAAATGATTAATTTCATGATTAAATATCACGCAGTGCTGGGATATCGCAACTCAGTTTCTGATTACTGATGCTCTGACCATTTTTTTAAAATAATAATTAAACGAATTCATAATTTTTTGAAATAAATGATTCATATTCATTTATATTCTAATTTCAATTCATTTATAAATTAAATCTCTACTTATTTCATCATTAAAATAATTACAAATTTGTTTGCTTATTAATAATTATTAATTCAAATTACAAATATAAACTTTAGAAAATATCAGTTTCTGATTACTGATGCTCAGATCATTTTCCATTTTTTAATCTATAAAGCAATCTAATTTTTTAACCACTAGAATTTTTTTGATTTCATCATGAGAGGGTCAAATCGAAATTTTTTTCTAGATTATTCTTATTTCTTTACTCTTGAATCATAATAAATTTCTAAACTTATACTATTTTATATCGGCACTAGTTCGAAAAAATTCTCTAAATTCAAAAATTTTGCAATCCAGGAGAGGAATAACAATTACTCTGTTTTTGCTGTTTATCATAAAGTCAAATTGGAATTTCTTAAGCAAACTGACATAATTTTTGTATTTTTATTGTTTTTCTATTTCATACATCTTATGGTGGATTTCTGATTTCTGACTAGCAACAAATAGTTTCTAAGAAGCAGAACGGAATAAGGAAAATGTGAAGAAGTAAGAATATTATTTTTTTTTTACCACTCTATTTTATTTTTCGTGAAGAAATATTGAAAGATTACCAAATATGAACAATTTCCCAAAAGCGTTGTTTATGTTAATAATTGTTGCCTGTTTTTCTTATAGAAAGTAAAAATTTTAGAAAAAAGAAATTTTGAATATTAATCAATAAATAAAGCAAAACAAGAATAGTACAAAATATAGAAATTATCCCAAAGGAACTAAAATGTTTTATTGAATAGTTAAAAATTTTATTTAAGGACATAGAACTCAGAAATGGTGTTAGGGCTTAATTAAATGAAACAAAAAGTAAATAGAGCGCAAGTCTTGATTAAAGAATTTGTCATTTAGTTGGGTCATTGATGACTTGATTTAATGAAGAATGTGATAAATGATTCAATATCACGTAGTGCTGGGAAATTGCAATTCAATTTCTGAATACAGATACTTTGATCATATTTTTAAAAACATCCAATATATGCTTTTTTAACTGCTTTTTTAACTACTGTACAAAACTAGAAAATTTGGTCGTTTCAATTCGAAAACTTTTTCTAAGTTTAAATTTTTTCAGATTTGTTAAATAATAGTAAAGCATCATGCAAGGTAAAACATCTTTAATAAAGATAAAAGTAAATAAATATTATATGAAATATTCATTTACTATGAGTTAAGATTCTAGGTCACTTGTTTCACATTAAGATTAAAAAAATAAAAGATTAAATTTTTCAATATATATATTTTTAGATGAAGTCACTTCAGAAAGTACAGAGTTATAATAATAATAATTCTGTACTTTCCTGAAGATGAGCTATACATCTAAAATATATATATTGAAAAAAATTAATCTTTTATTTTTTAATCTTAATGTGAAACAAGTGACCTAGGAATCTTAACTCATAGTAAATGAATATTTCATATAATATTTATTTACTTTTATCTTTATTAGCCATGATTATTATATCTCTATTAATTTATTAGCTTGACTGTAAGTATAATTAATCATTAATCTCAGTTTAGATGCATTAAGTTTATTTTTTAATTAAATTAGAAACAATTATTTAAAAATAATTATAAACTTACAATAAATAGAAACTAGAATGGAAAGTCCGCTTTTGGAATAGATCAGATGAACAGAAAACTAACCTAGAATAAAAAAGAAAAAAATAATATAATTAATTTGTGAATATATTTAATTTTTTATATATTTAATAATAATTTTATATATTTTTTTCTTAGACACCTCTAGTTAAAGAACATATTTAGTATATTTATTTCTTGCATTATATAAAAACATATAAATTATATATTATATGTAATTAATAATTAATAGAGATTGTGGTGTTGCTGCAAGGTGACACATCTTTAATAAAAATAAAAGTAAATAAATATTTTATGAGATATTAATTTACTATGAGTTAATTTTCTACGTCACTTATATCTAATTCGTAATTCTGTATTCATCTTTACTTAACCACCTAAGAATCTTTCAGAAATTAATTAAAATTTAGTAGTGACCTATCTCTAACAATATTTATCACCTCTAGTAATAAATGCCAAAATCTTGTGGAAAACACTAGATAAATTTAATTCTTTTTCATTAATTGGTATTTCAACTCGAAAGAATTTTCATTTGAATAGATATACCTTAGAAATAATATATTTAAAAGAGATTCAACTGAAACAGCGTTCCTTACTACCATCTACATTTTTACTTAAAATCTTTAAGACATATCGCCTTCCTTATGTCAGAGCCATCAATGTGCAAAAACTTTGCTTTGAGTTATTGTTATTTGAAAATTTTCTTGAAAGCAATATAAATAAATTCTTGAAATATAGACCCAAAGTTTGAGGGTAATTTAATGATTCTATCATATATGTCTGTCAGGGATAGAAAGTATGTCAAAAGTTATATAGAAAAATAATATTAGTGTATAAATCGAAATTTGCACATTCGTGGTTCTGCCATAAGGGCGGCTATACTCGTATGTTTTCGACAGCATCAAGATTCTATAATTTGGTTCTTTAGGAAACTAAATTGTACAAAAATCTAGGAGAAAGAAGAAAGAGCATAATTCAGATATGGGGGAATAGTCTTGTATCTATTCGATGGATTATTGAGGAATATTTCAGTAGGTGAGGTAGTAGAGAAAATCTAAAAATTTTCCAGGTGGATTTCATAAATCCCCAATCCTATTTCAGAATTGAAGGGTTTGCTGCAAAAAGGAGGTAGCTCCATCCTATTGATGTTGGGAGATATTAACACTATCTTGTGCAAAAAAAAAAAGATTTTGTTTGGTACAAGAAGGATGTAGATCCAATCGTTATTTCCAGCACAGATGGAGCTGCCCGTCATTTTGAATTTTGTCGTCGTTTTGAATTTTTTAAACGTTTTTTTTTTGTTTGCCAAAAAAACTGAAAAAATTGGAGCTACCTCCTTTTGGCAGCAAACCCTTCAATTGAATATCAAAAAATCACAATTGTATTTCAGAAACCTCAATGAACAATAGATAATCACATTTGTATTTCAGAATTCTCAGGTGAATATTAGAAAATTATAATTGTATTTCAGAAATCTCAAGTAAATATTAGAAAATCACAATTCAGAAATGTATTTCAGAAATATCAATTCAATTTAAAAAACCTCAATTATATTTCAGAAAATATCGATTGTTTGAGTTAGCTGTTTATACAGATTTTACACTTCAAATTGAGCATTTTAATGTATTTTGTAAAAAAAAATTAACGTACATAAGATATCGTCAGTGTGAAAATTTGCCCGTATCTTATGTTGTTAAGACCAACTGTGTTTAGTCAGTCTTTTTTGTTTAATTGTACATATCATTCAGGGAAGTTTTTAAAAACTAAACTTAGGTAATTATGTAATACATACTACTACATACATATTGTAATTAATCAAGATTTAGATAGTATTTGGACTATTTTTAATTATTTTAGTGTGACAAATTTATGTTATAGGTAATTATATAATTTAACTAAATCTTTTTCATTAAGAATAATCCTTAATTATAGTTTACATGGAATACCGAGCGATATTGGGTAATTTTTCGATTCAGTTAAAAGCGATATATTAATAATGTTTTTAATTTTAAATTCAAGTAAAAAGGTCGATTTTTTTTTCGAAGCCAAAATAAAATAAAATTGAAATAAAACTTAATTTATATTTTTTCCAACGTTTGCACCCGCTATGGCCATCATCAAGACGTATCACTGGCCACAAAGTTTTGAATGTAATTGCAATTAAAAACAATATATACACCGAGGTTCTTTCGTTGACCCTTTAAAATCCTGAAGAAGGAGGTACGATCCTAGAATCCTTCGAATTGTCGGATTTTTTAAGAGAATGAAATTGATATTCTAATAAATTATTTTATAGAAAAATATCTTTAATTAATTAAATTGGCAAATTCTAATATATAATAATATTTGTAATGATCTATTGGTGGAATTTAAAATTAAAAAACCAATTAATAATTAAAAGGAAATTGAATAAAAATGTAATTATACATTTGTATCGAGACAACCACCTGTGAATAATTAATTCAATTAACAAAAAACCCATCAAAAACAATTTAGCCGAAGATGAGACCGTGACAGATCGAATCGCCAACACAAATAACACCTAACCAGTGAATTTCATCCAAATCGTTAGAGCCGTTTTCGAGAAACCGATTCTATATATATATATATATATATATATATATATATATATATATATATATATATATATATATATATATACGAGCTTTTCGTGCGTGCCTTCGGCACGCCCTCGAACTCGGCCCTCCGAGCTGGTGCCCTGGCGTGCGGCGTCTCGGTCCAAAAATTTTATTCCTCTTAAAAAACCACACTCCAAATGTATATCTGTAAACTTCCGAAAATACATAGTCTCTTAAAAGTTTCGCTTCATTTTCGTCCTGACACAGCTACAGAAATGAGGCTCTAGATATATGAATCTGGGAATATTTTTTTTTCTATAATCTACAGCATTGTGATATTTTTTGTGTGGAAATAGATTTATTTAAATAAGTGGTATCGTGTGAGGAGGAATTATATTATATCATTTTTTTAAAATTTGGGATCGATAATCGATATAAGACTCCAAATATTTAAAAGAGATCAGGTGTTGTTTGTATGACAGGCTGCTCCATCCAGTATTGCCATGAGAAACTCATATGGGCATGCGTGTCTTAAGTCGTTCAATTTTGTAAAAATCAAAAATAAGAATAACAAAATTTAGAATTTTAAAAAATTATAAAAAAGTGGCAAATTATTAAAAAATAAACAAATAATATATAAATCAAATAAGATGTGATTGATTTCTTTTTCTGTGCGCAAAGAAAAGCGAATTGAATATTTAATTTTTGATTGGTGAAGGGGGGGGGAGGTAATAATTATCAATATATTTAATGTTTCTTAATTTAAAATCAATTGGAGTCTTTCATTTCGAAATTTGAGTCCAAATTAAGATTATATTTCAAATTTGCCGCAAATATACCGATGGCGATCTCTCTCGGCAGCATTACGTCAGCGTTGCGGCAAATTAATCTAGACAAATATATATAGTATATATTGCTCGTTTATAATTAGTAGAGATTGTGGTGTTGGTGCAAGGTGAAACATCTTTAATGAAGATAAGAGTAAATAAATATTATATTTAATATTCATTTACTATGAGTTAAATTCTTGGTCACTTGTTTCACATTAAAATTGTGATGTGAAACAAGTGACCAAGAATCATTAACTCATAGTAAATGAATATTAAATATAATATTTATTTACTCTTATCTTTATTGCTCGTTTAATATAATAAGATATAATAAGATTTATGTATTAAATTATTATGTTCGTAAATGAATAACCAATGAATAAATTATTTAACTGTTCAATTTGATTTGTAAAATGTTCAATTTGAAGTGTAAAACCTGGATAGTTATGTTTATTTTCTGAAATACAATTGAGATTTTCTGAAATGCAATTGTGATTTACTATTATTCAATTGAGAATTCTCAAATACATTGGAATTATTTTAAATAAAATTGGAAAAGGTATAGTTATGATATTTTCTTCAGATAAATAAGGATATGAGACTTCAAGAGAAGAGAAAGAAATACAGTTAAACCAGCTTGGGATGATTGCTTTAAAATGTCGGTAAAAATTGATAAGGGGATGTAGAATAACTATAATTCAAAGTTCCATTTGAGAATTTTTGGTCCTATTATTTTTAGGTACATATTGGTGTTGGAAATATTGATGAAAGAAAGAAATAATGAAGGTTAAAACCTAGCCAGGGAGGAAATAGCAAGAGAGGAGAGAGAAAAGGGCACAAGTCTCGGTAGAGGAGCCAGGGAGGCTGTCACGCCTACTTGAGCAGAAAGCCTGCAGGCCACTTGCCGACAAAACCACTGATAAATTATTATCCCCACCACCGTCAAAGGACCCTATTATGAGAAATAGCAACAAAGAGATGTTTCCCTCACTGAAAATTCATCTATTAATTGGATTATTTTAATTTAAAAATCTTTAAAGGGCCTATTTAAAGGTACAAAACTCGATGAACACGAATCTTTTTATCTGTCATTCAAAATAAATATTTTAGAACAAGAAAAATAATTTCCCTCTAAGCGTCTTTAACGAATTTTCACATTACTTGGTTGCAAACACGATACACCTAGTCTCTTTATACCATGGTTGCAAAGAGGGAGACTGCAAAGTAAATTTATAGGCCGGAATTGGGGCATATAATGATATGTTATTTATTAGATTTGTAGCTGTTAAAGCTAGTATTTTTGTGATTAATTTTATCAAGGGTTGAGATTTTGTTTAAATCACACATATAATTAATTATAATTATTTATTGAACACGAACAAATAAAACAACAAAACTACAATGTTTCGATCGATTTATTCAGCAATCGTTTTCAAATGTGTGCTCATGCTTAAGAACGATCGCAGAATATAAATCGATCGAAACGTCGTCGTTATATTGTATTATTTGTTCGTGTTCAATAAATAATTATAATTAATTATATGTGTGATTTAAACAAATTCTCAATCCTTGATGTGTTATTTAATAGAATTTTCAAAGACAAACCCGATGGGGTGGGCGTAATTTTTTTCAGCTCTTTTATGTTTTGGATTTTAACTATTAGACTATCTGGCTTGACAGCGAAAACGGGCAGACTCCAATGTTTCACTATAGAAGTTGCATTTTTTAAGCATTTTCATTTGAAAAATGGAATAATATTAGTTAAAATTTAAAATAATAAGAACTTTTTTTATTTTAAGATTTAAAAGAGAAAAAATATTTTCAATCTGTTTGATGATGGCCTGATATGTTTGTTAAGAAGGAATATTGATAAAATGATAAATATGCAAGGAAGTTAATTATTTGAGCCCTGAGGAAGTCAACAAAGTTGACGAAACGTTGGCAAAAAATAAAAATTATTTGCATAAGATATTGTCCTTATTTCCCTACAACAACTTTATTAATAATAAGAACTTCAACGATTTTTATTTTAAATAAATTAAGGCACAATTATGATTTTTCTAAATCAGAAATTTATTTTTAAAGAATAATATTTCAAAGAAAGGTTGATTTTAGAAATTATTAAGTCTAATTTGAAGGGAAAAGTAAAAATTGTTTAAAATTAAGGGACAATAAATAAAAACAATTAGTAAATTATATTTAAGAAATTTTGGCTGAAACCACCTGGATAGACATTTTGAAAGAGAAAATCACATCAGAATGCATAATATTTCATCGTCTAATTCTGGAGTTGTTTTCAAGTCCTTGCCAAAGTCATTCCATATTGTAAGTCTGATAACTTATAAAAATGTTGATAATAATTTGAGATATTTTTAGGGAAAAAAGTTTATATATATATATATATATATATATATATATATATATATATATATATATATACATATCAATAGCAGCTGACTTTTCAACCAGGGGAAGCTGTCCAAAAAAGAAACTTTATTTTTTTTAATTTTATTTTATTCACCGCTCCTTTTTGCAAATTTCATATAATAGGGACGGCATCATAGAATTGTTCTTTATTTTTCAAATTTAATATTAGATTTTTTGACACTATAAATGTCTAAATGTTTTGAAATTTTAGAGATGTGTCGCATCCAGATCCATGGACAGCACGCCACTGTTTATACCTACTTGAAAATGGATAAAGAATAAAGAGGCCTGAGTAGTTGTTTTACACAAGCTGTTGAATTTTTTTGTTATTGACCAAAAATAAAAAAAATCGTCTTTTTTATCATTTAATAATTTTACGGATGCGCACCATCCACAACATCAATGGACCCCACGCCACTGATATATAACATTATATATTTTTAGACAGGCTTATAATTATTTTATAAATGAAGGAAAATTCGATTGGTATCGTTTAAATTTGGTCATTAGTGAAAATTATTGATTTTTAAGGTGTAAAGATTGCTCGGGCAGTATCCCGTAAGTCAAAATAAAATCTAAATTTTTTTTCGACTAAAATTAAAAATTTTAACATATAAATTAATTATTTTAATTTAGATGCTAGCTAACATAATTTTTAATGGGAAATATGAAATAATTTAATTAATAAATATAATAAATAAATGTCTTTTAACTCGAGTCAAGTGATTTATTTATTTTTAAGTGAAGCGGACTGATATTTTCGATCATTTAGATTTTAATATTTACCAAACCCTGGGTCAGAAAGTTTTTTTTTTAACGTTACCTACGATAATTTATCTATATATATAAAAGTTTTTTGTTTTTTTTCTCATCACACGATTTGCCTAGATTAATCGAAATATATGCTTTCAGCCAGCATTCCCTATTCCCTACGTGTTAAATGTCCGATTTTTAATAATTAATTACACCAAAACCCTTGGTCAGATCTTTTTCAAAAAATTATTTTATACGTATTTGTTATCGATTAATAACATATTAAAAATTCAGATTTTTAATCGAACATTGCCTTAATATCCGAGCAACCTTAATACGGAGTTTTAAAAATAATATGAGTTTTCCCAATAAAGCAGAGTTTACAGTATTCAAATATATAGATGTAATATTCATAAAAGAGAATTTATTAATATAAAGGGAAAAGAAATAGATTTTGCAAAGTAGTCTTTTGAAATATTTAACAAAAGGAATATTACAATATGAGCTTACAATGGATTTGTTCATTTCAGAGTTTGATAATGTTCAACCCAAATATTTATAAGGAACATCTTAGTTGAATAATATAATTTAAATGTATTAAAATGAACTAATATACCTACGTAGAACAAATGATCAAAAAAATCATTATTATTTTAGGTAAATTTCGAAAATTTTCTATTTTTCATGAGCTTTTACCACACGGGGTGGTTCCTGAATTTGCCTCCCCACCACACTCCTCTATTGATAAAAATTATTAACTATTACCTTAAATAAAATAATTTAGCAGCTGTTAGTCCATTTAGAGACAATAAATTTTTCTATCAATTAAATGTAATTTATCGACTTTTATCTTCAGCCTAACTAAATAAGAGCAATCACAAAAAAAAGTTTTTTTTTTATTTCTTCGAGCATTATTAGAACTAGAGGATTTTTCTATTGTTAACTCTGCAAATAGATGATAATTTTACTTTTCTTATTATTAAAAAATTGCTTTAAAACATTTTTAATTCCAAAAATGCCGTCCCGAAAAACGTCCCTCCTCTTCCTGAAGCTACAACATTGATTTTGTATTGATAAAATGCATTTCTATACCAAGGTTCAACTTTCTAGATCAAACTAGTTGTCTACAAAAGAGACAAACGTGAAATAAATTATTATAGATCAAATAGAAGAATCTTTATATTCTAATTAAAAACACGTGTATTCTGGCTTACTTAGGCCCGATTGTATGTCGCAAAGTAAATGCTTTTTACCACTAACCAAGGTAGATGGTATATGGAGCCACTGGGATGGCCAATCAGATGACAGCCACTGAATATGCCTGTCATCTGATTGGCCATCTCAGTGGCTCCATTACCATCTACCTTGGTTAGTGGTAAAAACCATTTACTTTGCGGCACACAACCGGGCCTTAGTAGACTAGGTTTGGTCAAATTTTACAAGAATTAAATCTAATGAGAAATTATCTAAAATAATATTTGCAATTCATATTTAAGACATAATACAAATATTTAAAATATACCTAATATTGACGTGCTTAACAATTAATATAATCTGAATTACAGAAATAAATAGCAATAGTGTTTTAAATTAAAAAAAAAATTATTCAATCACGGTAATATTAAAATATCCCTATTTATTTATTATGATAGAAAAAATAAATATAAAACATTTTAAAGAAAAAAAGAAAACCTATAACAATTCATTGTTTGAGATAACGATAGATATTTTCTAGAGTTATAGAATGATGATCATTTCTTCAGAATCAGGTTTTCCTCTAGAGGGCAGTATAAAATCGGAGACCTATTATATATTCAAGATTCTATAGTTAAGAAATTTAACTACGAAATTCAAAAATGAAAAATCAAATTAATATACCTAGATAAAAATATTCTTAATAATATGGTAGTGAAATTTAGAAGAAAACAGTAAAATAAAATTTTATTTAGTTGGAAATTTAAAGCATCAATAATATATTATATTACAAAATCAGTCAACAGGCTTCACAGAGCCATTGATACCTAATACCTAGAATTATAAATGCCACATAAGTTATCACTTCTGTCGTATGGCCTTAAGCACAAACCCGAATTTTGTTAATTTGAATTATTATGAAAATTAACATCAACACACTACATAACGTTTCAATCATCGAATAGATGAACGAAGGGAAGTGAAATGTTTTAAGGAAATTCTTAAAATGAAATAAAATTCTAAATTAAAATTAACTCATTTCATTCTTATTAAAAAAATTAGAACTTCAATATTTTACATATGTTTTTCCGTCCTGTATCTGAAAAATAGAGAAACGATTCGAACAAAACATTCTTTTGAGAGAATGATATCATTTGTTCAGCTTTATGTAAATTTTTTGAAAATTTTTCGAAAAATTACTGAAAAACCTTTTTCCCAAAAGGGTTTTTTCTGATGATAGAGGGCAGCACAAATTAAAATAAAAAAATAAATTAATAAGAATAATAATATTAATAAAATAATTGTAGAATAAAACATAATTATAAAATATATAAAAAATATAAAAAAATTAATAATTTATACTAAAAAGAATAAAATGTCTCAACAAATAACCAAAAATTTTAATTTAATGTATAATCTTTTAATTGAGTGATGACTCGAATATAGGAGTATTAAATATATAATACCGGCCTTTGGATAAATAAGTTTGTCATTCAGTGGGGTCATTCCTGACTTGAACTGAGAGCAAATGATGAAAGTGATAAATGATTAATTTCATGATTAAATATCACGCAGTGCTGGGATATCGCAACTCAGTTTCTGATTACTGATGCTCTGACCACTTTTAAAATAATTTAAAAAAGCACAATTATAAATTTTAACTTACCTCACTAGTTTATTTAACCTGTGAGTAAAGTTTAAGAATTGTATTTACAGAATAAAATTAACATCATTTATCTTATAGGTAAATAATGATAATGATTTGATTTAGAGCTTATTATAGTTTTTATTTTGAGTTTGAAAAACTATCATTAGACAAATCGTCACAAAAACATTCAAAGTTCGATTTTATTTTAAATTTCCCAAAAGGGTTGCTCAACCCAAAAATATGTTCAAATTTATTGATTATAAATCATTTGAACAATAACTTATAAAATTTTGAAAGAAATGCAAAATTAATTAAATTAAATTAAAACAGGGGGCGCTGAGGCCGTCGGTATATTTCTGTTTTAAACCGATATAAACATGAATTACACATGATTGCCGCAGTTAACCTATAATCAGAGTGGGTGCTCATACTTGAGGACGATCAGAGAATAAGTCGATCGAAACGTCGTATTTATATTGTATTTATTTGTTTCAATAAATAATTATAATTAATTATGTGTGATTTAAATAAAAATTCAAATTTTAATCAAATTAATCACAAAAATAAAAGCTTCAACAGCTTCATTACTAATAATTAAATATCTTAAACATTATCTACATATGAGGGTAAGAAAATACACTTTATTTGTATTCTTCTGAAATGTTTGACATTCTACTTTATTTAGATTTAAATTAAATTAAATAAGTAAAGATTTAAGAATAATTAAAGTTTGTTTTTTTGTTTAGACTTGTTCAGATAGTTGATAAATTTAGTTAAAAATGTTCCATTTATGGAAGGGATTTGCCATTTTTTAGGTTTTCTCGACAATAGCCAAGGATTAATATTTTTTAAGATCCAAAAACACCTTTCTTTCCCTTTATCAATTACTAAATAATCTTAGATATTTCCATGAATTTTTATCATAAAAATAAATATCTTGCATGTGAATTGTTTTTTCGAAATCACTTCTCTGAGAAGAAGTTGAATAACGAAAACGGAGAAGTCTCAAAAGCCCATAAATGGGTAGATATAATAGATGGTTGAAGATGAAGAATGATGAGGTGCCAGATGGTTAACCAACTAAAAGTTTCCCTTAACTTAACACACTCCAGGTACAGAATTTAATGATCTATTTTGCAAACATATTTTTTTTGTTTACTTTACCTACTATAAGGTAAAATTGAAATCATAAAGAAATTTTTTTTAGTCTTTAAGGTTTATGGAATCCTGAGTTCAAAAATGTGGTTTATAAACTAGGTATATCTGAACAAATTTTGAGTGCTCTCTACTTAAAAATGGAAGATTTTTTACAATCGTAAAATATGGGTGCTGTAAATTTGATAATGAGATTTTGTATCCCAATGACTTTATTAGGAGCCGAATTCAGACTTGTTTTAGCAAAAAATTTCCAGTCTTTTTTGAGAAATTTTCAAATAGAAAATATCTTGATAAAGATATTTTTGACCTTGGGGTTCTTATCAGTAAAGGGGTGAACAGCGATTGGAATTAGGTATACACCCTCTTTGGAATTATGTGGAATTCATTAGATAATTCCCCTTAATCTATTGTCTTCTACTTGGAAATGAAAGTGGAAGTAGGTGTACAGGATATTAGGTCGCGGTTCACCCCTCGTTATCAGTTTACCCGGTATCCATGACGTTGGGAGTGTATTCATAAATAAAGATACCTATTATAGCCGGTGAAATTTGTAAATAGTGCATGTGAGTCCTGAACTAGAAAATCCGCCGTATACAAATTGATATAGTACTATTCTATCATTCACCCAATCCCCCAATAAAAATCTCATAAAAATGTTCATTCTATAAATATATTGACATTATCTCCGATTTTAGGCAGAATCTGTATATTCAAAATTTCTTAAATATTAAAGTATGAATGGTGAATTTCACCCTAGTGTAGCAATTTTAAATAAAAAAATAAATTTGATCTGAATCGCCATATCAGTATTTTTATTTTTTTATTATTATTCATATTTTTGATTGATATTTTTATACAGTTCGCATATTATAGATATTGAATGTTTCGGATTTCCACTTTCATACTCGAAAAGGGCCTTGGGTTGAATTAAATACTAGAGATTTAAATTCTTTGAGCTGTTTGGTTCACTTAAGCACTTGATATTTGGAAATTATTATCACTGAGTGTTAGTGCTCGTGCTCTCTTTTCAATTCATCTTTTCAATTTGCTGAATGGAATATGTATTCATTTAGGATTGAAAGGAAAATGACCTCGTTTTATAAAATCTATTCCACTTTAGAATTCAGTTAACATAGGGATAAAAATCACCTTGTTTATCTAAAATCCACGAAAATAAAATATTTAATTTCATTAGCTTTATATTAATATATAGGAATAGAGAAGTTATGGCTGAAACCACCTAGATTATAAATTTTTCTCTCATTAAGAATGGACAACGTTTCGACACCAAATTGTGAAGTCGTTTTCAAGGACTTGTTATAAATCAACCCAGAGAGTTATGTATACATTATCTGTGGACCCCCAGAAGGATAAAAATACAAAAATTAACAAAAGTGGGAAAAATTAGGAAAATGTACTTGACTATTGTCAAATTTAGTTTTAGTTTAGCGTTGTACCTAAGCGTGGAATCGTAACCATTTTAAGATTATAGAGTAAAAAAATAAATTATAGTTTAAAAAAACTAAAAAAACACATTTTTGTCAGTAATGCACTAAAAAGTATAAAATAATGTAGGTACCTAAAAACTTTTTAGTGTCCAATAACTAAGTCAAAAAGCGTGGGGTACTTTGTCGAAATTAATTAAAACTACCTACAGACTTCTCAAAGGAGCGGCCCACGCTTTTTGACTTAGTTTTTTTTCAGCCTTTCTAGCCATAGCCAATACTTATTTTTTTTTAATTTGTCTCTACACCGGGGGCAGATTTTAGCCGGATGCCTCGAGTCGGATTCGAACCCGGGTCCATTTGGTTAGTAGGCTGACACGCTAACCTCTAGCCTATCCGACCCCCCCCCCCTTGACTTAGTTATTAAGTAAAAAAAAAAATGTAAGTCGTGGTTTAATCAGACCAATGCAGTATCTAACATTATTTAAAAGATTTTTTTAAAAACAAATTAAGGAGGTCCTTTCGCCTCCAATGTTAAATAAAAAATATTAGATTATAACTTTACTTCATTTTTTATACTAGTTTGAGTCTCTATCTATGCTTTGGTGAAGTTTCAATCACACATTATCATGTAAATTTTTGAAAATATAAACATTTTCTCAGAGTCTTATGGAAAATTAAGAACTTGACACTTTCTCTTGAATTATACTACTATTAGATGAATAGATAAAGTTAAAATAAAAACTTTTTGAAACATACAGCTTTCTTTTTTTGCAATAAAATATATCATTGACCGCCGAATTTACTGAGATATTTACTTTAAAAAATCACATAAATGCTATGTTTGTTTGAATGTAAACATAAACACAGGAATTACTTAACGGATTATAGTGGTGTTTCACAAAATGGAAATAAAATTTAAAAATTTTAAAAATCTTTTAAATTATTTTGGAGATTTTTTATTTATCTCTATACATATTTCGGGCTATGAACCCTTCATCAGGAGGTTTAACAGAAAACTGACATAACCTTAACATAAACAGTAGAAATGCAGCGCATTGCCAAATCATACAAGAGTTATTATCAGCTGATTTGAATATAGCGAAAGGACCTCCTTAAGTGTACCCTAAAATATTTTCCGGATACGAGTGCGTGTCTGCTGGCATAACTAAATCGATAGATAGCTACAATAATGAAACCGCATGGAAGTGAATTTAAGCAAACATAAATATTTATCCCCATACATTTTCCATTTCTGTTGGTGACCTTTGCATCTAATCAAAGTGAGGAGGACCAGGTGCGGGAGGCAGATGTTATAGGGGCCCGTAGGAAGGAAGGGGCCTCCTGACCAAGTTGCTCCACCGTTTCCGAGATATCCTAGAATGGGGTGGTCGTAACATCAAATCATACGTTATGCTCTCAATTTATCTCCTGATGGCCTAAATAAGAAAGATGTAATTAAATGATTCATTGTTATTAAGTATTTTTTATACGAGATCCCTTTCATTTACCTATTTACGAGTATTATTATTATAGACATCAAAAACAAAGTTGAACTGAATAATTATAGGCCATGTTTTGAAATGATAGCCAATCTCAGGACACACTTTTATAGGTAGGTTGGTTTTATTGTTTATTCTTGCATTTACTTCCGATAGTTAAAATTATATTATGTGAAAGCAAAATAAATAATTATTTGACGTTAACGATCCAATCACGATTTAAGGGAATAAATCTGTAAAATACTAACTATATACTCTATTAGTTTTATACTAGATGAGTTTAATGAAAGTTGGTTTTATATTTATTCTGGGTTCATTAGCCTTAAATAACAATTTGTTAAGAAATTTAAAATTTCAAGATAGGAAAATTGCAGTGAAAATTTTTAAAATACGTATAGCTAAAACTACACTAATATTAAATAAATTAATCGATAATAATAATAGGAAATATATTAAAGTTTGTCTCTTTTGCATAAATAAAAGGAGTTCGTGCATTGTATTAATCATTATTCAGTTCAAAAATTAGCCCATTCCTTATATAATAGTACACTGTACACTTGATATAGTCTCATTTAATATATTCTCTCGAAATGGATTGTTCACAGTATTTATTCAACTCATCGATTCGAACATGTATATTCAACATTAAATAACATTTTTTTACTAAAAAAATGAATAAATTTTACTTATTTTTTTTTTTTGTAATTAAAAATTCATAGATATTTTAAACGCAACAGAAAGTGCACACTAATTGTAGCGTTATGATTATGATTGTAGGCGATTAACCGAACCATACTCTTAATCAAACTCGAATTTAATAGTCAATAATACAAATGTACTTATTTAAAACCTAGTAATCTCATCCGTACACTCAAAATAACTTTATTTGCTCTTTTGGAGAAAATGTGGAATTCGGATTACGTAATTTTATTTGAATTTTTCAGCTTAATAAATAAGAAATGCATTTAATAAAATCTTAATCTCAAATTATATTTTATAAAAACTATGTCTAGAATTGGAAATTAACAAAACTTAAATATTTTTAGAGGGAAAGCTCAATTATAAGATACAGACTCTATAATTGAAGACGCAGTCCATTTATGTCCATTTAATAAATAATTTAATAAGACACTTTTCTACATGAAAGTGTAGCTAAAGGCGTTGGAAAACTTATGCAAAGGATTAAATAATGAAATGTTTTTATTACACATAACACATAAGATAAATGCAAAGTCTATGATTATCTATAGTTTCACTAACTGGAAATATTTATTTTAAGCGGAAGGTGCAATTCCAATATATTTTCTTCTGTATTCCATTTTTATCTCGAAATTGACAAGTAAAAGTCAAAAAAACAAAATGTTTTTTTTTCTGTTCGTATGATTTATCATTGAATTTTATGAAATTGTATTTTTAAATTAAGGTGAAAATCGTTGAACCAGTAGAATCCCGATATATCGTATCTTCAAGGGGACAAAGGATAAGTACGATATATCGAGGGTAAAAATTAATCAACTGGTGTGTTTACCACACGACTTTCACATTTTCATTTATTTGAAGTCATTGCGACACTAATAATTTACACCCACTTCCTTTATTTCGTTTTTTTGATCTACTCAAAAACGGCTGTAACGATTTTTTTAAAAATTAGTGTATTTATCAAGTGTCATAAGTTAATAATTGTGTAAAAATTTTAATCCGATTGAATTAAAGGAAGGGGTTGTAAATTAGGAGTGTCGTAAAATAAATATTTTAATCGTTCATATCTCGTCTTCGGAAAGTCGAAGAGCCTTGAAATTTGAAACTTAAGCTATCTAGAGGCTACAAGAAGTATAACAAGATTTTGGATAAAATAGAAAACTCGGAAGTTGATGTTTACGTACGTAAGAATTCCTCCCCCCCCCCTTGCGTTTCGCAACCATAAGTCTCAGAGATACGAAATTTGAAACTTATGCTTGATATAGTCTAGAAGGAGTACATTAAGCTTTTGGTTGAAATCGGAAGACCGGAAGTGGACATTTACATGAAAGATTTTTCGTTTTTTTTTATTTTCTCAAAAACGGCCATAACGATTTTTTTTAAAAATCTCTTTAGGATTGACAATTAATTCCAGTAAGATGTAAGCAACTGTAGACTGGAATTGAGATGGCTGCATGCTAATAGTACGGTCATCGATCTAATAATCAACTGCGTTACATATCGTCGCTGTTATATCAAAATGTCGTATGTCAAAATTACCAAAAAAATTTATTGAAGAAAAACACTTGTATTTGTTAGATACATCTGCTCTCAAATTTTGGTATGTTATCAGGTGATAGAACTCAAGTTACAGATTAAAAACAAAACAAAATACAGTCGACTCTCGATAATTCGAAATCCAAAGGACTTAAGAAAAATTCGAATTATCGAGATGTTTGAATTATCAAGAGAAAAGAAAAATCAAGAGTCAGGACCCAGACAGGGCATCGCAATACTTCCCATTATATTCAATAGAATATAAATGTGAAAGTAAAAATTCGAATTATTAAGAGTTTTTATTATATTTTTAAAAATATGTATGAGCTTACATAAATTATATATATATCCTCAAGTAAAAATAATTAAAACGACAAAAAAGAACAAAAAAATTACATATTTACGCGGAAAATAAGGTGTAAACATTTCTAGGAAAAATTCGAATTATAAAGAGGGGAAGTTCAAATTATAGAACCTTGTTACCCCCCTTGTTACGAAAAGGATTTCGAGTTATCGAGCGTATCAAAATACCTAGCATTTTTTCGATTTACCAAAGTTAACAGCTGAAGGGTTTGAATTATCGAAAAATTAAAATTATCGAGACTCAACTGTGTATTTAGGGATAATATAGATGAAAACAAAAGTTTTTCTTAGCTACTGGAAAATGTTGATTTTTCCATACTACATTTTGATAAAACAGCGACGATATGTCTCTTCATTTTGGTGTTCATACAGGAATTGCTTTTAACATGTTAAGGCCGTTGGTAAATGTTAATTATAAATTTTAAAAGCATATAGATCGATAGCGATGTTATAATTTAGTACCATTATAGAAATTGAATTTACCATTCGGCTTAATTCAGTAAATTATGGCCCGTTCAATCAAAACTCCTTTTTAAAATAACAACCGTCCACTTGACTTCCTTTTCATTAATAAATCAATTACTCTCCCTCTAACCGAATGAATTTCTCCCTTTTCCGGATTGTTGAAATGGTTTATTATATAAATTGATTAGGGTGAATTAACAGAATTTAAAATAAATTCGATGAGGAAAGGTTAAATTCTTTAATCGTCTTCAATTGTTTAATGAAAAATAGGTCGTATTTGTAAGAGAGGTATTGAGGGGAAAATAATTCAGATGATCGTGGGTTTGTTTTAAGGGCAGCGAAATGTGGGTTAATCAAATAAAAGGGAGGTATCGACCACCCGCAAGTGTCGAGATTGATCGGCCGTGGGAAATGGGCGGGGTCCGAAAAACCATCCCTTATTTAATCGGAATCTCTGTTTGGATTGTGTACAACTAACCGACTAGCTGACCAGCAGGTACCTGGATCAATCAAAGGGGTGATTAGCATTCTGATCAGACTCGGTTTAAATAGTAATAGGATACAGTGATAAAAGCGATTAAAGTGAAATTGATAAACCATAATTTACTTGTGACAATTGGCGAAATCTCGATAGGCGTGTCATTTTGTCGAGAAATATAGAATTAATAATTATATGGAAAATCAAGCGAATCCACCCCGCCCAAAATCTATTGGTAGAAAATTATCGGCGGAATAATATGTATATTCTCCCTTAGAATAACACTTTTACTTCCCGGTTAACTAGTGCGTTGATTCTCCCCAAAAGGTTATGTCTATGAAAAAACATAAGTATATATATATAGGGTGGGCCATTCAACTTTTGGAATTTGAATCGGCTATAAAAAAAAACTAATGAATATTTTTTCAAAATTATGAGTTTATAGAAAGATTGGACATTTTCATTTATGAATGAAACACAAAATCATTATTCGATTTCCAAAAACAGTGCGAAAAAGATCGATTGTTACGTAGGCTGTGTGGCAAGTGCGTCCTGTTGAAACCAAATGTCACCCATGTCATCCATTTCAATTTTTGGAAACAAAAATGTTGTTTTTCATTCTTAAATGAAAATGTCCAAACTCATAATTTTGAAAAAATATTCATTAGTTTTTTTATAGCCGATTCAAATTCCAAAAGTTAGATGGCCCACCATATATATGCTGGGCCATCTAACGTTCAGAATTTGAATCGGCTATAAAAAAACTAATGGATATTTTTCAAAATTATAAGTTTATTAGAAAGATTGAACATTTTCATTTAAGAATGAAACACAACATCATTCAAATGATTGGCACGGTTTGCTTGACAGTACTCCATCCGATCAACCCAATTTTTCAGTACATTTTCAATTGGGTTGATCGGATGGGGTACTGTCAAGCCAGCCGTGGCAGTCATTTGAATGATGTTGTGTTTCATTCTTAAATGAAAATGTTCAATCTTTCTAATAAACTTATAATTTTGAAAAAATATCCATTAGTTTTTTTTTATAGCCGATTCAAATTCCAAACGTTACATGGGCCACCCTATTTTATTTTCAATTTTAATTGGACATAATAAAAAAGTGTTATTACCTTACATTATAAAAATAAAATAATAATAAATCACTAAATTGTGTTTGTTTTTTCTAAAGTAAAGAAAATTAAAAAAAAATTAAATTTAAAATTCTAGGTAGGTTTCACAAAAATAAAAGACATTTGGTTGATTTCATTTTAACAGTGAAGGGTTGGGAGAATATTCAGAATTTGGAACGAAGATATGTCCGGTTAGATTTGAAGGAAACAAGACTGTAGGATTTGGGGAAGAACAGAAGTTGCAGACAGAGAATAACAATATCTATTATACACGTTTTAGGGATAAGCGAAATAATGAATATATTGGTTCTACTTTTTTTCTAAATTAGCCGCAGAGGGACGTTTGTGACCTCGTATTACGCGCTAAGGATGCTTATAACCTTATGAGATAATTATTGATTTTATTTCATCAGAGCAAATGTGGAGGGGGGGGGGGCGAATAACATCCGGACTTAAATCAAAAGTTTCTTTGAAGAAATTTAGAAACATTTCATGTTTATGGGCATCGGAATTTTCATTTGGCTAGCACAGGGATGTCCAACGCGAGGACCAGCACTGTGATGAATGCGGCCTGAAATAAAATTATAAACTTCCTTAAAGATTTTGATGTAGTTAGGTACTGGAAAACTTAATTTTATACAATTTGACCTAGTCATTTATTTTTTCTTTCTAATATAAAAAAAAAAATGGAAACGAGATTAAAAATACAAAAAAGTGAAGAAAAAATAAAAACTTTTTCAAGACTCGGTACGCTTTCTAGTTAAAGCCGAAACAAGTTATTTCTTTTGAAGCTTTTTGTCTGAATTTTAATGAAGTTCAATTGAATATTCTCTCTCTCTATAACGAGTATCATTTTGGTCCGAGTGCAAAAGGCCATTCATAGAATAATAGAAATTAAGAAATTAATCCCTAATAGTCTGAAACAGGTCTATTCATCCACTTACAAGTCCAGGCCTGTTTCAGGCATCCTTGCCATACACCTTAGCTCTAAAGAGAGATGATTCTTTCCGCGTTCTTTTTAGTTATTTTCATCGAACAGATTCTAATGAAAGAATGGCTTACCCGCACATTAAATAATAAAAAAGCAAAAACTATTTCAAGACTCGGTACACTAGAGCTGCCCTAATAATTATTAATAAACTTAAATATAAATTGTTGATTTATGGCTATACTATAACGCCTCTTTAAAATCTCAATAGAATAATTCAAAAAAATATTTTCTGCCTTTTAAGCCAGATATTCCAAAATCTAATCAGTATACCAGGGCTCTTTCTAAAATAAGAAGAAATGGAAAATCTCCCCAAAAGTTTTTTAAGAATAAAGGCAGAATTTCAATTTTAAATGTGAAAAAATATATCAAGATTTTCGAAAAAATAATCAAAATTTTGGCATATTTTGAATACATTTTTATTAGATATATATTTTACCTGCAGACTTTCTTATGGAACTGCAATCAGACATTGAACTGAAAGAAAAATTTTAAAATGTCTCTTTATTAGAATTATACAAAAATTATCTACCCAGAAACAAATACTCCTAGCTTCACAATATTTATTACCATTTTAGAAATATGTATTTACATATAGGTACGTACGTGAAGCTATTTTCAAGAATTAAATTCACTAAAAGCAAAATTATAAGCTCAACCATCAGGTAAAAAAATAATGAAATTTCGAATATTTAAAAATTATTCTTCATCTCATATTTCTATTTACTAAAATACTCGTATTTATTAGTTCAGTAATTAAAAATTTTTAAGTGCTAATTGACTTAAAAACAAAATCCTGAAGGAAAAGAACTCAAAGATTGTTATGCTATGCCATTTTTACTCTTTGTCATGGTGAATATCATTATTCTACATTATTAATTTTCTTTTTTGAATAACAAATATCAATATAATTAGTATATATCTGCGATCTGAGGCCCGAGACAATTTTATTTCTTTAAATGTGGCGTTTTGACAGTTTCATAATTAAATAATTTAATTTAATATTATATTTCAAATGGATTTAGATAAACGTTTGTATTAATGGATTTCAATTTTAGTATTATCAATCGATTTATTAAAGACTCCAAACTATTAACAAATAGTTACTCTAGACAATTAATGCAAATAGAATTATTTTTTGTCTTAATTTACCATATAGTCGAAATATTGATTAAAATTTACCAAATATTTTTTTCATTTTCCTTTGATAATTTGTTTCCTTTTTACTTTTACGTTCATTTTTTCCCTTGACCTGGGGGGGGACTTCAGTCCCTTAGCCCTCCTTGTGGATGCGCCACTGAATAGAGATAGAGAGTTTCTATTTTGTTCACAGATTAAAAAGTTAATAACTACGATGGTTCGAAAACATTCTCCATTTTCAGAAAGTTCAGAGAGGGGCCGTGACGCAATACATTTTGATCTTCAGAAAGTACTACATATAATAATAATAATGTTGTAATTTATTAAAGATTTTTTAATTTCTTCCTATTTTTTCAGTTACAATTTGAGATATACCTAAATACACTTTCCGGCTCTAAAATAAAATTTCAGTTAATGTCTTTCAAATATCATCTCATTTATAGTATAAATAGCGAAAATATGTTTTCTTGATAGAATTATTATACATTCCAGAATCAAAATTCCTTTCCTGTGTCTTGTCTTTCATGAATATAAATTAAATGATTATGGATAATTAATATCTATGGAATAGTATGGAAATATTAGCATTTTAATGTATGAAGATATAATGTATGATAGATCGTTTATAATAAATAGATAGCAGAATATTATCTCGGCGTTTCACCTTTATTAAGTTCGATGATCAATTTTTGAGTGAAATAATTTTAGACAGAAAAATATCAATGTTGTAATTATTCATTGAGATTTTTTCATTTTATATTTTTTTTATAAAAAGTGGGGTATTCCTAAATAATGTTTCTGTCTGATAATAGGATATAATAATGTGTTTAAACTTTTTCAAACGAACTATTCAGCAGAAGATTAGAGAGAGAAAGGAGCCAGTATACCTGATTCAAGGTAGGTCAAGATTGAAAAAGGGATTGAAAGCAACAGGATCAGGTTCAGCTTGAATGCTCGGGCTGAGGGTCTTTAGTACCCTCTGGGTCGATATGGGCAAGACCCTTTCGTTGTTATTCATTTTAAGGGAAAGGTTTAAATATATATTCTTTAAGACAACTCTGAAAAATTTAGAAAAATAAAAGATTTTTTCTTATTATTAAGTTAATATTACCAGGATCGGATTAAACCTTGAAGAGGTCTCTAGACAATTCAAGTTTCGGGGCCCCTCTCTCCTTTTCGAACTTCCTAAATCAGTAGACAGAGTTAATATTGAGTTTTTCTTTTTTTTTTATATAGAAATTAGTAACATACTCACTAACTAATGTAAAAAAATAACTGTTTGTTACTTTTTTCCAATAGAAATTTTGGTTTCAAAAAGCAATATTGTAGGTACATAATTATTATTATCATTTCCGTCCATAATTTGTATTAATTTGAAAGTTTATAATAGGAAAATAAGGACAAGTTTTTGTGTGTGACTTTTTTATTTATCAACCAACGTTTCGTCGACTTTGCCGACTTCTTCAGGGCTTCAAATAGTCCTGTCACACATTCGTCTAAATTTTCTTGTTATCCTCGTTACCATTGAAGACCATCAGAACACAAATTTCAAAAATATTTGGCACATTCATAAAAACAATTTTTCTTTCTTTTCTCTTTATATTAACAATTTCATTTGATATAAAACAGAAATAACATATATAGAATGAGGCAACCCTGTTTTTGAACCAGAATATAATATTTTTATCCCTTTGACCATTACATAAAGAAATCTCAAACTCAAATAACACTAAATTTATACTGTCTTACAATTTTTTTACTTTATTAAAAAAAAAAAAAATGTCTTCAATGGTAACGAAGATAACAAGAAAAATAAAAAAAAAAAAAAAATGTCTTCAATGGTAACGAAGATAACAAGAAAATTTAGACGAATGTGTGTCATGACTATTTGAAGCCCTGAATAAGTCGACAAAGTCGACGAAACGTTGGTTGATAAATAAAAAAGTCAGACACAAAAACTTGTCCTTATTTTCCTATTATAAACTTTCAAATTGTAGGTACATTCAATTTTGATTAAAATTATTTTAAGTTTTGAATGAAATAACATCGAGTTTTGGAATTTAACATTTGTAAAATAAAAGTATAAGTACTCTTGAGGAGTATTGTAAAATAATTATTTTTTTCGGACCGCAGTTCTTGTGAGCGATAGGCTAGTTACCCTATGCCCCTGGACACTATGGCGCCAGGCGAGCATTTGACCCCATTGCTGAACGACCACGGTAAAATAATTTAATTTTTCAAATAAAATGTTATGTAATTTTTTTTAATATTTAGTAATTAATTAAAGAAATGAAAATAATTTTTTGAAAAACTTTTTGTTTCACCGTCATTTAAAAAATGAATCAAGTATTTCAGAGTCCAATTTTTCAAAAACTCTAAATGTCAGATTTTCTTGCTATGGCAAATATATATATTTTCATTTATTTTTTTGTTTCATGATGACTATTTTTTTCCTGGCCAACTCTTTAATTCTATGTCCAACTATAAATTAATTTGCATTAAAAAATAAATGGTGCCCGCCGCTGCGCGACAGATATTCTAGAATGTGCTCTTAGATACAAAAAGGTTGGGGTCCCTGTACTAGGACTTTAAGTGAATCCAGCTCTGTATATTATGTGTTCAATTACACACCTGGGTCATAACCTCCACATGAAATTTCGGGGCCGGGACCCAAAATCTGAAGCGGGCCCCTTATGGAATGAGAATGTGTTTGATTCCAGGCTGTTGCAGGGGCCATGCCTGGCCTAGATTACTTTCCTTTCAGCTGGGGTTTTGAAACATTTTTCAAATTTAATATAAACAAAAAAGCTTTCTAGTGGATTTACCCTTTTCGGAGTAAATGCTTTGACCCATGGAACTATGTCTGGAGATCAGCGAAGCATCAAATCTACGGTAAGCATGACGTTTAGTACCTACTACTTATAACTTTAATTCTCTCGTGGGAACTTTAGCATTGTCATGCGACAGCATCACCATTTGGCTTAACATCTCACAACACTTTTCTTTAAATGTTGCTTTTAATTAGATACGTTTTTCATTTGACTTTATAATTTATCATGAATTAATACGTTTATAAAAACAAAATCAGATTAACTGAACTGGAAGTGGTCAAGGCAAACTATGTAATCTTAAACATTCGTACATATTATATTCAAAAACCAGATGAATTAATATAACAATAGCTCTTTTAAATAATCTGCTGTTTGTTTATGAAGCGCCTTTTTGATTTGCTATTTTGATTGCTAATTAAATGAATAGCTATTTCCCATTTTCCTTTAAAGATCATTTTCAATGAAGAAGGCAATATATATATCGTATATATACATTTACAATGTTCTTCATGCTTAGGCTGATGTTTTGAGTATTTCTATTGAATTATATCTCACATTTCAACAAAACCAGACTTATCTTTAGAGATGGTGAGACTAGTTTTGATTGACAGCCGGTAACATGACCCAAAATATAATGAATATTAATTTTTATGTATGATTGACAGAGATATATAAGAATAAAATATGAAAATTAAAAATTGTTTAATTCAAAAAAAAAAAAAAAAAATGATTTTTAGCTGTAATCATGATCAAATATGTAGATTAAGTAAAGTCTGTATTTTGCTAATTCGTCTTAAGAAATGTCCGAAGACTAAAACAATTTCAAGAATGATTTTTTCTGTATTTCTGATGTCGATATCGACGATAACTTTAAAAATGAAAGAAGGTATAGACAGCTCGATCGAAGTCAAATGGTTAGTATTTCCAAAAATTGATATGATTTACGATTTTCTAGGTTCAGAACATCCGGTTGAAAAATGCGAAGATCAAGAAGAAAATCGAATTGTCATATGGGAAGCTTTAGAACAGTTATAATATAACTAATGAGCCAAAATTCTGCACTAAGGTGATGCGTACAAAGCTTACTTGATGTATTGTTAATCGTTCTATTGTTTATATTTATATTTATATGTTGATATTGTTGTTAAATAAATGTTTTTTAAATGAGATTACGAGTTCTTAATTAAAATGACCGTAATATTGGCGCCCGAACAATTTGAAAATGATAAAAAAACCTAGTGGACCACTGGCGAAGAGGAATAAGAAAAATGATTTTTCGAATATGGAAATAACGAGGGAGGAGATATCGGAGATCAAGGATGATATAAAAAAAGGTGAGCATAGAGTTATGGATTTGGGAGAGGAGGTGAATAAATTAAAAAATAATTTTGAAGAAATAATAAAGAAATTAAAGGATGATTTGGAAGAGGAAAGAAACAAGAGAATAGAATTGGAAGAAATGATTAAAAGGGAGAAAAATTCGGAAAAGGCTAGTGATTTCGAGATTAATAGGAATATTCAATTAGCAGACGTGGGAAAATTCCTTCCGGTATTTAGAGCTCTCCCAGAGGAAGATCCGAAGTTATTTTTAAAAAAGGTCGAGAATACTCTATTAAAATATAAAGTACCGGAAGATGTTTGGCTCATGGTGGTTTCGGATCAGTTGTTAGATAAGGCCAAGACATGGTGGCGGGTGGTCAATCAATTTCCAGCGTTGGATTGGAAAGATTTTAAAATGAAATTTCTCCGAGAATACGATAGTTTAATCGTAGTCTCAAAGTTAAAGGTTATGTTTTATGAGGAGAAACAGAGAGGGGACGAACCTATAAGGTTATTTATTGAGAATAAGATGGCTTTATATAAGAGAGTTTTTCCGGACGAAGATGCTGGTTCAATCCTTCAAGTTTTAGTGGAGATGATTACTCCACGTGTTAGATCGTCCATTAGGGGAATGAAATTCACTGATATTGAAGGGTTTATGCAGACGGTAGAAGAAATAGAAAGGGATTTAAAGGATATGGATAAAGAAGAAATAGAAAGGGATTTAAAGGATATGGATAAAGAAGAGAAGACAAGTCCCACTCAGGATAGAAGTTGCATTCAGGATAGACGTTTTTGTGGATTCTGTAGGCGGGAAGGACATGGGGAAGACACTTGCTTCAAGAAGGGAAACGAGTGGAGGGGCAAGGAAAAAGGGAGTTCCTTGTCCAAAAAGCAGTAGGATTCCCTAAGAAAGTAGGAATAGAAAGTGAGATCGCTAGTCATATTATTTGTTGTGTGAATAAATTTTCGGAAATCATTAGGCCATCAATGAAATTACAAATAGAGGAAAGTAGAAGGGCATTAACTAATGAAGATGATTTAATTCCGTACTGGTTGAAGGAAGTCAAGGAGGATGAGTTGAATATAATGGAAGAGGAGAAACTGGATGCTGGTCAGATGAAATTAAATCAAAATAAGGAAGAGTTACTTCATCAAATAAAATTATATTTAGAAGAATCGATGGATGGAGCAAAAATTATTGAAAATGGTCAAGAAAGGGGAAGGTTAGTTAAATATCATTCGAGTTATTTTAAACCTAGGAAGAAAGAAGAATGATCCTGTGGGAAGCTGCGTCCGCGTTCTAAGGAGGGGAGAATTGATGCGTACAAAGCTTACTTGATGTATTGTTAATCGTTCTATTGTTTATATTTATATTTATATGTTGATATTGTTGTTAAATAAATGTTTTTTAAATGAGATTACGAGTTCTTAATTAAAATGACCGTAATAAAGGTTTGAATTAATAAAAAACGCAGACAAAAATATACGAAGAGGGCACGGCGGCTTGAAAATTTATTCACTTTGATTTTATTTAAAGCAGTCACAATGTTACAGTAGAACCTCGATTATCCGAACTAACTGGGACCAAAGGCAAAGCGGATAATCGAAAATCCGGATAATCCTGATATATCGGTAATAAAAACAAAACAAATCCTGAAATAATCGAACTTGAATTTATTGCGATAAAAAAACATGTTTATATCAAAATTACATAGAATTGTTTAACAAAAAGAATTTTTGGTGAAATTATAATTACATTCTGACTATCAGAGTTAAAAATTATTATCTATGTGATGTCTTCGGCTATATGAGAGAGACGCGGGTTCGAATCCTGTCGGGTGCTCAATTCATTTTTTCCTTTCCAAAAAATAAATAAATAAAAGTGTAGAATTAGCATAAGAAATTATTGATTAGATTATTATTATTATTATTTATTAGATGACCAGAGGCCATTCTCTTTAAATTACATAAAGATTATTTAACTTTCGCGGCTCAAATTGATCTATGTGAACATTCATTAAAATAAAAATGTTTACAAATCTGATCCGGATAATCCGGAGATGCGGATAAATGAGGGCCTTTTAAACGATGTTTTACTGTACTATTATTATTTTTTTCATCAATAAAAAGATTCAATCAAAAATATAAGAAAACCTCTTAAATCAAAATTTACTTTGATATCTCAGGATAAGATGGCAGAGAGATATTTATGTATCCACTAGTATCTATCTAAATTCATCCATTTCCAAAATGCGGAAGATCAAGAATATTTAATATGTGTGAGCTACATTATTAATTATTTCAATAAATAATTCAGAATGATCGTACTTCAAATAAGTTTACTGCCTGACCTGTAGCCGGCTCTTAAACAAGTTTCCAGGGGCCAACATAGGCCAAGTGATTTATGAATAATATAATTAAACAAACATATAGATAATAAATGAATAAAACATAAATTAATTATAAAATGAAAATAATATGTAAAATTGGAGAAAAGGAATGTGTACATATTTTAAGCTTTAGTACTCTATTCGCAATTTTGATTAATTTGGTATTTTCTCTTCATCAAACGGTTTGAGCTAGAAAATTAAAACTTAGCACAGAGGTGAAGTTTATTCATATGAGCTTAGGTGACTAATTTGAGATGTTTATTGATATTTTTCGAATTTTCAGTGGCTGTCCAAAAATTTATAAATTAAAAAGGAGAAGAATTCATTGTGTTTATCAATACTTAACAACTCTGTCTGCACTCATAGTATAATATTGTAATAACTATTTTTTATAATTTTTTATGTTTTTCTATTTATATTCATACATTTTATCGTCATTACAGCTCATTAGAACTGAAGATGGCATTATCTGATTAAAGCCGAAACTGTTTTCTATAATTAGGAGTTTTTTATTCGACAGAAATGGCTTGCGCCTTTTTTTAGAGGGTCCTCATAACCTTAAATGATCTGCCAATATAGTTGTCTATAGAGCAGGGGCTCCCATAAATGACAGGGCTGATGCTACTACTGGCAAACAGGGAGCGTGCCTCATCCCTGCCAACAGACGAGCCTTCCTTGTACACCGAATAATACAACGAAATAGTTAATTTATTTGATAAATCCAATACAGATCCGAATTGTGTAAATTTTCAGAGTAAGTAAATTTTATTTAAAAAGTCTTAAAATACTAAAAATATAAAAATAAATCATTCTTATTCGGCTAGCTGGAGTATTGAATTCCCTCGAAAATTTTACATTTTTGTGGGTTTATTTGAGGAAAAATTATGTTTATGCATTGTGTTTTTATGTTTATGTTTTTATGTTTTGTGTGCTTCCAATACTCCCGATAACTCAAAAACAAAAGTTCGGTGATAGTTCGTTCGCCAAAAAATAAGAACTGACTAAATTTTTAACTTTCTGGAAATTCATTTTGAAAAATGTAGAAAATCCAAAAATCGAATTGTTACATGGGGAGATCTATCAAAATATGGTAGGTTATTAGGTGAAATTCGGCACACAACCTAGCTCGAACCATCTGCTGGAAAAATTTCAAATCTCTAAAATTTGAGGAAGTAGCGAATCTTAATAAAACTTTCACTATTTCTTTCAAATTGTTTTTGAAAAAAAGATGAATTTACTTTTGATTATCAAAACTTTAATGTTTTCTGCAGTTATATGATGAAAGCCCAACAATAAAGGTAACGTTTTTATATAATTAGTATAAAAAGTATTTTTGACATATTATAATTAATATAATAATAGATAGATATAATGTGTCGTTGACCTCTCAGTCAGCTGTTTATTTAAATTTGATAACCGGAGGCAATGACGAGTTTCTTCATTGAAAATGTAAAATACCTGAAATCTTTGAAAATGCAATCCCTGGCTTTTTATATTGGTAATTTATTATGATAGTTTTTTCATGTAAATAAATAAAATTACAGCACAATGAGCATTGTATATTACTTCACTTAGTTGTTGTTTAAACATTAGAAAGAGAGATGTTTTTTCAAAATGCGTGCTAATATTTTTATTTAGTTTATTAATTAATGGATTAATTAATCACTATGCCATCCGCTATTGCAGGCACGCTAGTATTGCGAGTGAATTCACGCGATCGTTGTCCGAATGAATCCTCATCCAGTGAGGTCATCACGATGATGCTATACCCACTCTATTTGGAAGTGGTTCAGCCAATAATAATAATAAAACTATGACGCACTCGTGATTTAAAAAATCTCGCGTGTCTTAAGTCAACTACGTGATTTTACCATATACCTGTAATATCTTGTATATTTATATAATTCGAATTCTGATAACATAACAAAGAGGTAATATAGCATTTCATCGGATTGGGATCACTATAGGAAAAACTTTTTACCATGCGAAGCAGATAAAGCATTGTAATCGGACTCGCGGCAAGCGCAACTTCAAAGGGTCCTAATGTAAAGACTACGGAACCCATGGTCTCAACCAAAATCACAAATTATAGTATTCATTCGGGTTGAATTTTAGGATTTAGGTGATGGTTTTGCCAAAAATTACATGGGGTCTCGTCCAGAGCTCGAAAAGTACGATTTTTTCATTTAGGGGGATTTCATGTGAAGCCAACAACGAAAAAAATGTTCTTTCTAATTGTACTTCTAGAAAGTAAGAATGTGAACAGACAATTTTTTTTTTTTTGGTATGAAGTTTAGTTGTCATGTTAGATATGGTACTTCTAAAGAATTGACGTTATTGAATTTCCGATTTTTTGGAAACAATTTTTCGAATTAAACAAATTATCAATAAAATATTAAACGGTTCTTTTTAATTATGAAATCAGATTTGAAATTGATTTTTTTATGTACAAAACCAGAAGTAAACATTTCAAATCAGAATGTTAATAATTTTGACGTTTTTTAAAAATTATTTTAATTTCAAAATGTAGCTTAAAGTATAGAAATAATATAATTTTCAGAAAAAGCAGAAGATTTTAATGAGGAATAATTTTTCTCTTTAAATGAATATTTAAAAAGGTTTTGAACCTGGTCCGGGGAAGCCCCTGTATGTAGTTATCAAGACCAAATCTAGGGGGGGTAGGGGGGTATGTGCCCCCGGCGGAAAATTTTAAGAACCGGTTTACCTATTTTGGGAAGCGAGAAATTTTTTGTAATGTAATCTTAAAATACAATCCTGTTAAAATTTGCTTTACAAGATTTTGTGGTTTTTGGTCTGTGACAGAGACGCACAAAGGCTACATAAATAATATAAATTTTGTCAAACAATAAATAAGCTTAGAAAACAGAAAGCTGTTTTCTCACACTATAACTTCAAATGATTGTTTATTATAACGCATTTACTATTTGTTATCATATATTACTTGTTTTATATATTTAGCACTGGGGGGGAGCAGCGGTCAATTCAAGTTTGCCCCCCTGACAAGAGACCTAGTCCCTGGTAGTTATAATGGGCTAATAGCTTTTTTTGCTTATTTTTTGGAAATATCTCTTCTTTTAAGAACCATACTTAAAATAAGGAATGATTTTTAAACAAATAAAATATAATTATTATTTATCCTCATTCTTCTGTCATTTAGCATTTTTTTTCCTTTTCATAAAGCAGGTTCTTGTGAGTTTCATACATTTAAATCTCAATGGAGTGTTGGAAAAAAAATATTTGTAACCTGCTTATAATAAACATATACATATATTTAAGAATATTAATGGGAATATTTCTGCAAAGTGAACAACCTCTATGTCTCCTGTGTGGGAGGACAACAAAAAGTAAATATGTAAATTTTAAAATTATATTTATACATTTAGTGCATTGTTCTATTTATAATCATCTTCATTGTGTGTAACAAGTGCTTGTGTGCACTCAGTATTAATTATAATTTGTGATATATTTTAGTAGAAGGAATTAACCTTGAAGCAAGAGTTCAAAAATTAGGAGCTTTATTTTCTATGAGCCCTTGTTCAAGAAAAATAACTACTAATATAAACTTTATTGTAAAGATCTGTTTGTCCAATTGTCAAGAAAAATTGACTTAGCCTTAGTATTAGTATTAGCCTTATTAGTCTTAGCCTTAGTATTAGAGCTGTTAAAATGCTACCATTTCTCCTCTAATTTTAGATGGTTACACACTTATTCGAAGGTTAGGTGATTTAGTTGGTTTCTATTCAGTTGATGTTATATGCAAAGCGATGTAACGATACCAATTAAATGAATTTTATATAATAAGATGAGGAATAGGATGGTCCTTATTTTGGGTATTTTCGAATTTTTACGCGGACCAGGGCTCATATGGTTGGAAATAAATAAAAAAAATATGCCCAAAGTTTCAAGTCTATATTCAATTATAACTTGTTCCCCCAGCGATGTAAGTTTCTAATCTAAATAACATGGGGTTTTTGCCATTGAAAGATCAACTTTTTAATCCGTCCAAAGTAAGGGTTCAAAAAATTTGAAACTATGTGGACTTTATTCTAATAATAATAGCTATCCCTCGGAATTTTTATAGATTTTTAGCTATTATAATTTCAGAAAACTTAGTAACACCAAGATAATAGCAGTAGTTTATCTAGGTGTAACTCCACAATTATAATAGCTAAAAATCTGTAATAATTCTGATGGATAGCTAGTAATATAAAGATAATGTCTACAGATTTTGAAATTTTTTGAACCATTACTTTGGCTGAAATATAAAATTGATATTTCAATGTCAAAAACCCCATGTTATTTAGATGAGAACTTACATCGCTGGAGGCACAGGTTATAATTGAGATAGAGACTTGAAACTTTGGGGATATCTCAAAATTTCGCTTTATAAAAACATCTTGAATTTCTTAAAGATTAATTTAATTAATTTGATATTTTTTATTATTTCGAACCATATGAGCCCTTGTCCGCGTAAAAATTTGAAAATACCCAAAATAAGGACCAACCTAATGAGGAATGAATTTAAATTATTAATAAAAGTTTATAATTTTAGAATATAATATATTCTCTATATATAAAATTCAAGTTTTAAAATATAGTAGGTATGTCAATCAAGATATTCTATAAATATATATGTAAGGATCTGAAGAGTATCGATTTTCACGTTGTTTGATATAATGTAATATTAATATATTTGTTATACATAATATTTATATATAATCAAGTGTAATTTTATACCAATATATTTTTTTAATATAAAGAGTCATTTTCCTCTCTCAATCCCTTGTTCGTGACTGTGGTTGAAAACTTTTTGCCTTTGACTTTTCTAAAACAGCATACCACCTCTAGTTTTTCCTTGTATAGGATGAGGAGGTGGTTGTTTCCTAGTGCGTGTTGAGAGCCGGTGGCTCTAATACAGTTGACTTGTTAAGTTGGTCGGTCATGCTCCACACAACACTTGTTACTCTTAGAAACTCAAAACAAAAATAAAAAATAAATAAACTTTAAAATATACTGTTTGGAGTTTTTATATTGAAAGCAGTTTATTTCGAAATCCCGCTATAATCTCTTACTAATAATATATTTAAAAATTTTGTTGTTCATTAAGAATTGAATGATAAGAATTTATTTTTAAATTTGAAATACTAGATACACTCAAAAATATTTATGCTACAGTGGAGTCATCACAAATTTAACACTGCGGGGACGCTGAAATTTCCGGTGTACTGGGGGGCTCCGGGAGTCGTCCCCGAAATTTTATTGAATTTTATATGTTTCAAATTATGCATTTTAAGGGTTTCTGGCTTCAATTTTAGTCATTTTCACTTAATCAGTTTCGTTTTTTAAAATAAATAGATAAAAATAAAATAAAAAAATACAAAAACTTAAAACCAGTGCGGGAATGGCGGGAATGACACCCCTGCTACAGATATAATAATCTTTTTTTTTACAATGGCTAACCACTAAGTTATATTAGGAAAAACAATCATTTAGTTGAAAAATTAATTTAATAGAGATACAAAATAATGCAATTAAGGTTTATCCTAAACAAAGTATTTTTATAACCCTTCCAGAAAGCCAACCTTGTCAAATAGTCCTCTCACTTATTTATTTATTCTCATCCGTACCCTATTTGGGTTCTGGATTAATATATACATTTGTAATTTTTACATAATCATTATAAAAACAATTATTTTACAGAATAAAATAGTCCTTATTTCTGTAACTAGAAATATTCTAAAGAGGCCCATATTTAAATTTTTTATTATTTAAAAATGAAGAAAGGAAATTTCACAAAAATTCGAATACACGCATTGAAGTCTCTTTATTGCATATCATCACCTTACTTAAATTTTTCAATTGACAAACTCTTCTTGCTCATTAAAATGAAACATTACAAATGTCTATATGATTCCAAACAAATTAAAAAAATTTCAAACTTTGTTGATCTTTTTTTTTATTGTTAATTATCTAAAATTATTCTAAATTCAAAAAGATGAATAACTACTCTAGATTTCCTTATCTGAATCAGACTCTCCCGTTGTTGCTAACCAAGATAGAACGTGATAGAATACGATACCAAGAAGGTATATGGTATAATTTTATTCCCAAAATTTAATATGAATCGTTTATGAGTAATCGTTTTCGTTCTTTCTTAATTAATGTTAATTGATTGAAGGGTTTAAAGGTGCAGGCAGTCAAGAAAATGAAATAAAAATTTATCTTTTAAATTTCATCTTTACATTTCAAGTTTAATATTTTTCTATTCATCATCAAGATTTTAGTAATTAGAAAAATATTAAGGCCGAAGTGTCGACTTAAGAAATAGAATTTTATTTCATTTTCTTGGCTGCTCTCTTAAACCCTCTACAAGTTATAGGTACTTCAAACTCGTTAATTAATAATTTTTTAAATTATCTAAAATAAAGCGTCCATTCTTTTTTAAAACGGAAGTCAGGATCCATTTTTAATTTTCTTTATAAAAATTAAAACAACCAATTTTATCCATCTAAATTCTAAGATTCAAAATACTAATGGAATTAAAGATTAGCCCATTGCTATTTTTAGTCGAGCTACATACAAATCTCTTTATGGATAGGATACACCTTTTACTTCATGGTTTTAAAAAAATCACATAAATTTCAGTGAGTCATCGTTCTAAAAAAGCAACTCCTGGATAACTGTACTTTTTACAAGGAGAGGGTTTCATGAAAAATGGAAGTGATGATCTAAACTAAATGAATTAAAGTGAAGAAAATTTGATATATTACTTCCTCGAGCTTCTTAATTGGAACCAAGCACCTACTAATAGTATTTTTTAATTAGAATATTTAGAAAATATATTGTTGTTATTTAATGTAAGAAATAAAAATTATATTTAATAAAATTCATAAATTTATATTAAATTTTGTCTATTTACATTTATACTTAGTGTCAGTTAAATGATTTCAGGCATGGGAAACCTCAGGGTACGTCTTTTATTGGAACAGCATGGTTTTATAAATAATTTGACAAGACAAGATAATTAAAAGGAGAAAAATTGGTTTTAAAAAAATCACAAAAAGAGTTAAAAAGTAGGATTTATTATAATATCAATTCTAAATAATGTAGCTAGATTCTCTAGGACCCCATGATCACAAATATACTAAAATTTCTATCATTTGGATATTTCAATTTTTTCGTGAAAATTAGATATTTCAAGTTAAGCCTTGCCATTTTTTCGTTTTTCGACAAAATTTTGTTTCGAGATATTTCAAATAAAATATATTTTTTCAATTCTCTATGACTCTGATCACAAATATACTAAAATTTCTATCATTTGGATATTTCAATTTTTTCGTGAAAATTAGAAATTTCACAAGGATAGCTTTGACATTTTTTCGTTTTTCGACAAAATTTTTGTTTAGAGATATTTCAAATAAAATAAATTTTTTTAATTCTCTTGGACCTCCTGATCACAAATATACTAAAATTTCTATCATTTGTATATTTCAATTTTTTCTTGGAAATCAGAAATTTCTCTAGGACACCCTGATCACAAATATACTAAAATTTCTATCATTTGGATATTTCAATTTTTTCGTGAAAATTAGAAATTTCACAAAGCTATAAGCCTTGCCATTTTTTCGTTTTTCGACAAAATTTTTGTTTCGAGATATTTCAAATAAAATATATTTTTTCAATTCTCTAGGACCCCCTGATCACAAATATACTAAAATTTCTATCATTTGGATATTTCAATTTTTTCTTGAAAATCAGAAATTTCACAAGGCTTGCTATTTTTTCGTTTTTCGACAAAACAGAGCAAACAATCGTAAGAATATATACAGAAACCTTTCTGGGATTTTATATGTTCATTAAATTTTTCGTTAATTTATTCTTAGTGACGCAAAAACAAGAACTAAATTAGCACAAATATTTTCAAAATTATATCTGAGGCAATAAATAGCCAAGCCTTAGAAATTTTAACGAAAACCAAAGCATCCAAAGTGGCTAGAAGAATTTTTCTGATGTAAGAAATAATGGCAATACTCTGGGAGTTAATCAAGAGATCCACTTTAAAAGTCACTCATTACAGCAGCAATATTTAATTAATAAGCACCCTTCAGATAAAATAATTTTAAAAATAAATAATTAAACCCTGAGAGGAGTGTTGTCAATTAAATAAAAATTTATTTTTAACATCAAAATTTTTATACGTAATCTACCAGATATTAATTAAATTCATATAATGTAAACACCATCGATTTTTAAGAAAACTCGAAGACGATCTTTAACAGACATTTCTATATGGTAATTAAATTGTGAAGTTTTTTTAGATGTTGTAATAAGTTTGTCCTGCTCCCATTTTTTTTCAATTCGAAGAGGCGTTCTAGGTTCATACTTCCAAATATACAAAAAAAAAAAATCAATCGATGTTATATGGGAAGTTATCGAACGGTTCCGGTTTATGAGCACTCAAGTTTGTATCAATAAACTGCACCACTCTGTCGAGTTTTCGAGTTTTGACTGTTCACTGTTAGTTGACGGAAAATTGAGAAATCCTTAATTTACGAAAATCGTTCCGAGTATTGAATTATAAAATTATATTATATTTTCCTAAAATTTCATTTACTTAAAATAAGCTGTATAATTTCAGGAGTGCCTTGAGATCCATTTGAATGGAAAATACATTATATTAATATATCAATCACTTTTAACATTATATTTCTTAAAATAAAATTTTATATTTTTCAAATTTCAGAGGGGATGTTCTCTTTGCCTACAGCTATGTTGTGAAAGATTTCAGGACAGTTATGATTCTTTAAAAATTAAAATTAATTTTTGAGGGTTATTGATTTAAGGACGTTCCAAGGAGATACCCTGGGCGTTCCCTAATATAGCTCAGATGCAGTTCGCTCTTTCCCCTACTCTCACATGCACAGAAAGGCAAAAATATTTTCACTGCGTCGTTTCTCGGATCTGGCAACATTGCATTCTTACCGACGCTAAAAGACAAAGAATAAAAAAACTTTCATGAAACAGTTCAATGCGAAATTCTAGATGAGAACAGTATAGTTAGATTGAGAGAATTAGCTAAAAATCTCAAATGCACCAGCTGCAGAAATTTTTTAGATAGGAAAAATTGAGTGATTTTAGTGCGACGTTGCCAAGTCACCATCTCTCACTTGCCATGCCATGAGAGAAAAAATGAAAACTATCAAAAGTACCTAACTTTTAACATTTTTCAGCAAAACGAATACCACTTAATACAATTATTTTAACAGAAAAATATTTGTTATATCTTCAGTTAATGATTCTCAGTTTTTCAAAATAATTTCAAGAAAATTAGGATTGTTATTTAATGAAACATTCGCTTTAACATCAATCGGGATAGGGTTCGCGTGTTAAATATGCAAATTTCAATGGTCAATATTTACAAATTTAGTGCCGCAAGGACTATTGAAAAAAATTTCTACGTATAAAGGACCCTTATAAATACTCTATGTGTATTCAAAGTTTTAAAAGGATTGCAAAAAATCAATTTATTAGGGAACGTCCTTAAAATGATCTTCTAAGTAAGGGGGAAAAGAATAGAAGTTTTTGAATGAATTTAGTTAATGGAATATTTGTTTAAAAAAACAGAGTAAACAAAAAGTCGACCTAGAAGTAATTTAATAGATTTGATTTAGTTAGGTAAAAAAAACGAACAGAGTCAATTCATTATCGAAGTTATTGATTGTTTGCCTCTGCGATGGGTCACGCGGCGAATGATATAATAGATAAGGCATTGGTGCTGGACGGAGATCGGAAAAAACGCAGAAGAAAGAAATGGAGGATGAAGAGGTGAAGGGCGTGGGTGGGAAAGAATGGCATTTCAAGACATGAATAGAATTCCTATTGCACATTTAAGCATTTTCATTCCTTCCTTATTTATACTATATATTCAGAAAACTTTTGCATATTTGGAAATGACATAAACCCTTAAAGAGAATAGCCGTTGCATTTTTGGGAAAGTATATTGGCATGTATATTACACTATTTTTTTGTGAACGAACTAACCATGATAAGTGGGATTCGAACAACACCTCTGGAATCGGGGCAGTATTAAATCGGCAGAACTTATAGTAGTCACCTAACTAAGAATTAACAGTCCCATAGATTGCTTCTGAAATCCATGGAATTAAGTGCTTACACACAACACACGCCAAGGACTTTCACATAAACCTATCAAGAAGAAAATGTTTGATTTTTTTTTTGAAACTAGCGAAAGAAAGGAGAAGTGGAAGAGAAATAGTCCAGGCAAATTAGACCGAAAAAAGGCTGCGCTGGCCAATAAATATGAGCAAGCTAGAAATAATTTGAATCGAAGTTAGGCATCCCAAATAAGAGTTATTTGAGTTCGAGACGGTTTTTAACTGGGGCTAAATTTTTATGGGCCTAAAAACCACGAAATTTTGGACTTTATTCAGATTTTTGCTTATAACTCGAAAACCATGCGTCCTACAGAAAATTTTATTCTTACCAAAATGAAAAAGCACAAGTTTTCGCGTCGAAAAACTTAATTAAAAGTTAAAATTGGTTGAGTCGTTTAGACACAATCTATCGTCAAATTTAGGCAATTTTTACCAACATGGCGGAAAATTGAATTATTCTCATTAGGTGGTCACAATAAACCACTCTTCGAATTTTTGAGGTGCTGGCCCCCATAATAGTGGCCAATTGGCTAAAAAATGAGATTGACAAAAGTTTCATCTTAATTGGACAACAGTAATCCGTGGTCCAATGAGGTTGAAGTTTTTGAAAAACTGCAAAAATTTGCAGTTTTAATTCATAAATTGAAAAGCCCACATCCTAGAAACTTGTTTCTTTTCTCATTTTCTAGGAAATTTTGTTGTCTTGAAGTTTTACTTGAGCCACTTTTTTGCTAAAACTTTTAGATTTGAGGATATCCAGCATTTTCCAAGACAGGACATGATCCGAACTCATTGAGGCTCGGGTTACCGTTGTCCAATTAAGATGAAACTTTGTCAATCTGACTTTTTAGCCAATTGGCAACTATTATGGGGGTCAGAACCAAAATTCGAAGAGTGGTTTCTTGTGACCACCTGAGCATAATTCACTTTTCCGCCAAGTTGGTAAAAATTGCCTATCTTTGACGATCTAATTTGCTCGGGCTAAAAAGAGATAATAATAAATATTTTATTAAACAAATTAAAATTTTTAAATATAACATACAAAGGATGTATAATATATAAAAATTACATTTTTTTAAATTTCGGCTTTGAGCGAAAGCTCCCCATCCGACTTCCTATATGTTTTATAATTAAAAATTGTTCTTTCCTTTCAAAATTAGAGGGAAAAAATTAAAAAAACGACTTCTTGCCACGATGTTTGATAGTTGAGGGAAGTGAAGATGAAAAATGATAATGGTTATGGTAAATCGAAATAGTCCAGTTCGTTATGAAATTATTAGTACCTATATGATCAGGTATTTTTGACTTGAATTTTATGTAAAGTTTTAGAGAAAAGAGATAATAACTGAGAAAATAAATTAGATATGAAATAGTGAAAACTTTTTCAAGACTTTATTTAGCATAGCAATTGTTTGAGCTAATAAGTTGGAATTTGGCATAGAGATGTAGTATATTAATATAATTTAGGTGCTGAATTTCAGCTTATAAGCTGCAGCCGGCCGATAGATTCCCATTTAACAAGTGGATTTATTCCTGATTTTTTTGCAATTTTGAACAGGAAGATATTCAGCTGGAAAATCTCAAATCTAATGGGTTCTTTATTTTAGAAATAAAAATATTTTGGAATCAGAACCTAAATACTTCGATCTTCCGTCCTTGCATAATCATGAGTATTGAAAAGATTTTGTTTTGTAGCAGAGTTGTTGAATCATGAAGAGAAACAAAGAGGTTTTCCTCTGCTTAATGCATCAAACACTTTGTTTCTCTTTATCATGACATTCAGACAGATAAATAGCAAAAAAGTTGAAAAGATTCGAGTGAAATCAGTATTTTAGCTCACTCGAAAACCATGCGAGTAAAAATGTTGACCAATTTATAAAACAATATGGCTGGAGCTAAAAGTAGATTTGTAAACAATAGCCCGAGTTACCAGCAGCATTCTGAATAATGTAATAAATTACAACCTCGAATACAACCAAGATGGAAAATTTTCCAGAGAAACCTGTACAGACCAAAATTCCAATCTTTCAGCTTGCGAATAATTAACTATTATTTATTTGTTATATATAAATATATTTTTTTAATATTAATATTCACTCAAAATCCCCAAAAAATCTATTAACAACTTTTCAGTTGGGATAGTCCAAATAAACAAAATAATTCAATTAGATCATTCAAATAATAACATGTTCATATTTTTTTCAGAAAAATCTTTGTGCTTCCCTTCCTCTGAAAAATATTCTGGCCCGTATCTGATAAGTCTAAGGTTTAGAAGTAGGTATTTAAGATCTGAGTGATGACTTAAATATTTCGCATTTCTAATGAATTTCGAAAATCATCATGATTCACTTTTTCAAAGAAAATATTAAGGGTCCATTTTTTTTTTTTTTTTTTTTTTTATTAAGAAAAACGATTTGAAATTCCTAACATACTTCACTTTCAAAGCCTCTATTTTGGAAATGCTTTTGTCTCTAAATTAAAATATTCTCTTAGTATCTCAAATGCAAATAATGGGAAAACAAAAACATCATTGGAATTTCCTAAAAAGTTCTCTTTCTCCCCATTTCACATTTTTTTGGTCTAGTTTATGTGATGGAAAAATTCCAGAGTCATTCAGACGGAATTATTCATTGTACATTCAAATAAATATACGATCTTTCTATTAAACTTATGACAACTAATAAGTGAAAAATATCGCTTCTATCTTTATTGAATTTTATATCAATTGACCAATTGGAAATTTTTCCTAAACTATTCTCTCTTTAACTTAATTACATATAATAGTAATAGCATTCGAATCAAAGTTTCGACTTATTATGTCTCTGGAAAATTATTATTTTGAGCCATGTTTAGAGTAGTAACCTAGTAACAACGAAATCCCAAAAATTTAATCCCAGAGTAATTAAATTTGAGACTTTAGCAGCTAGTATAGGCTGGAATATGCAATGCAATATTTTGGTTTTATTCAGCACCATGAAAGTACATTATTACTTCAGCTTCACGTTTTTTGTTTTTTAATATAATAATAAGATAATCTTTGTATTATTTTATATGTTAGAAGTTTTTCTTTGGAGACGGACTGATATATTAATACCGCAGAATTGGATGAAGGCAGTCCAGAAATAAATAAGAGACTACTTCCAACAAATAATATGTATTGGAAATGTTTTATAATATTATTTTAAAACCGACGTTCGGAGGATCTTCCCTCCTTCTTCAGGTTCAAAGGGGTCAATGAAGGAAGCATAGATATAGTATTCTTCCTTCTTGCCACCTCTCTCTGTGCTTGTTGACCGAAACGTCGGTTTCAAAATAATATTATAAGGGGGAAACATTTCCAATAAATATTATTTGTTTTAAGTAGTCTCTTATTTATTTCTGGACTGCCCTCATCAAATTCTGAGGGATTATTTTATCCGGATTGAAATACTTTTAGTAAATTGAAGGAGACAATAAAAGAGTGTGTCTTCTGCTGGAATCATAAATTTTTTAATTTATTTATAACGAGACTATAGTTTCGAGAGCTTAGCCCTCTTCATAAGATCCAATTTATAATTCCAGCAGAAGACACATCTTTTATTGTCTTCTTCAATTTATAAAAATTCTGCTACTCTCGGCAAAAATGAAATTTTCAATTTACTTTTAATTAGTAGTCTGAAAGGTTTGAGGCTCTATATCTTATTTAGAAAATAAGTTCATAACTAGGTTCAAACAAAATTCTTTTTCACTAAAATATCATATAGTGCTTAAACAAAATGAATTTATGATTTCTTAATTGAAAAGTTGCAAAAATTTTAATTTTTTATTAAAATAGTTAAAATAAAGTTTTGAATTTTTCATAGAAAGAATAAGCTCAAATTAAAAATATAATCTTGATTAAATGTGATTAAATAATTTGCGCAGTAATATAGTAATGCGAATAGTGATGGCTGAATACCAGTGAAATTAGCTAATGAGCTCTAAAAGGAAAATGGAACTCCCTTTTATTCAACTATTATTCTCTCATATAGATATCAACATCAAAAATGAATAATAAAAATGGTGAATGAACAAATCAAGAGTTAAATTTCAGTTTAAATCCTACGTAAGCAACTGTATTTTGCAAACAGCGCCAGCACTGTATTGAATTCATTTAGATGAATCAGCGAACAATAATCCTGGAAAGTGGAAACAAATGGTCGGTGTGTTTATTGAACTCACATCTGCTAATCCTTTCTGATGAATGCAGCACTTGAATACAATAATTTAAGACTAGGTCACAATTTGTCACAGTTGCTTTATCTGGTGTTTTGTTGTCAAGGCGAATGATTGCAAAGTAATTACCATACGTATATTAAATCCTCATTAAATAAATTACAAGACATGACAACAACTTTACAACTTTCTTAAGAGAGTTTTTGTAAGTTTAATTTTTAAAAGTATGGATCGAAAGATTCATTAAAGTGAAATTTTGTAGAATTAAAGTAATATAGTTGAAAAACCTTTTTATTATTTGAAAATAATCACACTTAAAGATAGAGAGTTATTATAGTGGCTGGTTTTTGGGTACTTGAACTTGAAATAAATTGGATGTTAAATTTTTAAAATCTGGCTATGTTTGGCATTATATTTTTTCTTCTTCCTCATAGCGATTTACAAAACAATAACAACAATTGTAAACTACATAATTGTAAAAATTTGACTTCCAATTTATTTCAAGTCCAAGTATCTACCCAATAACCAGCCACATAAGAAAAATTTTCAACATTAATATAGTTATTATATTTCATTTAGTCATATTCGAAGCACCGATTCTTGATAATTGTGGTGTGGTTAGTTCTTAGTGCGAAGGGTGAACCGCGACCTAATATGCTGTACACCTACTTCCACTTGTACTTCCAAATATTTCCAAGTACTTCCAAATATTTCCAAGTAATTCCAAATATTTCCAAGTAATTCCAAATATTTCCAAGTAATTCCAAATATTTCCAAGTAATTCCAAATATTTCCAAGTACTTCCAAATATTTCCAAGTACTTCCAAATATTTCCAAGCACTTCCAAATATTCCCAAGAACTTCCAAATATTTCCAAGTACTTTCAAATATTTCCAAGTATTTCCAAAATACTTCTAAAGAGGTGTACACCTACTTCCAATCGCGGATCACCCCTCGGGTGTCTACTTGCACTAGGTGATGGTCGTTTTCCAATCCCAAATGTGTTGTCTACATTCCAGTAAAATTGATTGAGGAATGAGAATAATGAGAGTTGTGACCTTTAGTTTCTGCTTGAAACGCAACGGCTAGGCTTTGAGAGTGGCCAGAATAGACAGAAGCTAGTTAACATCTTATTCATGATACACAGGGCCATCTCTAATCAATGAAATTTATCAGACAGCTATGAGCTGATGGTGGTTAGTTAATAAAAAAAGCCGGCCAAGTGTGATTCGGATTCACATATCAAGGATTGTGTACCTTAATTAAATCTTGTAAAATATTTGATATATCAAATCAATCATTATTTTTCCTTGATAAAAAGAAAATGAGCTAATTTAGTGAATTTTTTCATGTTTTTAATAACCGCACTGGGTTCCTCTCACATCATTTTAAAGTGAATTAAAAGTTTTTAAAAATTTAATCATACTTAATGAGATCTTCACAGGGACGTCTCAGATCTAATGTAAAAAAATATTTTCTTGCCCTAAATTCGGTTGAAATTTTAACACTATTTTTGATTTCAGGGAAAATAATTACATATAATTTACAATGTTCAAGTTTGTACCTTATTTAGTTTACGATCTATAAAGCTCTTCCTGACAGACAGACAGAGTATCAAAACTAATAGAATCCAGTTTTACTTTTGAACTGAACTCTAAAAAGCATATCAGCACTTTTTAAGTTTGAAGAGTCCTTTCAATTTTTTTTCCGACTTTGAGAATGGAATATATGCAAGATAGCGAAACTAAATACCAAATCCGAAACTTCTAGATTTCATAGTTTAGAAGCTACAGGCATGTGACAGACAACGAACCTCGAGGTTACCACTTTTTTAACTAATTTTGATACACAAAAATGAAAATAAATTGTAGTCAACCATTGGTTAATATAATTAATTAACCAAGTATAATTATTCACTAGCTCTTGAAACAAGCACTTCTAGGTTGACTTTTTATAACTAGGGAATTTGATATTTCGGCTCAAATATCTGGAACATGCATCGATTTGCTCAACTGACCTTGGGTTCATGTTATAACAAATTTAATAATTTTGTATACTTTTCTGAGATATTCGAAAATCGTATTTAAATGAAATACATATTTACTACATTATAATTCTGCTGAGAATGAAATATTATTGTTACTGCCACTGAAAGAGGAGACAGAGGGGAATGTCGCATTGGATTTCCTTCACTGACTTTTCAAAACTCTGAAGAAGAAGGGAATAGCCTCCGAAACGTCGGTTTTTGAATAAAAATAAAAAGATAGTATAAATTATCTTCTTTTTTTTGGACTGCCTCTTCAATATCCACTCAACTTCACTTATCAGTCCGTCTCCAAGAATTACTCCGATCTTATGAAATACATATTTTCGGCTTAAAATATTTGATATATTATATAATGAGAACTTACGAAATTGAAGGCTAACGTGCGTGACATCAATTGTATTAATTAAGACCCACCTGCAAAACAAAAAAATAAACAATTAATAAATAATGTAATGATAATTAGTATTTAAGAATTATCGTCTCTTTAATTGTTACATATTTATATTTAAGGAATGTATTGAATGATATATAATTTGAGGTCGCACTTTTTTACATCATCTCAAGTATTAATCCAAGACATTAGCTAAGAATTGATGGTTGTATAATTCAAAAATAAAATCTCTGTTCTTAGAAATAAATCATAGAAATAAAGTAAGATTAGAGCATTATCTTTAAAAGTATATGATGAGTAATTTTGTTTAAGCAATTTTTCCGAATTGATTATCGATTTAAATTTTTTCTAAATTTAAGTAATAATTTATTTAGGATATGGCTCGATAGAAGAAACATTCATCTATGTTATATGGTAATTATTAACGGATTTTCAAAAATAATAAAATATGCTGCTGGAAATTGCAATTTTAAATAGCAGTATAAAGTGAAAACTTTTTCAAGACTTGGCACTCTCTCAGATTATAGCCAGACCATGGCGTGCGGTCCATGGTTGCTATGGATGCGGCACATCCCTAAAATTTTAAAGATTTAGAGTATTTTCATAAATATATAAGGTCGACTTCAAAATTTCAGGAGGATCTTTAAATTTTCAAATTATAAATTATTATCCGTTATTTCAAATATTTCTATAGAAAACATTTTTTGTTTTGAAAAGTATGTACTAGTATATTGGTTTTCGAAATGAAATAAAATTGTTGCTTAGTTTAAAAGGGCAATTAAAATGAATGATTTTTCGTAAAAGGGTGCGGATAGAAGATTTGAAGTCTCTGCCTGGTATATTTACCAGTTCAAGCATGTCAAAGACAAGTTTATACGGGTTTTAGTCGAATAAAAATTGTTCTCGCTGATGAACTATTAAAATAGAAATAATACAAAAAAGTAATAAATAAAGTTGATTTGGGTTCATTTTGGACTAATTCATTTCTAAGACCTCTCAAAATATAAAATCGGAAATAACTAAAACGGTCGATTTCCATCTCAAGGAGTGTTGAGTTTAAGACATAAGATTTAATTTCTGACTCCTAATACCCTCACTCACACAAATCAGTATCCATTTAGGGCGAAGATCTTAAAATACAATTTTAAAAAATCTAATGTTAAATTTGAAAAATAACGAAAATCTGCCATTTTCGATGAAATTTGCAGAAAAAAAGAAGATTAAAATAAAATTTCAAAAAATGAAGGGTACTTTATTGGACAGCATCCCCTGGTTGAAAAGTCACCAACCGCCACTTATAGCCACCCTAGTAATAAATATGCCTAAGTTATGACATAGCCTTAAAATCTCAATCAAATCTTTGAAAAATTATGTTTTCTGAATTTTTGAACTGGAAATTCTTATGCTTGAGAGTCCAAAATCTTGAAAATTACTTTTCTTCAATTTATAGACATTTTTATTTCATTTTTTTGAACAAATTCAGTACTAGGGCCGGCTTGAGCATGCTTCGCATACATCTCATTTATTTAAAATGTTTTTTTTTTAATTTTTACTTTAATAACCACACTATTTTATTCTATTTTTAAATGTTTTTTGTATACAAAACTTTAAAATAGGTTAGTAACTACTTCAAAATAGACTTTGATTGAACTGCTTTTTTTGTTTTCTTTTTTGAGAATGTCGTTTTTTGGAATTACAGTATCAGAAAATTGAAAATATTTATATCATAAATAAGCATTTTACGTTATGCCTCTAGCAGAAAAATACTGAGCTGAGCAGCTTTGTAGTAAAAGTTAATCATACTTGAAAATGATAACAGAAATTAAAAGTAAAAGAAGAAAAAAATTGAAAATAAGCCCATACATGACGTATATTGCAAAAATACAAAACATATATCTTACTTCTAACAATCCATGCTTAACCGGTTTCACGTTTCGCCTTCAGCAAATTTATTTAAATTAGCAAGATATGAAAAATATACATACAAATATGTATCATAGTTATATTTAGCTCAAATGAAATGATTTCTATTTATAGCTATGAAATTATTACAACAAAAAATATTAAGATAATGGAAATTTATCATGTGAATAATATTGAGTAAAAACTCTCTTGGAGGAAAGTGTTTATTTGATGCGCTCACTTCTCACAGATTAATGGTGAATTATAAAGTAGGAAACGCTCATCTGCGAACTAGGTCACCAGCCAAATCAATTAGCGATTTTCCAAGAGATAATATAATACACATCAACATGTGAAATTAAGAAACAAGAGAATTATGTAATTAATTAATAGAAAACGAAATGAACAACGCATTAGGACAATACTTAAAGGATATTCAATAAAATTTGTCCATCTCTTTATAATAGGTTTAATTATCAAAATTCACAGTTATTATATATTTTATATTTCGGATCAAAATAAGTCGCTAAAATTTTGGAAATATATTGAGTTATATTATTTATTTATTTTTCAATTCAATTTTAGACTAATTTTATTTAGTTAGGAATTAATCAAGAAATTTATTTAAAAAGTAGTTAAATATAAGAAATTAAAGCACATCTACAAATGTTTAATCATTTTGCTGAAAATTGAAAAACACATTATTTATATGATAAAAAAAATATTAGCCTTGATGATATTTTCTTCCGATGTAGGCAATTAATAAAATACTGAATAAAAACAGCTGAGTTTGTGTGGTTCTCATATCGATAAGCCAATTGATTGCTTTATCTGTTTAATTAATAATTTAATATCAACCAAAATCATTTTCATTCATAGTACTCTCCTTAAGCCTCTCGAAAGGGTTCACAATTTTTTTTCACCATTAGTTTCTGTTTTTCTGTATGAGGTAGTCCAATAAAAAATGTATACTTTCTTTAAACATGTAACATCGTAAATATTAAAAGCATGAAATGTTATCTCAAATGGTATAATTTGTAGAAACTATGAGGCTCTGACAGACAGGGACGGTTTTACGAAAGGGTTCCTAGTAGATATGCAACCCTAAAAGCAGAATTGGCTTGAACATTTCCGGATCATATCCAAAAAAAATTCGGAGAGATTATTGTTATTCCTAAGATATTAAAGCCTAATTTATCGTAAAATGTAATAGAATTAATTATTTTATAATTATTATGATTTTTCAGGGAGTCGGGTTGGCCCAGTGGTTAAAGTGCATGCCTTCTAATCAAGCCCGACTTGCTGCAAATATTTGACCGGCTAAAATCTGATTCCTTCAGTGGAAGGCAATGGGAAACCACCCCTGTGAAAAATTTCCCCAGGAAAGTTATATTGGAGAGGATACTCTCCATAGTAATCGTCGACGCTCGGAATCGAGTATGGCATTTGAAGAAGATAATTTTTGTAATAAAAATACATTATATTTTTCAAAATTTCAGGGAGGGGAGATAAATCCTCACTCTGACTCCCATCATGTGTATGTTTATATTAAATGTTCACTCTAAGGATGTAGTATAGTCGTATTTCGACTATCCATTTTTGGTTTACTATGATAACTTTATTGAATGCATAATTTAACTTTACATTTTTAGAAAAAAATTTCTACAATCCCTCTATCTTGGGTTATGTAATAGTAGTTGTCGTAATCCAGACACTCATAGAGCCAAAGAAAAAATCAATACTTGATAATAATTTTTCTCCACTTTTCAGAGATTTATAAATAAAAATGAATAAGTAAAAATTTTTTTTTAAATTTTCATGTGTAATTATTTCAACTGTCCAAATAACTCTCCCCTCTCTCTCCCTAAAAAATATCTGGATATTGCGAAATTAAAAAAATTATCCAAGTTTAAATATCAACTAATTTAGGTCAATGTCAACAGTTACGACGACCAACTAAAGATTCGTTTATTTAAATAGTTGGTTAGTGCGGATTTCCTAATTAGAAAAAGCTTACGATTTATTAACATTAGCCTTTGAGCGTAAGAATGAAAAATAAAATAAAAATGTTATATAAGTTGAAGATAACCATATCAGTGAGGTGTACTTCCTCAACAAAGTTATTCACTTAGCAAGTGGAAACCTCGGTGCATTATAAATAGGATACCTATAATACAACAGATAAAGATTGTTTCCGTTCTTTTTGATTTAATTTCTAAATTTAGTTTTAGAGTGTAACAAAACAGTCATCGATGACATCATCATTAGCATCATCATTAACTAACTCAGTAAGCTTTAAAAACTGGAATAATTTAATTCTTCTATTCAGTAAAATAGACTTTGAATGAATTGTCAAGGTTGTAAATTTACATGCAGAATATTTTAACTAGAAAGAATATATTTAGATATGTATGAATACGAAAAGGTGCTGTCAAGATTTTGATTTCAATTTTGGAAAGGTGAGGGTCGGGTCATGAAACTTAAAATCTTATGCTATTTCAGGGGGGGATAAAAATGAATTTCACTTTCGAAAGTATTGGTATTCACTTCATCTAAAACTGGAAAAATACACAAGCCATAGGAGTAGAAAATTCGAGGACTAAATAAATCAACTGGTGTGTTCACCACACGACTTTCACATTTTCCTTTATTTGAAGTCTTCGCGACACCACTAATTTACACCCCCTTCATTTATTTCGTTTATTTTTTTATTTTCTCAAAAACGGCTCTAACGATTATTTAAAAAATTTGTGTATTTATCAAATGTAATGAGTTAATAGTTGTGTCTAATTTTTAATCCGATTGAATTAAAGAAAGGGGTTGTAAATTAGGAGTGTCGTAAAATAAATATTTTAATCGTTCATATCTCGTCTTCGGAAAGTCCCAGAGACTTGAAATTTGAAATTTAAGCTATCTAGAGGCTACAAGAAGTATAACAAGATTTGGATAAAATAGAAGAACCGGAAGTTGATGTTTACGTAAGTAAGAATTTACCCCCCCCTGCGTTTCGCAACCATAAGTCTCAGAGATACGAAATTCGAAACTTAAGCTTGATATAGGCTAGAAGGAGTACATCAAGCCTTTTGTTGAAATCGGAAGACCGGAAGTGGACATTTACATGAGATACAAGCTCTCAAAGAGTCAGGACCCAGACTCGCCATCGCAATACTCTCCCATTATTTTCTATAGAATATAAATGTGAAAGTAAAAATTTTGTAGTAGAAATTTAGACAAAATATAAATTATATTCATCAGATTGGGCTAATTAGAATACACATATAACTGACTCTTATTTAAGAGCTAGAATATTTATAATTCTCATCAGATATATCAATATTCGTGCTAGATTTGTTGGTATTGCATCTTGTCCAAAGCATAACAGATTTATGTCTTCCGACTCTGATTTTATATATCTAATTAAATAAGCGAGGCAGATCTGATATAATAAATTTTATATTAAACTAGTTCTCAGATATTTGATTAGAAATTATTTTTCCTAAGGGTGGACTTATTCGAAATAATAATCAAATTGACCAGCTATTGGAACTATTTTTTTTTAATAAATACTTAATTTCAAAATGGATTACAATGTTTGAAATAGGTAAGTACATTTTTCATCTTAAAAGGGCCCACGCTAATTTTTTAGTCATGTGTTGCTTTTGGCCAATTTTGTGCTAAAAAAATTAAAACTTGGCAAAAATTTTGGTATATTGCAAATTTTGTGACTAATTTTTAGCTCATTAACTATAACCCTTCAAGAGGTAACCATTCAATCTTTATCTAACATTCTGCATATTTCAAGAAGAAAAAGTGCTCTAGAAAGAAATCTTAAAATCTAAACAAGTAATTAAAAAAATATCATTAGAATAAACTTTCTTGGACTTTCTGTTCCTGAATTATTGTGGGTTTGGGAATTCAACAGAAAAAAATGAATTTTCACCAGGCACCAGACATTTTTGTATACGTATAACCAAGGGATGAACCGTGATTGGAATTAGGTGTACATCGTCTTTGAAATTATTTGGAATTACTTTGGAATTCATTAGATAATCTATTGTCTTCTACTTGGAAATGTAAGTTGAAGTGAAAGTAGGTGTACACGATTTTAGGTCGCGATTCACCCTCGCGTAAAACCAAAAGAAAATTGAATATATTTTATAGTGACTTAAATATTTAGAGCCAAAGTTGCTTAGCATACTGAGTGGTTTTATTTCATTTGAAATATATAATGTAAATAATAATCTTCATTATATTTCAAATAATTTAACTTGAGTAAATTAAATCTATTATAGGTATTTAATTAAAAATTCAAAAAAATGTTTGTCGATAAAGTGATTAAAATATTATCAAGTTACCATATATAAAGTATAGAAGCTTAGATACATGTAGCTACTTACGTTATTTCTTCCTAGGAGCCCTGAAAAGTATCAAATATGCTCCTTTAATTAGCATGAGAAACGATCATGAACTGAGAAAGACTCACTTGAAACTAAACAGAAATTGATTAAATTGACAGACCTTTTTATCGTTATAAAATTCGAAGAAACTCACTTTTTGATAAGGAAAGAAAATTAAAATAAAAATAAAAATCGGTGTCAGCTAGAACGCGCACGAGGCAAACACCAATTATTTTGATAAATTATTAATGACTATTGTTTACTTTATTTTACTAGGTATATATCTCTTTCGGGGAAATATTATTATTTTTTCTTTTTGATTAAGAATATTTATAAAGTTTATTTTAAAGTTTTTAGAAAGTTTAGGAAAATGTTTAATTTTTTTCCTTTTTGTTTAAAAATACTATATTAATTGTAAGGTGTTTATGAAGTCCATTATAGGGTAATTGGAAAATTATCATCTATTTTGGAGAGTATTAATATTTTTCTTTTTGATTAAAATAAAGGATTGAAAAGTTTTTTATTTTGCCGAGAGTAGCAGAGTTGTTTATTCACAAAGAGAAACAAAGGGTTGTCCTCTGCTTGGTGTAAATAAACATAAACATATATATATCAATTACATATATACATTATTTATTTGTTTGAGACTATAGTTTCGAAGACTTGGCCCTCATCATCAGTCTTTTTTAATTATAAATATAATTTTCCATGGGGTCAGTATCGCGTGGAATTTGAAATTTTTTTGTTTTTACTTAGCAGACAAGCAAGTTAAACATTGTGTATTTTTATTTGCACCAAGAAGAGGACAACCTCTTTGTTTCTCTTCATGAAAAAAAATCTTATAGGGTGTTTGCTAAAGTTTTATCTGATTTTGGAAATTATTTTTTTTTAATATAAATATAGGATAAGGTGATTTAACTTAAAGCATCAAATTCAATTTAATAATAATTTTTAATCGATTTATTGTCATTTAGTATATTGACCTGTCACAACAAATGAAAAAATAACTTTAATTTAAAAATATTAAACATATTGATTTTGCAATCAGAGTTAAAATAAAATGAGATGCATTAACTTTGATTTTTTTATGCCAGATCATCAGAACGTGAATTGATGATGAAATCATTTACAAATAAAACATTCTTTTGATATTCAATGATGGTTTATTTTGATATCAAATCTATTCATTTCCAATTTGTCCTTGTCATCTTTTCTAAATACTTTGTAGGTAGCTATACTATTGAATCGATAAATTTACCATATGTTATATAATTTTTTAAGTTTTTTCTTTTATTGAAGTTGTAAGTGTCGCTTTCATCACTGGTACGTGAATTTCTTTTACAGGTGATTAATTTAATGTCCAATCCCTTGCGTCTCAAGGCATGGGTCATATTTTTTGAATGGCTGATTTACAGCAGAGTTGTCTGATCACAATGTAGGATATCTTTAACTAGCAGCTAAATCAGCTAATTTTTAGATATGTTTATTCAACCAACTAATAATGTTAAAGCTGAAAGTAGCCGTAAACTAATGGTTATTTCGGCTTCAACTTCAGTCAAATTAACCGGAAGCGAACAAACATGCCATTAGAATGCTATATTTAAACGATATATATGGTTAGTTATTCTATCTAAATATATATATATGCTGTTATTTATATAAATTTATTTATTGTTATTAATTAATTTCGTTTTTTGTTTCTGTCACAGCATAGGCCGATATTTATTATTTCCAGCTGTAAATACCTATCTATTTTCAAATCTTTGTTTTACTTATTTTATATAGGTATATTTTTTATTTCAGAGACGGTCTACAACCCTCAACAACAACAGCTACTATATACCCATTTAGGCCCTAAGAGTCTTGGCCCTGACTGTTTTACTATTTGTAAAATATGTAATGCGAAGATCACAAAAGCTAATTTTTGTTTATTACGAATTTAGAAATGATTAAGAGAGGCTAATTTAATTAATAACATGAGTATTGAATAAAATATCTTTAATGTGAGTTGCATTTTAATTTTTTTTTTTTTACTTTACCATACAGAGTATGGTCAAGTATTGTAATCGTGCATGAAAAAAAAGTGTTTTTTTTGCTTCTTTTTTTCGAAATATCTCAAAAACGGCTGAAACTATTTTGATTAAAAAAATTGGGCGAAATCATGGCATTTCGGTCTAGAAAAAAGCTCTAATAAGTGAACATCGAAAAATTACATTTTTCGAGATAATAACTGTTTTATCAAAATGTCTGTTAGTTATTCTTTAGGTTGTTATTCTGTTATTCTGTTAATCTGTAAGTCTGTGCGTTACCAAATTTTGTGGACGAGCTAGCTCAAAAACTAATGTGAATATCAAAACCAAATTTCACACGTAGTTTTGGTGCATTGAGATTAAGAGCTGATTAGATTTTGGTGCATATCGACCCAAAATTAAGGGGAGGAGGAGGGTTAAAATTTAAAATTATAATATTTTCAAACTAAAAAAACAAGAAAAATGAAATATACTATAAAATGAACCTATAATAACGAAAATATTTTTTTCTGGCTCCCAAATTAGGGGGGGGGGGCAAAAAATAAAAAACTAGGCCATTTGAACAAACTCAGCCATATTTTGTAAACATAATCAGTGGGCCTACAGAACAAAAACTAAACGCCCAAAATGGGGGGGGGGTTGTAGGGTCAAAATATTAAAATCTAGGCCCTTGTACCAAACTCAACCAGAAGTGTATGCTAAAGTCAAGTGGATGGCCACATCAGAACGAGTCAATTTATTTTTTTTGGAATGTTCAGTAATTGAAAGATAATAGCATTTTATATAATTTTTTAGCTGTCATAAAGTTTATGCACATTTTTCTAGCTCAGGATTTCTGCAAGGACAATCATCATGTACTGATATGACGTTAACACGCTCTAATAAACTGGAGGCCATTTATTATCTAAATAATCAAAATTGTTATATAACTATCAAGATTCATAAATAAATATTTATTTCAATTGTCAATAACTTTATTACTTACGTCGAGTATAACGTCACTTAAATATTTTTGAAAATTATTTATATATTTTAAATTATTATTCAATCCTCATATAACATGTATTGTATATGTATATGCATGTATATGCTAGTATATCTATTAGTGGTGGGCGAAGACTTTTTAAGCAGGGGAAGGAGATGCTGTCCAAAAAATACTTTCATTTTTTTTAATTTTATTTTATTAATCGTTCCTTTTTGCAAAATTTATCGATAACCGCATCATAGAATTGTTCGTTATTTTTTTCACATTTAACATTTTTTATTAAATGATATTTAAACAGAGCTGATCATCTATATTCACTTCAGCTTCTTCTGTTGATGTTTCACTTCTTTTCATAGTTGTAAACTGACTAGCTCGTAGAAGGCCCTATGCAAATTAAATCAGGAATAAAAATAAATTTTTGCTCATTGTACTTTAAAATGTCTGAAACGCGGAGAAAAATATTTTTCAACTATGATATATTTCTCTTTGTATGTCTGAATTCCGATATCCACGATAACCAAAGAACGAAAAGTCAAAAAGTTCTTGTGTATCAATACAGAGTACCTACTGTTTAGATTTTGGAATATTTGGTTCAAAAGGCAGAAAATATTTTTTGTTATTCTATTGAGATTTACACTAACAATTAAAGAATTAATAGTAAACAAATGGCAAGTCGAATGGAATTTGAGCTCTAAGGACCGAGGCCACAAATATTCATTAATCAATCCAAATGTAGGAACTACCCCTTGGTTTGAAAAAATAAATAATGGAAGAAGATCATTCTATACGTGCTTAACGAGAATGAGACTAGGACATGGTAGCTATCCAGCTCATCTGAAAATAATAGGTGTAAGGGACGATGACGGCTGCACCTGTGACCCTACTGTAATTGCTGATCTGGAGCACATTCTGCTGGCGTGTCCATCATTGGACAGAGATGGGTTTGAGGAGTGGATGATTGAGAAGAATTTTCCTCGCCCTCTCAATTTAAACTATTTATTGAACATATGTGAAAGTGATATTTATTTTAATATTTTCAAATTCTTAAATATTAATAATATTCATATTTAAACTCTTGTAAAAATAACTTGTAATAATTGTAAAACTATTTGATTGTTGTAATTCCGTTCTTTATAACTATTTAACTAATTCTATCTTGTAATAATATTAAGACTATATTTACTTATATCTAATTATTATTATTATTTTTTTTCTTCTTCATTATCAAAATTGTAAAAAATATAATGTCCAATCTATATAAATGATGGCCAAAATGAAACATCTGATTTCGAAGGCCAAAAGTTGTAATAAATAAATAAATTGAGATTTTAAGAGGATGTTATATATAGTAGGTATAGCTATAAATGGAAAATTTATATTTAAGTTTATTAATAATTACTAGAGCAGCTCTAGTGTATCGAATCTTGAATAAGTTTTCACTTTTTCATTATTTAATGTGCGGGTAAGCGATTCTTTCATTAGAATCTGATCGATGAAAATAACTAAAAAGAGCACGGATAGAATGATCTCTCTTTCTTTAGAGCTAAGGTGTATTGCAAGGATGCTAAATACAAGTTCAAACCTGTTTTAGACTATTTGAGATTAATTTCTTAATTTCTATTATTCTAGGAATGGCCTTTTGCACTCGGACCAAAACGATTCTCGTTATAGAGAAAGAGAATATTCAATTGGACTTCATTAAAGCAAATACTTATGCGCAAACATATTTTAGTTCATCTTTCGCGATTAATTTTTTTAATCCAATTTATAGATTTTAAATGAAAGTCATGGGACGAGTACATGTAAATTAATTCACTTTTTAACCTCATAAAATCCAAGTATTTTCCACAAGATAGCTGAAGTGATTAAAATAGGAAATCTGGAATATTTTTTCCATATTCTTTAAATTTGCTAACGTCAAAAAACTCCGTAAATTTTAAATTTTATATTAACTTTAAATTAATTAATTGTATAGTATTTATTGAAAGTGTTTTTAAAATTTTACAAATTTTCAAATATAACATGGATGAAAATACTCTTGACATTTCGGAACCCACAGTATCCATGGACCGCACGCCACTATCTATCTATATAAATAAATCTTTTAAAAAACAATCTTCAAACGTTTATTAGAACCCAGATGTTTCGGGAGAGTTTCTACTTTTATCATTAGAAATGGACCTCTTTTGTAAGATACAAGAATTACAAAAATCCAAAATCCCTTTGGATTCAAATTAGATAAAAAATAAACAAATCAATTCACCAAATCTAGTATTCCTATGATTCGAAGTTGCTTTTACGTCTCAACCTTTAGTCGTTCAAGATCCGCATCCACAAGTAATTTCGTCGTGAATATTCTTCCTCGAGGGGTGAACCGCGACCTAAAATCGTGTTCACCTACTTTCACTTCCACTTTCATTTCCAAATAGAAAACAATAGATGACAATAGATTATCTAATTTCAAATAATTCCAAAGACAGTGTACACCTAATTCCAATCGCGGTTCACCCTTCGTTCTTCCTTTTCCTTTCACAGGTCAATCCTAATCTTAGTGATTGCATCTTCTTGATAAAGCTAATATCAATAACAATTAAAATAATCTAATTCTTAATGTAAATTATTTATTTATACAGTGAAAAATTGGTCTTTAGGCCCAGATAAGAGTGGTCTCATTGAAATTAAAATACGATTTGGCAAATCTTGCGTGTCGGTGTTCCAATCATCTGCATTCATGTCGGTCTCTTCCTGTCATGTCTTCCTTCACGGAAATCCTTTAATCCATTTTATACATTTTTTTTTCAATAATATCAAGTTTTTCGGGTATAGCTTCTTCCTTTCTACATATACCAGAGCAGTCGACTCACATAAATAATTTCCTGTTGGGATTGAGTTTTGTCCAAGCTGCGATACATAAGAGGAGGACAGTTCTACAGAATGTTTAATCGAAAACATTAAATATTATAAGGTTTCTAATGACGTTATTAAAAAGTTTAACATTCTTCAAAAGATATTATATAAAATTTCCATACAAGGGCAAAAATAAAAGTAGCTGATTGTTATTAATTTATAAGAAACATAAATTTAATGTTATCAAATGTACTCCTTTATCGAGTTTAATAGAAGATCGATTATTCAACTTAGTTAAGTTTAAAAGTTTAATTGTCAACTTTCTTTCTAATCCATTTCAATTTCAAACTAAAAAACCGCCATGGACATTAGTGTGATATATTTTTAGCAGAATGGAGATGAAGGCAAAGTCTTCGAAACTACCTACTCAAATTAATAAAAAATAAGCTGACGTGTTTTGATGAGGCCATCCACTTGACTTTACCATACAACCTGGCCCCTCATTTATATTTAATATTTAATAAAACTATTTATAACATGTAGGGGGGGGGTGGTTTTTACATTTTTAGACTCCTGGGGGCCCACTGATTATGTATACAAATTTTGATTGAGTTTGGTAAATGGCCATGATTTTCATTTTTTGACCTTACACCCCCCCACCCCCATTTTGGGCAGTTAGTTTTTGCATTTTTAGACTTCTGGGGTCCCACTGATTATGTATACAAAATTTAGTCGAGTTTGCTCAAATGGTCTAGATTTTTAATTTTTAACCCCCACTCCACCCCCCTTAATTTTGGATCCATATGCACCAAAATCTAATCAGCTCTTGATCTGAATGCACCAAAACTACCTATGTGAAATTTGGTTTCGATATTCATACTAGTTTATAAGCTAGCTCGTCCACAAAAATTTGGTGAAGCCCAGACTAACTAACAGACATTTTGATAAAACAATTATTATCTAGAAAAATATAATTTTTTCGATGTACCCTTATTAGGGCTTTTTTGTAGAGGGAAATGCCATGGTTTTGCTCAATTTTTTTGATCAAAATAGTTTTAGCCGTTTTTGAGATATTTCGAAAAAAAGAAGGAAAAAACTACTTTTTTCATGCACGATTACAATACTTGACCATACTCTGTATGGTAAAGTAATATACTTTTACATCAAGCAGAAACACTCTGTGATTTATTTCTTAATAATAATAATATGATTTATTTATTAATAATAATATGATAACATATTTAAATCTATTATCTAGTTGGAGGTCTTTTAGATTTGCTCATGGTGTAGTAGTATATTAACGCTTCTCATGGCGAGAACTCAAGATCAAAAGTCCACGCAAATTGGCTATATAATAATCTAACTTCTACAGTTTTACCATATACCCTATAAATAACGTACATATAAACATACAACTAAATTGGCACTGCCCAAAATGTATGCGAAGTAAATAAAGAACTGTATTTTTCATTTATTTTATTCCACGACATAAAGCATTATTAAATAAGCTGATTGTTTTTAAGTTTTCTTCAAGTTATACCACCGAAATGAAAAAATGAATGCAATTTTCTTCTTCCTGCTAGAGCCGTTTTAAAAAGGCAGAGAGATCAAGCTCTACCTAATAATCCTACTAATTTTATTATGATTTTTTTATCCATAGAAATAGAATATTTCGAATTTTCATAATTTCATCATTTTTCTAGAAATTTCTTTCGTTTATGACTACATTTTTTTTAAACAATTTCTGACAGAAGTGGAATGCGACGGAAGTCATTAGTTCTACTCCCGTCAACACACATCCCAAGAGCAGCTAGATCACGATTTTGCATAAGGTCCCAATTCCATTGAAAATATTTTGTTTTGCCTAGAGTATTAGAGTTGTTGTTTATAAATAGATATCAATGGGTTAGTCTTCCACTTGATGCAAACAAACAGATACACAAATATTAAGAATATATAAATTTAATAATTAAATATGTATATATCAGGGGCGGGTGGTGACTTTTAAGTCAAAGGATGCTGTCCAAAAAAGACCCTTTATTTTTGAAAATGTTATTTTATTCTTCTCAAAATTCATCCATAACCGCTTAATATACATAATTTTTCAAATTTAACATTTGATATTAAAGACAGACCGGACAGTCTATCTTCACTTTGACTACTTCCAGGGACAAGTAAAAATAATCCACCTTTCTATCTTAGTTGCTCTGTCTAAGTATTATCAATAAATATTTTTTTGGATCCTATAATATAATAAGTTTGGATGGAGGCAATATGGAAAAAATTACATTACCTATGGTTTGCGAGTAAGGCTTGCACTTAGCCTCTTTGTTTTTATTAATATTTTGTCTACTTAATTATAAAATTGTTTTTGTCGTTCTCATAATAATATATTTAAAAAATGTTTTTCGTTTTATTTTAATTATTTATTTTTTTATTATAAATTTTTGAGTATCCAGTTTTTTTATGTTGAGTGTATAAATAGATGCTAGGCGGTGTCTGGCGGTAGTCATACCCTTAGCTGATATGTTAATTTAGTTGTCTAAATACCAGGGGCTCCCAGGATCGAGGTATGGCTATCAAATCGTGTTGATGACTATAGTTTTGAAGGTTTAACTTTCATTATCAGTCTTTTTAATTATAAATATTTTATCTGTTATTTCTCATGGGTTCAATTATCCGATTGAATATAGATAAATTCGTTTTGTTGTTATATAGCAAGTTGCCCGCATAACAAACGATTGTCCGAAGCTCCCAATTCATTTATTAAAAATGTTGTTTCGTTTAGGAATTTTTTTTAATGAAAATGATGAGAGAAGGAGTTCACCAAAAAGGTGTATCTTCTAAAGGCCTGGGTTGGCCCCGCCATTGTGAAAAGAAGAAGAAGAAGGGTTTTTATGGGCTGGGTAGGGGTCGAAGGTATCTGTGGATACGGGTCTTAAAAAGATGAAGGTTATAAGTCGCGGGGAAAACGGTGGCTGGGAGCGAGTTTCAGTCTCTCTGGAGGTCATAGGAATAAAAGAGTTGGCGAAAGCGCTTGTTCGATTTATATCCAATTTGACAGCGAAGTGGTGCTGAGCTTTCGAAAACCGCGTGTTTCTCCTAAAGAGGGCTTTAGGGGGGATAATTGATTTCAGCTCGACTGAACAGACACCATGATAGTATCTGTAGTACAGGGAAAGAGCAGAAACGTTTCTTCGGTGAGTCAGGGAGTCGAGTGAGTTAGTTAGGGCCGGGTCTCCTATTAGTTTAATTGCTCGCTTCTGAATTGCATCCATTGTGGCAAGAGAATGGGAATTAAAGATATTAAAGATTAAAGAGAATGCGAATTAAAGATATTTATATTTATTAATGTCTACATTTTTCAGTGTGATAATGAACTATTTACGAAACGAAAGGACTAATATGGACTTAATGACGTCACACCCTTCTAAAACATCTGGCCTATTTAGCCTTAAAATTATGAGCTTTCAGAAGCTAAATGGATAAATATATACATTTATCAAAATATAGTCAAATACTAGATAAATTATTATTTACTTGAAAGTTCAAACTAAAATGAAAAAGAGAAAAATAATACCCGTATGAAAATGTCTATTCTAAATAAATTTTTAATCCGATATATGTATACGTATACAAATGCAGTTATTGATCTTTTAATATGATGGTTTTGGGATTACCAGTACATATACTATCAGCAATTCTGCCGGGCGAACTAGTTTTACCTTGACTCATAATAGTGAGATATCATACATTTAATTTGTATATTTAAATTGAAAATTGTTTTTCGATGTTCATGTTGAAAAAACATATGTTATAATCAAAATAAACTCGGTAGTAAATGCATTTAATTTCAAATTTTTATTAATCAAAGATTTTGATTTGATTAGGAGTGTTTAAGTGTGAATAAAGTACTGCAACCTAGTGATCTAGTGTATGTATCCTGTACCCTGATTAAGCATGTTACTGCTATCGTCTTATTTTCAAAGAGGATTTTGTACATATGTATGAGATAGCTTTTCGACACATATGGCCCCCTTGTCTGGCCTTTTGCCGGGGCCAAGTGGGGGCCGTTTCGCAACGGATGATGTAAGCCTCATTCATGAAAGGAAGGTGGCAGTGGCTGCAATTTTCAAACCAACTCTTGATGAGACCTGGGAACCTCCAAAAGACCCCACCCGGCTAGTGCGATATGTCTGTTGACTCTTTCACTCTAGCCAATTCCAGCTGCGCTATGCAATATATACCATAGAATAGAATGATAGCAACGTTGACGAGTATCATTCATTTAACTGGTAGTTGCAATTTCTAAAGCAGATTATCAAATGAAAGGAAATTTAATTTATTCATACATTCCACTTTAATCTATGAGGATTAATTAAATGTGCTAATAAAAAAATCATCAATATATGGATTTCTATTGATGAATAATACAACTATTAGAAATTCCTTTAAAAAAAAGTTCTCATTCTATAATATTTAGATTGAACCAAATCTACACCTGGTCAAAATCGAGCTAATGGCATCTCCTGTTTCTAGAAAAACAACGGAACAAAACGCTTTTAAAAAAACTAGTTGTGAATTTTTGAATATTTAGAAGAAAAAACTTAGTTTTGAGTTATAGCCGATTAATTTTGACAATTTTTAAGGCGACAAAAATTGAGTATTTCTTCCATTTTTACCCTTGCTATTATTCTATTCCGAATGAAAATTTGCTCCTGAAATCAAATATGTAATCAAAAATTACCTCCCTCATTTAACTCACATTTTTGCCATTCCTGAGAAAACGGGGGTAAGATAAGGGCCCTTTTTCCTGACACCATCACAAATATCATTAGATCATTACACAATCATTTATAGAAATGAGTTTAGTAATTTAAAGGTAATTGGAAATAACTTAATTGTACAAGAGAATATCAAAGAAGGTGTTCCGTAATAAATCCAACAACTCTTCTAATCTCGACAAGAAATACTTTTAATAAATTAATTAATTAAAGTGTGTGTCTACTCTTGGATGTATCTGGTCCACTATTCTGAGATAGGTTTTTTATTTAAGATAAGAATGCAAGGAAATGCAACTGTACTAATATTTCGAAATTACCTCTTGATGAAAATTAAGCTCTGGGTGGGAGGGTTGACTTGAATTTTTTTTTTAATATGGCTCATCTTTCGATGTTACGGGAACAGGTGTTTTCAACACGTCAAGGTCTTTTGGCTGAATTGATATATATTGAATTGAAAGTTTTTTGCCGAGAGTAGGAGAATTTTTATATATTGAAGGAGACAATAAAAGAGTGTGTCTTCTGCTGGAATTATAATTTTATTTATTTATAACGAGACTATAGTTTCGAGGACTTTGCCCTCTTCATCAGTCTATTACAATGGATTCACAGGAATTAATTTATGAATACACAGGAATTAATTTATGAATAAATAAAATGTATAATTCCAGCAGAAGACACACTCTTTTATTGTCTCCTTCAAGATATATATTGAGTTAGAAAAACACATTATTGAACTTGAATAAGGACCAAGGCCACTAAATGAATAAACTTTGAAAATTGTTAATTTGAAAAAGCTTAATAAATATACATTCGGGGAAAGAAAATTCGTTCATTTAATTTTAATACTCACAACACAGAAAACACTATTAACATTAAATATTTTTAAAAACTATGATAGTTTAATAAACCAAGTAAGATTTATTTCCATGGATATTTCCAGGTTTTTTGGAAAAAAGTTTAGATTATAAATTTATGATCTCAGGGACTCAATTCAGCCTCACGGGGGTAAGTTAATAACTTCTCGAGACTCATATTACCTAGCCCCTCCCAACCCCATAGCTATTCAAGCATAAATAACATGGTTTACTTTCAGACATTTTTAGAAATTGGTGTCGATCCCCCTGAAAACCCTTCATTCTCCTTAACTATTCAGGCATAAATAACAGTTTGTTTCGGTATCTTTGTGAAATTGTCGTCGTTGAGTTGTATGAAAAGGATGCTTTCTCTAAGTATTCACAGTCAATAATGATAACCTATGAACCCCAGTAAGACACTACTAAAAATTTGTTATTTGAAACGTTTGTTTTAGATACTTGATTCAATATCATGTAAAGCTATTAGCTCGTATTCAAGTTTCCGTATGCTGATGCTCTGACCATATATGGTATATATAACAGAATGTTTTCTACATTTGATTCAATCGCGAATCTAATGTAGGGAATTTCTGTCAAATATTGAGTGAAAATAATATTTGAACTTATATATTTCTAACTTGAAATAATGATATTAAATAAATTATAATTTTTCTCATTAATATATCAAAGAATAATTGATACGTCAACGAGAATTATTTAATTAATGGCAAGCATCTACATACATGCTATGAGATCTAGCGCTCTGGACTGGGAGATCGAATATATAACATCTGAGATTTCAAATTCACTTGGTGATCCATCCGAATGTCTAGCGGGCTATACGCGAAATGACGTTGGATTGTAGCTAGGTGGATCACATCTTTTTCTCTCTTGGTCCAGACTTAATACTCCGCAGACTCCAATAGCGTAATCCGCAGTAGTCTCGCGAGATAAAAATATCTTTTCAAATCAGCGCGGTCAAAATAATTCTTGTTGACGTATCAATTATTCTTTGATATATTAATGAGAAAAATTATAATTTATTATGGTATATATAGCCTGAAATTGAGTTTATGGCGTTTTAAACCAGTTCCACCCAACTGATTGAGCTGAAATTTTGCACACACTTGTTGCTGGTGACAATAGCATCTAGTATATTTAGTTATGTAATATTTTTTAAAATTTACATGCAATTTTAACCATATTACATTTCACGCCTAATGCTTATACAATAAAATGTATTCTTAATTAAGTACAGAAGAGGAATACCCTGTTTGCTTATGACGTCACGGTCCTTAAACTCCCGTTTTATTCCTTCATATTCTTTCCTTTTATAAAAATATCGGATAAATAAATTAGTAAATCATAAAAGATTTTTTATTAAAAAACGATCAGTGCGATAGATTTTATTTAAAAAGTGAAGATATAAATTTCTATTAAGAAATTCTGATTAATGAAAAAAAATTATATAAAGGTTATATGATTCGATTAACGTTTATTAGTCTATCAATTGATCTCAATTGAAAAACTTTTAAACACTTCCGAAGAAATCAAATTCATAATGAATAAAAAAAATCAATCAATCAATCAATCAAAGTTGTTTGTTCGTGAAACATCCACCCACTTCTTTTTATATCTACCTCAAAAATACATAATTCATGACAATTCTATTTTATTTTCAATTCCTAAAAATTAATCATGATAATAATTTTTAATCGGCACGCTAGGCTAGAACAGTTTTTCTTCGCCACACTAGACTAGACAATGAATAATTAATTCATTCATTCAAAAATTTCCAAATTTTTATTTCGTTTATTATTATATAACAAGTTAAAATATAATTGAGTTAATTCATTATGTATATCTATCATCAATTTAAAAAGGATTCAAAATCAATTCGTGAATAAACTGAAAAATTTCAACTTATTTTCCAATTTCACTATGGTTAGTCTAAACAAAAAATTTTCTTTATTATATTCCTGACTTTCAAAAACAGATTAAAAAATATTTTAATTAATTAATAATAATCAAACAGGTAAAAATAGTAATAATTACTCCTATATTATTTCATTGAAGTAATATTGGTTTTGTGATGAAAGTATCATCAATTTTTTAACAAAAGGAGGAGGTTATTTAAGATTTTTTCTTTTAACATGAACTATCCAAAGATACCCAACTCGACTCATCTTTCTATATGAAATTTAGAAGTTATACCCAATATCGAGATAGGTACTTCCAATTTCTTCCAGAAACGTCATCAAAAGATAGTTCAATCAAGTCCTTGTATGGGGCCCAAGTGTTTGCCAAATAAATTATTTTGAATTTTATACATAGCTAGTAAATGTTTAGATTATGTTAAAATATATTAATATAAAAAAATATATTTAATAAGAAGGGGTCCGCAATAAGATTTAACTCAGAAGCCAGTGCATGGCTTAAGACACAAAATACCTAAGTCAGAAGCCATTTTTATTAAAAGGGACATGAATATAAAGGTTTTCAGTGAATAGAATTTTCCCATCTATAATTAACAGCTGGTTTTCAATTATCTTTGGATAATATTATGTAATATTTTCATATTGTATAAGATTAAATAGCTCTATAATGTTGTTATGCTGATGAAAACAGCTGACAAAATTGACAATAATAGCCATAAATACAGTAGAATTGCACGAGTCTATGAATGTGCGAAAAACAGTAGTGATGATAAGATTTTAAATGAAAAGAATGAAATGAATGTATATCGCGATCGAAATAGTGTAAATTGTTTTTAACAAGTGTCAGCAGTAGAAAAACATTTAAAATTCTTAACGCAAACAATTTAAAGAATGATTCATAATGAATGTCATCTATTCGCATTGTGTGCTGTTAATCGATGACATCACACCGAGTGGGCAAATGATATCTCTGTAAAGACTACTTCGTCCTATTTTCCATGTATTGTTCAAATTTTCTCAAGTTGAATCATCACTCATTTTAACACCCGATTATAACACCTCTCAACTTATATATACTAGCGAAAAAATATAGCTCCACACAGTAACTGTAGAAAAAATAATAACGCAATATCAATAGTTTGGACTTTGGTTCTAGTAAATGTCTGAAAAGTTTAACTAAACATTAGAATCAAAGATAATTTTGATTGTAATGTCTTTTATGACCTTGACACCATAAAGTTATTGTCACGTATAAACAATTGATCTAAATTTACATTCTTCCACTTGGTGAATTCTGGTAGAACAATCTCGAAAAAAACGCAGAAGATGCATTTCTAATTTAACGCCTTCAGGATTATAAGAATTGTGACATCTACCACACTTTCTAATAAATAATTAAGTAGTTTTTAATATAAAATGTAAATCCCATCTCTTTCTAGTTCTAAATCATAATAAAACAACATAATAAATTCTCTTAACCTCAGTTCACCTTCCCTTCCTAAACTAACATCTTACTAATGATAGAGTGATTGAAAAAGACCTGTCAAACTTTGTTCGACACTACAAAATATGACTTACCTTGACTTCTTTTGATTCCTTATCTGGCTTTTATATATTATATTATTTTGTAAGCATTTGGACTTTCTATTTTAGTCATTATATTACATACCATTTTGTCTGATATGTTAAAATTGTTAATGATATATTTCAAAATCAAGTTTGATTGTTAATGGAAAAAAAATGTCTTTTAATGCTTATTAATTAATAGATAAAGAGGTTGTGGTATGAATTTAATATACACTTCAAAATTATTATGTTTAATTTGATAATCTCAAAATTTTTATGATTTTTAGTTTTCCTTTTAAAAAAATAAAATGGGACCCTATAATGCCGCTACAATGTAATTCTGTCAGAGCATTGTAGCAAGTAAATTGAATAAGATCCACACTTGAACTTTACAAGATACATACCATATATGTATTCATTTTTAAAACATATTAAAATTTTAATTCAATCTTTGCTTTGGAGGGGTTAAATTTTATTGAAAAATTTCATGAATTCCCTCTTTCTCTCCTTATAAACGATAAATAAGAACGAAATATAATATCTCAAGGATTTTGCAAGATGTACGGAACTCTCGGAATGCGATCTGACACGCATTTAGCAGCTTTATTTCTTTCTAATGGTAAGAATATAAGAAGATGTAATACATCAAGAAGAAGGAACACATTAGTAATACAAGTCAAGACTGAATCTTGCATACGAAAAAGAACAGGAAAAATTCATGAGGATGGGTCAAAGACAAAGGTATTTGCGAATCCGTGTAAAAAATATTCAATTTGGCCAGAAAACCTTTAAATTCAAATCTAAGAACACACAAATAACACCTTTCAAAAATAAAATAAAAACAAATGAAAAAATATTAATGGGGAAATGCAGCCAACGCCCACTATTTCAAGGCAGGCTAGGGTCAAAAAATTACTGTCCTAAAAAAGAAATGACAATAATTTGATAACTATTTATAAATCATAAATAATATAAATCATTTAATTTTTCGGTAAATTAGAAGCTATGACTTGGTTAAGTATTTCATAGTCCTTTTCGAATCTTTTTTCAAACAGTAAAATAATATTGTTCGTATCCATAATCAAATTCGTAATAGGGATCGTAGGGAATTGGATAAGATTTTTTTAAATTAAACGCAGAGTTTTTTTTTTTAATTAAATGTGCCAAACGATTCGTCACTGATTTCTGACTTCTTGAGCCACTGAAGTTTAAAAAATCTTATCCAATTCCCTACGATCCCTATTACAAGTAAAATAAAATACATATTTACTACTATATAACAAATCAATGTGTCTAATGTGTAACTACAAATATTTGTTATATTAAGAATTAAAGAAATTCGAAAAGGATTTAAATTTAAAGGGATAAGTATTTTTTAACAGGTAGGAGCATCTCCAAGTTGGTTCTTCGGGATTCGCGCAAAGCTAAATAAGTAATATAATCAATATTATAAGGTGAGTAAATAAAGAAAAAGAAGAAATTTTCATGAAGCTAAACATTCGAATCAAAGACGACCATATATGTATAAAATATATATGAAAACATAGAAAATTTATATATTTAAAAGGAACTCTAGCCTTAGGAATAACCTGTTCTGGTTTTGCTGCATCATAAAACCAGCAGTGAAATCGACATCAAACATAATCATAGATTTTCACTTTTCATTCATTTACTACTAATTAAATATTAATTAATAAAAAAGAAATCACTTAATATAGTATTCAAATAGTTTGGCAAATTGTATTTGTCAAAAAAATAATTTAATAATTTCCAAAATATATATATATATATATCATATATATATATAATCATCTAGTCAATAAAAATGACCTTCACATTTTGTTTGACATACTTTTCGTTTTCTGGAGTTTACAAAATAGCGAATGCACCTGCAAGATAACGTCTAACCTCAAAATACCTTGTGAAGTATTTGTTATTTTACGAAAAAATGCAGAGAAATATTTTTCTAATTTCATTATCTATAAGTATTAATAAAAGAATAATTATCATACATAGTTTTGAAGTGATTAAAATTTTATTATAAAGTTTAGCCAGTCATCTATGATCACAAATACGATTTAAGAATTTTCCTTTCGGCTCAGTTCTTTGCTTAGATTATGTCCAGTTCGGATCGATTTCGCACGAGTAGGTTTGAGGTATATTTTTTACTTATATAATTACTTAAAAATTGATACTATATATAATAAACATCTAGAAAAATTAAGTTGATGATTCATTCAAAATGCTTTCAGTAAGAGATATTCGTTCCTTGTTAGGATACTTTATTTTTAATATTGTTTTATTTATGTTATCTTGTAAGTGATAAATAAACATGGAAAGTATTTGGATGTTTATTTTGATGTATACATTAGTACAGTTATCGATTGTTTTTTTTTTAAAAAGGCCGCGAGTCTGAGCCCCCGCATTACATAAACATTTTATATTAAATTTCACATTAGCACATAAAAAATAGAATTGTTTAATTACTTTGTCACTGAATTATAAGAGATAATTAAACCCAGAAGATTAAAATAAGAATGTAAGGAAAGAGTGAAAATAATAGTCATTAATCGCATTTTAGATTAATTACTCATACTTAAGTGTGTTAAATTTAGAATGTGTTTGAATAAAAATGCGGAGGTCTTAAACTAAATATAATACAAATTAAAAATTTGCAATGTTTTCATTTTTCCCGATATCGAAAATTCTATTAAAATTTTAATAAAATGATTATTTGGGGGGGGGGGAGTCGAATTTTTTGTAGTAAATAAACAATATTTTTTTATTATGGAATGTGACGTGCCTATCTCTTTAAAGATTTATTGAAGTAAAATTTAGAATAATTTTTTTAAATTTATTTCGTATAAAAATGATGGTGTGAGAGTGCCAATTTTTAGGTGATTTTTGTACCAGCCGGTATTTAAAAATGGCTTTACTTAAAATTATTTTAAAAATTCACAAATTCTCTTCTTATCTTAAATATTTTGCAAGTTACCATATAAGATTGGAATGTGGTTCCACTTGCACTAGAAGAAGTAGTGGATGTCATTTGACAAAAAATTTATCACAAAAGCTTGAATATTTAGTTAAGTTCTTAATTTAAATAATAATAATCATAAGTTTATTTATCAAGTCAAAAACATATTAATATCATTACCCTAAAATGATATAGACTTATTTATGTATATCAAATTATTAAAGTGACTTGATCGATTATCAATCACTCGTGTTCGGGATTAAATCGAGCTTTGGTTAACGAATTTTCATCGTTTGATATAACATTAAAGATGTGACTTTAAATTCAAAAGAAATCAAAAGTAAGCCATTCCAGTGAAAAAATTGTCCATTAAAAAAACTCAGTAGTAAGTATGTAGTAGTTATATGTTCTGGATACCCATTAATATAGCAAACTCAAACAATGAAGATTTTCTGTCCATGTCAAAATCAAAAATCACTTTGACATCTCAAGTTAAAAACTCTTTTGCCATATAAATATTTATATACGTATTATGTTTTTCTATCTTATATGACCTTTTGACTTATTCGTGCGAAACAATTAAAATACAGTCATGATTTAATTTGTCTTATTTTATTTTTTTTTTTTCAATAAATTTTTTGCATAAAAATTGATAATATATAAATAAATAATTATTAATACAGTTGAAATCAATTTGATTATAGGCCGAGGTTACGACCGATGATATCATTCCATTGGAATAAATATCAAACATAATCACAACTAAACGTGAGAATCGACTATTTCACAAGTTGCAATTAAAATATACATTTTCTGTTTTCTTGAATGTTTTACGAGATAAGTTTAAAAAACTCACAAAATTGAAAATTTTGTCGAAATTCACCTCTTTAGATAAAGTGACGGGGTTGAACAAGACACTAAATTTTATGAGAATAATTTTCTCTTATAACATAACAAAATATTAGCTTGTAAGAATTTAGCACCAGAACGAACTCTCTATTACTTTTCCTAAGTTATTGGGAGTAATGGAATCCAGAAACACACAGCTTCGCCTTGCCTCCTAGTAATGCCGACTAATGTGTAGCCGGTTACAGTATCAATTTATTGATAGGTATTTTGAATTTCGTTACTTAATTTTTAGTAATTGGTATCATAAACTAGAGATACCAGATACATAAAAACTTACTTGTTTTTTATTTAAGTAAGTGAACCACGAAAGTCAAATAATTTCTGACTTAAAGATCTGGAAATTATTTTATATTTTGGAAAAATAAAAAATGAATTTGAGCACCCGACGGGATTCGAACCTGTGTCTTTCCTTATTGGCCGAGGGATGCGTTTACAAACTACAACACGAATGTTTATGTTGTAGTTTTTAATTTTAAAAAAATTGAAGGAGACAATAAAAGAGTGTGTCTTCTGCTGGAATTATAAATTTTATTTATAACGAGACTATAGTTTCGAGGGCTTTGCCATCTTCATCAGTCTATTAAAATTGATTCACAGTAATTAATGTTTGAATGGAAAGCGAAAATTTTCACGTGAATTAGTTAAGAATTGTCACTTATACTTGTTTCATTTTTTTGGCTGTAGGTGGGGTTAATGGGGTTTTTATTTGCGCGGCTATTTTTAAGATAAGGTTTTCGGAAATTTCTATTTTTTGATTTAAGAATTTTTTGGGGAATTATTATATGATTTTAAAATTTCTAACGATTCGAAAATACTAATTTTTTTTTCAATTTAATTAAAAGAAGTTGATATACTAATTAGATTACACATATATGAATGTAGTTATTTCAACTTTAAAAAATAAATTCGAAAAGGTCGAAATATTATTTTTGAAAATTAATTTAGAATTGATTTTCAAATATGTTATGTAAATTGTACAATAGTATATTGGATCTTTTATAGCAATTCTAAACCTAACATTTGCAAGAGCAAACAATTATTATCATTTATTCAGTAGAAGGTAGAAAACAAGTTTTTAAATATTTAAAAGGAGTGAGAAGGCAAAAGGTTAAGAAATTCTCGATAAGAAAATATTTGTTTAATGAAAGAGCGTTTTATTGATTTACAGACAATTTTTTCAGTTATAGTCATTAAATAATTAAAAAACTAACCACCTTCTTAATAAAAATATATTATATGACTATAGATATCTATAGTACCTTAAGATGTCTGTTCTAAATAGATAAGTTGATTGACACCAACGGCTGAAATGGCTCTTCCAATAGAGGGAAGAACATGGTTTATCATGAACATGACGATGTCTAGATTTTTTTTCCTACCCGGAAAATCTTTCTGATTTTGATATTTGTGCATGGTTTAAAAGAATTGTTGCTACTATATTAAAGAAAACTTAAGATATAGCTACCTGAAGACTCTTGATAATTTTTCCAAGAAAACTTTAATGATGAAGATGGCTACAGATTTAATAATATGAATGTATTATTCAAATTTCAAAAGTATAAAAACTCTTAATCCAACTAATTTGTTTTTCAAAAGGTAAATTTGTTAAATCGTATTTATAATTTATTAAATATCACGATTTAAGTTTTGTGCTTCAAAGTTTTTGACCCATTTAAGGCAAAATATAGAAAAATAATCATTCGAATCACTTGAGCCGTTCAATTCTCAATTCTTTTGGAGGAACCTGACATATTCTAATTTCTCTATTAATTTTAACAAGTAGGTACTTTATTTTTTTATTTAAATTGAGTAAGTCCAACTTTATAGTATTTTTTGTGAAACGGCAAAAACTAAAATTAGATATCGAGATTGTTTTTTCTGAAAAAACCTTTGAATCAATCATTTTTTATTAAATTTTGAATATAGCCGTTTAGTCTAATTTGAAATATTATTAGTAGGTCTGAATACCTTCAAACAATAACTTCTAAAAATCTTATTTTTTTCTGCATAATTATACTTACCAATATTTCATAGGTTTGATAGAGTAGAAAAAATAAATAACTACTTTTAGATTTATAGAATTTATTTTTAAAAGTATCCAATTTTAATCCCTTACAGATGGATTAAGAAGAATTTTATTTTATTGCTGAGTAAACCAGACAATTTTATTTCCCATTCACCTGAAGGCCTTTCGAAATTTTCACTTAATCTATTGCCAGTCAGACTGGGGTCAACTAACTTTATGACATCATCACAATTGGTAAGGTGGCTTAAAACGGTTGGTTAGGAAATCAATACATGCCCAATTTTTTAAATTAATTTTTACGAAAATGAACTGCATAGAATCAATTAAGTTTTTACACTTGTTCACTGATGGTTTTCCGGAACGAGCTCCAGGCAATTGCGCAGAGCTCGTATGAATATAGAATGTTGGTGGGTGATCAAACATACCATCATATAAATTGTCATTTATGATTAAAACGAAAATGTGTAGGGGTCTTCAATTGAATATCAGGAAATTTTAAAAAATTAAGAAAGGTATCGATATAATTTATTTAGAAGAATAACTGCAGGTGATTCTATCAAGGAAACCTTTAGTGCATTTTTCTATTAAGATTTTCGAGGTAAAATAATTTTAGGCTTGTTTTATACTTGGTTGAGTAATAATGTGATTATACTCTATCCAATAGCTACCAGCTATTTTAGATTGCCAAGCCCCTAAAATTATAATTTTCGACAAGGACTATTAAGTAATTTTTCATTCACATATATCTGTCTAAAAGTAGTTAATCTCTTCAAAAAGAGAACACCTTTCAAAAATATGAAAGTAAATATTTCCAAATTTGTCAAAACTTTTCTAATAGTTTGTCACTCTGATTGATAAATAATAGTTTAATAGACTGTAACGAATATAATTTTCATCTCAAATTAGCTATAACCGTAGTTGCTTGAATAAAGATTCGATATTATATTACGATTTCTGCATTTTTCAACTGAAATTTCTAAAGCTAGAAAGTCCAGTTCTTTATTTTACAAATGCAAACATTTTAGCACCAGAAGAAACTTTATACGACCTTGTATTCTTAATTTAACGTGGGTACGAAATAGAAAAAAATATACTTTTTCTAAACACGAATAAGCAAAAAATATTTAAAATGTCTACGTAAATACAATACTCTGTTAATTTGGCAAGTCGTCAATGTAATATTATTGAAAAACTATCTTCATAAGATACCTAGGAGTGGTTGATAAGCCATGACTAGTTGACTTAATTGAGCATCACGCAGATATGTGAAGATCGGTGTTTGATTTCCCTACATGCCTTGGGGTTTGGATCTAAATTGTTTTGATAATAATAAAATGGAAGAGAATGTCATCTGTTTGATGCAAATAAACACACACACATATAATATGTAGGTATATGTTGCAATAAAAATGGGTTCTTACTAGTTAAAACACGTTTGACCTTTGTATAATCTAGAATTTACTGATGTTGGTTGAGTTTGGTCCAAAGGTCTAGAATCTTCATTTTTTACCTTCAACCTCATTTTACGTGTTTATTTTCAACAATTTTTAAACGAAAATGTCAAAAATTACATCATCTGCAACTTTGCTTCTAATGAGGATGTAATTTTTGACATTTTCGTTTAAACAATAAAGATTCTAGACCTTTGGACCAAACTCAACCAGGATCAGTAAATTCTAGTTACCACAAAGGTGTCCATTGAAACGCGTTATAACTAGTAAGAACCGGTTTTTACTGCAACATATACATATTTATATGTTTGAGAATATAGTTTCAACACCTTCAATCTTTTTTATAATTATACATATTTTATTTGTTGGCTTTTTACCAAATGAATAATTATTTGGATACGAACAGAGTTCATTCACTTTTCATACTACTTTTGTACTAGATGAATATTTGTAATATATTTATATGCACTAAGCAACTTTGGTTTGCTATTCTTATAAACTCATACATTCTGCTACTTTCAACAAGAAAACCTTTAATTGCAAATTGTTTTTCATTATTTCATAAGATTTCGAGAAAATATTAAATAAATGTTAGAAGGATGTATTTGAAACAAAAAAAAAAGATAATGAAAAATAATCTGACTCTTGGTTAGCTGATGCTAAAAAACATTTGCCCCCATTACGTCAAGACAAAAAGAGAAAAAAGTGATGGAGGAGTTATAATACGATGATCTGTTCGAGAGAGGAAAGCTTGAATGTGCAAGTGGAGCGTTGCACTCGAGCACAATGGGGTGCAGCCAATGACCCTTGTGGCCGTCCGATAGACCAGAAACAACAAAAAAAAAACACCCTAGCTCGGGGAAAAAAAGTGATTGCCATTAATTCTAGAAAATTGGGGCGACAAAAAATAACCGCCCTGAGGGGATGAATTCCTTTAAAAAATTTTGTAATAAATTATCTAGGTAAAAATAAATAAACTGCAACGGATCGCTACTAGACTTTATCCATAGCCATTTGAAATATTAAGATATTTATTCCTTTATTATTAATCAGATAAAAAGAATTTGGTCTTTTTGTAAAGTACTTGCTTACTGTAGAGCAGTGATTCTCATCCTTTTTTTTCGTCACGGCACACTTTTAATAATTTAAAAATTTGACGGCATACTAACAATAAAATAAATTAATAGAATTTTATTTGGTTTATTGATTGATGTACCTATAAAATTATCATAGGACATTCTGCATCCTGTAAAATGTTACTACCTCTTCAGTTCAAATAATCAAATAACTACTTGGATTAAATGTAGTGTCAATCGATAAAGAAATGTAAAAAAAAAATCAATTCGGGAGGGACCACTACCTAGCAGTGGCGGCACACTTCAAGAATCTCGGGCCACACTAAAGTTCCGCGGCACAGTGGTTGAGAATCACTGCTGTAGAGTAAACTACTTTAAAATGTAATTTTCCTACTTTATATGTATAACGTTTTTTGAGATCTTCAAGGTACTTGCCAAAATATTAGAATATTAAATTTGATCAAAAATGGTTAAGCCATTTTCAAGATATTTAGAAAAAAGTACTAGAATAAAGTACTAAAGTTTGTAGACCGATATGAACTAAAAACTAAGCGAGCGCTTCTTTTTATTAAAGTAATGGTAAGTTTTCAATCAGGTCCTAAAATTCAACGTGATTGAATACTACAATTTGCTACTTTGAGCTTTACCTGAGAATCCTTTGAAGTTATGCTTGGCGCGACCTCGATTACAATACAATATAATAAACAAATTAGAGAAAAATTCACCAAATTATGAGATCCTTAATTTTTAATTCTGGTTAAATCTAAATGAATCCAGGAAACAATGTTTGGGCGATTGATTTGCAAAGATTGTCCGTTATGAAGGGTACTCTCATCGGCGTAGCAATGGATCGGATTGAAGGAAAAATTTAAAAGGTCATTAATTTAGATATGAATGAGCGTGGGAGAAATGACAGAACCAGGGAAATTCAGCACTAGTATAAGGAAGAGGATGATATTCCATCAACTTCAAACTTATTCCTATGGTTCGAAAGCTTTCAATCCAATTGTAGAGGGTCGAAGGAAGGCCAAAAGCAATTAATTTGGGAAGAAGATTTTTGTGCAGAACCTGATCGAAGGCCTTTGAAATGTTTAAAGGTATCGAGGCCCTTCGCTAGACTCAAGCGTTTTATTCAATATATATGAGTTACATATACTTACTAGAATAATTAATAAAGTAAAGGGACTGTAATTTCACAGTGAATGAAATAAAACTCAAAGAGGTTTATACAAACTCAATATATTTCGGATTATTAGTCCATCATCAGGAATTTACAGATTAAAAACAGCAACAAAAACTGTTTTAATCTGTAAACTCTGATGATAGAGTAATAATCCGAAATATTGAGTTATAAACCTCTTTGTGTTTTATTCATTCATTAATGATCTCCCTTTACTTTATTAATTAATATCATGTTTCACCTAAAACTTAAACCACTTTCCCTAAGTAAAACTTACTAGAATACCCCATTGGACCGATATTGCCTAATTGTCTATCGTGGATTAATTTATTTGATTCCAAGTACCGAAGAGCTTCCTCGTTAATGATCTTAGAAAGAATCAATGTCATAGCGATGGCACAGAAATGTATAGTTTATTAACACAAACACATTTGCCAAATTTGAGCTTATTAGCTTCAATCATTCGGAAGGTCCGTAAATAACAATTTTATATCCTTCTAATTTCCTGAATTTTTCAGCTAGAAGTTTTGAATATAGAAAGACCTAAATAGAATCGTTTCTTTGTTTGGAAAATACAATAAACATTTTTACGCCAAATCAAACTTTCTTCGACCTTCATTTCTTTATGGTGGATATAGAAATCCAGAAAGTTAGGGAACCAGACAGGCAGAAAAAATGCTTAGGAATGTCAGCCCAGGAAAAGATTCGATCCAATTATATAGATTCATGAACAATTTGTAGGAAAATATTTTGAAAAACTGCTAATTTTAATTAAAATGAATAAAGAATATTAATAAATTATTGCATAAAAAATATTATGCAATATATTTGTAATTAAAAACTAACGTTCGATAAGAAATGAGTGATAGATAAAACATTTGAATAAAATTCGATTTGATTCATAAATTAAAATAGTGGATTAATGAAATCATAGAGATATTATGCAATGGGTATGTAATTAATGTAAATTCGTATTAGCTTTACTTAAACGATAAAAATAAATCTTTTAGTCTATATTCTTATGAAAAATTATAATTCTATTGAAAATAATATTTAAAATTAAATAAATACCCATATTTCCTCTACTCAGTTTTTTTTTTCAAATCTAAGAATACCGATTAATCATATATTATTATTATTATTATTATTATTTTGCGACTTTGTTCTGAAAATTCCCTACTTAAGAGGATTGGTTTGATCAATGATAAAGGGCTACAACTCCCCTTTAGGCCTCCCTAATAATTTCAAGTGGGATAGATGCAGCTCGATTGAAATCGAGACAAAAAAATATATAATTCAAGATGAAGTTTGAAAAAGATAAAGTGGAGGATTTACCTTATTTTTAACTAATATTTTTAGCTTCATTTTTCTACATTTATTCACAATAATTCCAATTATACTATTTCTCTTCGTGAATAAAAATTGATAAAATGTTTATAACATCATATTAATTAATTCAGAATTTTATGTTTCATAAGCCTTCAGGTTCCATTTGAATTCAGTTTCTCTGAAATTATTAGTTTGAACAATTCTAATTACTAATTTTCTATATTTTCAATCGTACTTTAATTTACCCTTTTTATATACATCCAGAATAAAATGTCATGAAAGTATACTTAATACCTTAATATTTATATTTTTAATTGAATTTAAAAATTGGAAGAGAAATTGAAAACTTTGTCAAAAATTCTTATAGGTTTCCGCAAATTTAGGAGATTTGGCAATATTTGAAATGTTTGAGATAAAAAGGTGAACTTGGAATAGAGATCTATGGAGTTTATTAATACAAATGGGTGCCAAATTTCAGCTTATTAGCTAAAGTCATCTGATTTTTTTCTTATATTCTGCCTTTTTGAAACGTAATAATCAAGAAATCCTAAAAACTAATCAGTTCGCATTTTTTTTTTAATTCAAACATTTTGGTACCAGAATGGTCTTTCTACAGCTTTCCGTTTATTTTTAGTTAAAGTTGGTATCTTAATCTAGAAGCACATATAAAAAATCATGGTTGGAAATGATTTCACTCCATTTTGGTTGAAATTGGTTCACCAGAAGTTGACATTTACATGATAGATTTTTAGTTTTTTGTGATTTTCTCAAAAATGGCTCTAATGATTTTTTTTTAATTGGTCTACTTATCAAGTGTCATAAGTTGTTAGACGTGTATAAATTTTTATCCGATTGAAAAAATAAAGGAAGAGGGTGTAAATTAAAAGTGTCGAAAAATAAATGTTTTAATCGTTCATATCTCTACGTCAAGTCGCAGAGCTTTGGGATTTGGAACTTAAGCTATATAGAGGGTACAAGAAGTATTACAAGATTTTGGCTAAAATCGAAGAAACGGAAATTGATGTTTACGTACGTATATGTATGTATCCCACCTGCGTTTCGCAACCATAAGTCTCAGAGCTACGAAATTTGAAACTGAAGCTCGATATAGGCTAGAAGGGGTGCAGCAAGATTTTGCTTCAAATCAGAACAGCGGAAGTTGACATTTACATGAAAGATTTTTTTGTTTTTTGTGATTTTCTCAAAAACGGCTCTAATGATTTTTTTAAATTGGTGTACTTATCAAGTGTCATAAGTGTTATTAGTCGTGTATAAATTTTAATCCGATTGAAATTAAGGTGGTGTAAATTAGGAGTGACGCAAAATAAATATTAATATTTGAGTATATGAATTTTTATTAATTTTATTTATCAAGAGAAAATTGGATAAAAGAGAGCAATATATCTATTAAAATAAATTAGGGTATTTTTATATTTGATAATATTGTTTAATATAATGAAAGATGAATATATAATCAAGTTCTAAGATTATTCAATAAAAGACGCAGTAGCCTGTAGATTATTGACTTTAGGCTAGGTGTGAGTGAAAGGTGCTAAAACTAAACATCACAGACACTTCTTGTTTCAATAGAGTTCGTTTAGTAAGAAAATATAGTGAAAAATTGTATTGTAACTAATGCATATTTTAAGTAAATTCTCTAATAGCTAGATGAATTAATTTGGAAAGATGAATTTGAAATCAATACTTTCTCTAAAGTCGCATATCAGTATTGAATTCACTCATTTTGCTCATTGTGTTTAAAAATTTCTGAAACCTGAAGAAAAATAATTTTCAACCATGATTTTTTCTGTGTGTGTGTATGTCTAAATTCTGATACGAAAACTCAAGAAAGTAAAGAAAGTTCGTTCTGATGCCAAAATGTTTGTAATTTCTAATGCGGAGAATTGATCCTACTTTCTAGAACTTCTGGTTCAAAAATGCAGAAAATGTCATTATTTTCTCAAGATTATAAAAAATTAATTTCTAATAGTTTTTATTTTTAAACTTAAAACTAGGGCAACTCTATCGAGCATACCAATTTAGTGTTATTTTTTTTTTTTTTTTTTTACTTTTTCCTCTAATTCAGAAGGTAAATGAAACATTGAGCAAATAATAATAAATATTATTGTTTGATTTCTCTAAAAAATCTTCTTTTCTAAAATTGTGCAATAATCAAAATGTCAATCCACTCATTTTTATTAATTATCTGTTTAAATATAACAATATTAGAGATCAAATTTATAAATAATGTATGTGAGTGTTAATGAAGCATAAGTTATTCATTAATTTAAACAGGGTGCGTAGTACGATTGATTTTGACATATTTATTTTTAGATTATAATTTTATAGGTTTCACCTGCATTTTCAGTCAATATATAAATAATTTGCATGGATAAAAGGTGAGAATTGATTAAAGTTTTTTTAACGAAAATGAATATTGAATATATATTATTAATGCTTAAACGTATTTATATCATTCATATTGAAAACTCTCAGAAGGTTTGAAAAAGGTTATGAGTAAGATCTCTCCCAAAATATATTATTTATGCTTATTTCATTGAAATAATGAATTTTTATTTTTATTTAAATATCCCTATATTTTTTACTTGAATTATATTAATTCTAAAATAATATCTAATAATAAATGTGGAATTACAAGAATTTGGACTTAGGATTGATAAAAGAAAATTAATTTATTTGCGAACTTTCATTTCTCTTTTTCAAGCTCAAAAAATTAATTATACCAGGATTATTGGATCAAAAAATATTTGTTTGAAAAATAATAAAAAACAATCCTTTGGAATTCGATTGAATTTCTTTCGTCTGTGTATATAGAAGTGAAAATAAAATAAATCATTTTAAATAATCAATTTTCAATCGATTTACTATCTGAATTTTTCAAAATAAATAAATAATAATACAAGGTGAAATAAAATGAATATATGAGAGTAAAATAGTTATAAATAAATGAGACGAAAAGTCGCAATTAATTAATTAATTTTAGTTTCCTTTTCATTAACGTGACATTTGAATATCTGTAAATTCGTATTAATGTTTTAAAAAAAGATGGGCATGCATTACATCATATAAAAATATCCTTTTTTTTTGTGGTTTTACTAGTATAATATTAAGATCAATTGGTGGAATAAATTACATAGAAGGTATTGTCAGAAAATCTATATTACAATAATAGAACAGTTTTTAAAAATAGTACTGTTAATTTTAATCATTTTGGTCGTTAATATTGAAAATTGTAAAAAAATGTGCGAATTAATTCTCGTATTTTTTATATCGGTGACCTGTACATACCGATTGAATGACTCACAACAACAAACCGGTCAATCTTTTTATTATGAAATGGTTGTTACTAACAGATCCTTTCTATCCTCTCTTGCCTCTTGTTTTTAATTTCTAATGGAAATGAATAAATGTTAGAGATGCGAAAAATGTTTTATCCAGAATTAGATCTCTCCGGGAGAAGGTGTGTGTGTATGTGTGTGCTTGTTAAGTGTGAAATTCGATTTCACAAGCTAGTTCATCTTAAGTGAAAAGGGGGATGTGGTATTAGTATCGAGTTGACATGTTTAGTTGTTGCTTGAATATCAAAAACATCGAGGTATATAAGAAACCAGCCGGAGTAATGATTGACCTAATTTCAAATAAAATTTATTTTTTTCAGGTTTTTTTTTATATTTGATGGGCTGGGAATAAAAACGATCATTGTCATTTTTGGAAAAATTTTCAGAAGTATAAATTATAAGTTTCAACTTTAATATATTGTAGGTTTGCGGAAGGCAATAATTAAAAAATATATTTTTGGTAAAATTCAAAATACGTTGATGGAACGAAAAATACAATATAAAATTATTTTTTGATAATTTAAATTATGAAAATAAATTTTTAAAAAAACTTGAAATGGACCTTGGTCGTTTGTAGCTTTAGCTCTTCATTTATTATAATAAATGAAAAACTAATAAAATAGATAGGATTTATTAGATATGTAGGTTTGTAGCTGTTAAATATTTTTATGTTTATATTTATTAAGGGTTGAAATTTTATTTAAATCACTCATAATTAATTATAATTATTTTTTGAAAATATACAACAAATAATAAAAATAACTATGACGTTCAGTTAACCTTATCGGAGTCATTTATATAGCTTTAGCTTTTCATTTATTATAATAAAGGAAAACTAATAAAATAGAAAGGATTTATTAGATATATGTAGGTTTTAGCTGTTAAAGCTTGTATTTATGTGATTATATTTATTAAGGGTTGAAATTTTTTGTTTAAATCACTCATAATTAATTATAATTATTTTGTGAATACAAACAACAAATAATAAAAATAACTATGACGTTCAGTTAACATTAATAGGAGTGGGTGCTACTTGAATAAACCGATCCAAACGACGTAGATATATAATTATAATTAATTAGGTGTGAATTGAAAGTTTTTGTGCCGAGGGTAGCAGGATTTTTATATATTGAAGGAGACAATAAAAGAGTGTCTTCTGCTGGAATTATAATATATTCGTTATAAATAAAATTTATAATTCCAGCAGAAGACATACTCTTTTATTGTCTCTTTCAATTAGGTGTGATTTAAACAAAATATGCAATATATTAGTACAAGGTTCAGTCAACCTAAAATCGAAGTGGGTGCTACTTGAGCAGAATAAGTCGATCGAATCGACGTAGTTATTTATATTTATTATTTGTTATCTGTGTTCAATAAATAAATATAATTAATTAAGTGTGATTTAAACAAAATATGCAATATTAGTACAAGGTTCAATCAACCTAAAATCGAATTGGGTGCTATTTGAGCAGAATAAGTCGATCGAATCGACGTAGTTATTTATATTTATTATTTGTTATCTGTGTTCAATAAATAATTATAATTATTAACATTTAGGGAAAGTGGTGTTGGTTTATAGCGAAACATACTAAACACAGGATTTTTTTGACGGGTTATAGTGGAGTTAACACCCGTCAAAAAACTCCTGTGAATTATAATTAATTTAAACAAAATTTCAACCTCCTTTAGGATATGTGCGAAAAACAAGGGCGTGCGTGCTAGAGAATCGATACCGAAGAGCAATATTTACAAATGTCATAAGAAAGCGCAAGGAAAGTGATTCGCTCGTGGTTTTTTCTTATTTAATTGATAAGAGAGAGCGAAATGAGCCGGCCGGCCTTCCCATACCTGTTTGCCGGAATGTCTCGGTAGCGTTTCCACATTTGCACCATTGACGACGGGGGCCTTGTCTTGGGGGCCCGCGTCCACAATCCGCGGACTCCCTTCAGTCTCAACGACGATTTCGCCCGGCATTTCGCCGGACTTGGAAATTCAATCAATGCACGCACAGACACACACTCGCACTCACACAATTTTTAATTGACACTCTACGGATATTCACTCTAATGACATAGCGCACGTTTTTTGTTTTTTGTTGTTTTTTTTTTTGTTAAAGAAAATAAATAAATAAGGGGTGTGAAGGGAAAGTGGTTGTAGCTTCGATGGTGTCAGGCGGCTCTGTCAGGGACGACTACGCGTCCGACGCGACGGTGTGCTCTGCTCAAAGGTTCCGCTCCCTGGCGGACAGGCCGTAGATCGTAGCCTCGCTCCGGGGCCGTTAGAGCTGCGCTAGCCTCCCACCTCGCGGGATCCGCACTCACTCAATAAAGGGCCCAACATCCATTCAATCTCCCCGGCTATTGGAAAATTGTTTACAAACAAATCTAGGTGAATTTTGACCGAAATTTCGAATAAAACATTAACGAAACAATTATATTTAACGTCTAAAACAGTGTTTCCCAACCTAGGGGCGATCGCCCCCAAGTGGGCGATTTGGGTTATCAGGGGGAGCGATGAGTATTCAAAGGGGAAAAAATTAAAATAGTACTACACAATAAAACAATAACAAAGTTTTCAAACTTTCATTTATTTTTTCAAATATTAACTGTCAACTTTCTTAATTTTTCCAGATTCCAAATTAAAAATAAAAATAAAGATAAAAGTAAATAAATATTATATGCAATATTCATTTACTATGAGTTAAGGATTCTAGATCACTTGTTTCACATTAAAATTAAAAATAAAAAGATGTAAATTTTTTCAATATATATATTTCGAGCTGTAAGCTCATCTTCAGAAAAGTACAGAATTATAACTATAATATTATAGGTATATATAATATAATAATTCTGTACTTTCCTGAAGATGAGCTTACAGCTCGAAATATATATATTGAAAAAATTTACATCTTTTATTTTTTAATTTTAATGTGAAACAAGTGACCTAGAATCCTTAACTCATAGTAAATGAATATTGCATATAATATTTATTTACTTTTATCTTTATTAAAGACGTTTCACCTTACAACATTACGGTCACTACTAATTATTAAAATGAAAAGGGGACGTTAGGTATTAGTCAACCTCCAGAAAGGAGAAATGGGCCACAAAAGGTTGGGAATCACTGGTCTAAAACATTCACTTAAGTAAATTTTAAATCTATAAGTTCACACTCTTTTTACACTCAAAAGTATTTATTTTTCTGATGTTCGTTATTTTATAAGGGGATTTTTAAAATTATTGAATTAATAATCAAAAAAATTTTACACGTTTTTTTCTAATCCAATTTTTGAGGAAGGCATCTACCGTGTAAATAAACTGCAACGGATCGTTGCTAAACTTTATCCAATGTACTATATTATTCTAGGTTAAAGCACTTTAAAATATAATTTTACAAAAAAACTTTATATGACCTTTTGTGTGGTCCTCAAGGTACTTAATTACAATATTAAATTTCATCAAAATTGGTTTAGTCATTTTCAAAATATTTAGAAAAAACTAAAAAAGTACTGAAATAAAGTACTAATGTTTGTTGGCCGATATATACCAAAAACTAATCAGCGCTTCATTTTGTTAAAAGAATGGTAAGTTTTCAGTTTCATTTCAATGAGTTCTACGGTGTGAAAAAAATCGTGGACGAAAATAACGATAGCATATGGTACATCCACCCGCTCGCACTTCCTGAAAAAATACCACTTTTTGGCCTCTGGACGAGACCCCATATACTATTTGGCAAAACCATCAGGTATTAAAATTCAAACTAAAAGAATCGTACAATTTGTGACTTTAATTGAGACCATGGGTTCCGTAGTCTTTACTTGAGGACCCTTTGAATTCACGCTTGCCACGAGACCGATTACAATACTTTAGCCATGCTTCGCATTGGATAAAGTAAAATAGAATTTGGTGTAGGTATATATCAGGGATCGGGGATCTTTTTATTAGATGCTTTATATTAGCTTCACCTGTAATGTGGGAAACATTTCTGACTTTTCCAATTCCAAAATTTTAGATAAAGAACGGATTTTAGAAAAAATATTAATTTTAGAAATGATTTAAATATTAATAAAGAAAAATTCAATTATCAAAATTCAGACTGGTTTTCTAATGTTTTTCAGAAATTTTTCGAATAATTTTTTTTAGTATAGAGATTTATATTTTTACTTTATCCAATGCGAAGCATGAGTAAAGTATTGTAATCGGTCTCGCAAGCGCGACTTCAAAGGGTCCTCAGGTAAAGACTACGGAACCCATGGTCTCAATTAAAGTCACAAATTTTAGTATTCAATTAGTTCAAGCTTGAGTTGTTTGCCATAAAAGAATATAGTCTTTTTGATTTTTCCACCTTTTCAGTAGAGGTTGCCATTAATAGTCAAAACATCAAAAATGGAATGCAATAAGGTTATTCATCTAGTATTATATAAGAATTGATCGTTATTTTTTATTTTAAGCCGATTCCTCCATGTCTTCAGCAATGGTTATCAATAATAACCGAAACGTTTAAAATCCAATGTAAAATGGTTATTCCTCGAGATGAGAATCGATCATTATTTTTGAATTTAAGTCAACATGGACTGCAAATTGCAAGTGAAATCTGATTAATAATCAAGAAATAAAAATATCAATATTTCAAATTAATTTGGATAAAGTTTAGCAACGATCCGTTGCAGTTTCTTTAGTTTTATTCAAGATAATTTCATCTCCAAGCCATCTGTATCATTGTTTATTTTCAAAATATTTATTTTTTTCTATAGTAGCTTTATATTTTGTTTTTAAACCAATCATTTTTCCAAATTTCGATTGATTAAGGGAGAATTTCTTCTGAAAAAGTTGGATTTTTAAAAATCGTTTTGTGATTGTTTTTATAAAAGCATTGTATTTATTAATATTTAAAAAGAAAATCATTAAATCGTTTACTTTATTATGTATGTTAATTATGATACGATTATTAATAAAAACACACACTCTTTTATTGTCTCCTTTAACTATATGTTATATATTATTTTAATATCGTCGCCTTAGAGAGTAAACCTGCTAACTCACAACAAGGAAATTTTACAGGGCAGAGAAAAACAAACAAAATTTAATATTGTTGTTATGGAAAAAACTATTTTTAACATTTTTTTCTACAACTTACGATATTAATTTTAAGTAGCAGTTTTACTTGGACGATGCTGCATCTCTTTTTCTTTCGAACAGTATTAATATTTCATTTATGATAAAAAATGGAGTTAGCAGCTTTACACTCTAAGCCGATATGTAATTTTAAGATGATTTCAAATAAGGGAAAAACTAATGTGAAAGTCGTGTGATGACGACACCAGTTGATTATAAAACGAATAATTGCACGAGATCGAAAAAGAATTTGCGACTCTTTTTTGTGAAAAGGCCTTCTCCCTATCTTGCTAATTTTTAACAAGCACCAATTTGCAAAAGTCAAGTCCAGACAAGTTTTATTCAATTAGAGATTATTCTTAAATTCATTTATTCTAGGGATGGCCATGCGCACTTTAAACGATATTTAATATATAGGAAGAAATTCTACTCTGGTAAAATTCAGAATAGATATTCCAATAAAGAAATCATTTTTTAAGAGAATTTTATTACTAATATTCATTTGTGTAACTCATTTGTTGTTAAAATAACATATCAACTAATTAAAAAAAGAAAATCAGCTTAAATATATAATTAAATATTAAATTGAAAGTTTTTGCCGAGAGTAGCAGAATTTTTTTAAAATGAATGAGACAGATGAATCAAATATTAAATTAATTAGATCAGAGCACGATCCCTAAAAATTAATACCTTTGAATCGTTAAAAATTTTAAAATCATACAATAACTCACCAGAAAAATTCTTAAATCGGAAAATCGAACTTTCGGAAAACCGTATCTTAAAAATAGCCGCGCAAATAAAAACCCCAATACTGCCACCTACAGTCAAAAAATGAAACAAGTATAAACGGTGAATCATAATTTGCCCAGACCACATGTAAATCTCACTTACCATTCATACATTAATTCCTGTGAATCAATTTTAATAGACTGATGAAGAGGGCAAAAGCTCTCAAAACTATAGTCTCGATATAAATTAAAAATTTGTAATTCCAGCAGAAGACACACTCTTTTATTGTCTCCTTCAATTAAATATTAGGATCCACTTTTCTTAAAAATAATAAAATTGTCAGGGTGGAAAAAGTATTTGTGGAAGCCTCTCTCCACAGATGCGAATCGTATTCGAAACAGAGGCTGATTTGGGCCTTGTAGAAGGTGAGAAATTGCAAGGTCGTGAAAAATCACCTGGGTCTGAATAAGAAGCCAAGTTTCCTATCTGTAGATTTTACCACAGATGAAATGTGTTTATTTCAAAACAAGTCAAATGCGATTAAGACACATATATATGGCCAGCCTATCACACATCTTCAGAGTATTTGATCCAAAGAGAATGTCAGGGAAATTTTTATTTTCAAGACTAGAAATTAGACAACATTAAGTCTTGTTGCCATTAAAGCTAACTAAATTTTGAGAGCCCCATTTTTCTAAATTGTTTAGATCGAGATTGATGGAAGAAGCAACCTTATTTCGATTATTCGTATATGCGAAAGAGCGCCATATAATTACCTAATCTTCTCCTTATGTTTATTGTTTCTAACCTCTATAAATAAATGCACCAATAAAATAAAATAAATCTATTTAAAAAATGAATTACATAGAAATATTTTTTATTGTAAAGCCTATTATTCTTATTTTGCTTCCTAATTGATTTTTGAAATAAGCGCCTAATATCTATGCAACCAAATGGGAAGCAATGGGAATCAAGAAGCACAGAAAAATATGCCAGGCGAGCCTCAGTAAAAAGCTCTTGGGATTTAAATAAGCAAGCGAATTGCTAGAGATTAAAAATTAATTCTATTCTAAAAAATTTTCCATCAGCGAGCCAGAATAAATTTTTGATTGAAAAAAATTAACAAATTATAATAAAAACGAATGTCAAATTAAAAATATTTATTTTTCTGTATAAACAAAACTAATTATTTTATAATAACGATTTTTTATCAAAACTATACTACTTTCTTAAATTTTTACACATTTTTAAATAAAAAATATTTAAAATTAGGAGTTCACTGCTAGCGACTTTGTGGCCAATTAGCAGGTCGTAACAAAAATTACAAGATACTATAAAACATGTTTAAAAGATTTTAAAAGTTATATTCAATAGCATTTTTATCGATGGTGTGTACAAATATTTTTTCATCAGAACTTTTTATGTTTTTGGAAATGCCTCAAATTAACTTTTGCAATTTCTGCATCCGTATAAATTTGAGAAAATTAAAAGTATAAACCTATGAAATTTCATCACAATATCTGTAAGAGCCCGGAAGCTGTTACAAATGATGGACATATTGACATGCCGGTTATAATTCAAAGAACGCTAAAAATATATTATTTCAAAAAAATCATCCTAAGGGTCCTTAAGTTTCTATTTTAGTATTCAATATTCATCAATTAGTTTAAACCAAATGTTTTAAATATTATTTAATTCATAGAGATTTTCTTTAGGAGACGGACTGGTATAAATATGCAATTGGATGTTGATGAAAGCGGTCTGCAGGACTGCTTTCATCAACATCCAATTGCATTATTTAATTCATTTCTTATACAAGATGATTTCATTATTTAACTCCCTCCTCTAATAAATATACTTTAACAACAAATAATTTTCTAGAATACTTGATTATTTATTTATTTGGCAATGTTTCGATTCATTGTGAGTTTTCATTAGGGTCAAAAATATAATATCACTAACAAAATAATAATCTTGAATTTAAAAGTCTTTAATATTTCATAAGCTGTGCAATCCGAGTGTTAAATTCACTCAATACCTTTTTTTGGCATACAAATTTTTAAATATTTTTAAGCATTTTTTTTCTGTCCAACTGGTTGACCGTAGGGAAACCAGACTGACTATCGCAATATTTCCCCACTTATATTCTATAGAACAGCGCGGTTGCAAAAGTGGTGGTCCGCGGACCACTAGTGGTCCGCGAGAAAAATTCGCTGGTCCGCAGAAAAATGTGGAATATACTTCCTCATCATGTTAAGTTATGTTTTAAGATGCATTTAAACATGATTCAATTCATAACAATACGTGACAAGTTATAAAAACTTCCAGCAGCAAAATAATCCGAAATTGCAAAAATGCTTGTCCGACAATGAATGGCTAGCAAAGCTTGCATACCTGGCAGATATTTTTTCCGTAGTTAAATGAACTAAACATATCTTTGCAAGGACAACTTAAGGACGTGTTCACACTACGAAGTAAAATGGATGCGTTTCAAAAGAAAATATTACTGTGGAAAACGCGGTTGGTTGAAGACGATCTGCAAATGTTTTATAATTTTGATGAATACATGAAGGAGAATGATGTTAACCAGCAAGTGGTAACCCTAGTTAAAAAGCACTTGGAATCACTTACAGAATCTTTTGCTCGTTATTACCCAAAGAATGAAGATCCCAGACATGGTAATATGTGGATAATAGATCCGTTTGCAGCGAACATTCAGGATAGTAAGTTAAGCATGCATCTAAAAGAAAGCCTCATCGACCTATCGTCCGACGAAACTCTCAAATTTAAATTTCATTCATCCTTATCAAGACCTCAGTTTTGGCTTTCCATAAAAAGTGAATACCCTTTGCTTAGTGAACAGGCGATGAAAATTCTGATTCAATTCTCCACAACTTATTTATGTGAAAAGGCCTTTTCATCTGTCACAGTCATCAAAACACGGTACCGATCTCGGCTTGAAATAAATGCAGTTCTCCGTCTTGCAGTAACAACATTGGATCCAAATATCCATAATCTTATTTCAAGTAAGCAGGAACATCCATCACACTAGGAATGTATAACGCTAAAAGTTTGATATATTTAAACCATCTTTTAATTGTTTTGTTTGTACAATTTTTGTTTATTTTGTTTATTTTATTATGGTTTATTAATAAAGCTTTCATAACTTGGTTACTATTAATAGTTTCATTTTATTAACTAGGTACATTTTATGTGTTCTTTGATCACAATTTTTTTTTATAAATATATTTAACACTTAAAAAATCCTATTAGTGGTCCGCGGGATTTAAATTATGAATTAACTGGTCCGTGAGGTCAAAAAGTTTGGCGACCGCTGCTATAGAATATAAATGTGAAAATAAAAAGGAAACCATTATTTGAAAAGAAAGCTTATAGATAATTCATTTAGGTGTCAAAAAGTTAAGTATTAATTTCAAGATTTAATTATAATGTGAGCTCACATGATTCAGAATCGCAGTATTGCTAAAATTAGAAAAATCGAATATTTCAAGCTCTTGGTTGTAAATTATAAGCTGAAATTTAAAAAGTATGTTATGATAAGAGGCCGTATTTTTATGCAATTGTATATTTAGTTTACTTGCTTTTTGTAAGCAGATGACCTAATATATATTTGAATTAGTGCATTTAGACGTAAAATTGTTACAAAATTAGCATTATATACTAATAATAAAACGGATAAGTTTTGTAGCTTTAACAAAAGATAATAAAAACCTCTTCTAATTCTTTATAAGTGAATAAAATATACTGTAAAACTAGTAGGCCTCAAAGAGCGATTGCTTTTCATAAAACTGGGGGGGGGGGTGAGCTATGAAGCTAGGTGGGCCATAGGAACCTCTATTATATTAATTTAAATTATAAAATAATTTTTTTGCAATGAAATTTTCTCTGGAGAGAGACGGATTGGTAGAACTTTTAATTGAATGTAATGAAAGGCAGCCCACAGAGGTAGTGAGGAAAGAAAAATTAACACATATCAAATAAGGTGTAATTTATTGGAATCCTTCCTCCTTTCTTTTCAAACCGATGTTTCGGAGGATTCTTCAGGGTTTCAAGGGGTCAATGAAGGAAACAAATAAAATTGTTTTTCTATGCCTTAGCTAAAGAAGAAGAAAGTTTTGAACACTTCTGTGGAGAGAAGAAGAAAACATTTTATTTGTTTCATTCATTGACCCCTTGAAACCCTGAAGAAGGGAGGAAGAATCCTCCGAAACGTCGGTTTTGAAAAGAAAGGAGAAAATATACCAATAAATTACACCTTATTTGATAAGAGTTAATTTTTTCTTCCCTCACTACCCCTAGGCTGCCTTCCATTACATTCAATTATAAAATAATTATTTCATATTTTATTTATTTTATTGTTAGGGATTTATTGTAATACATTAACATTATATAAAAATAATTCCTTATTTGGACTATTTCATTATCCGGATACTGACTGAGCGAGCAGCCTCGCGAGGCTGCCTCGGGCGTTTGCCACAGAACCGTCCTGAGTGAACGCAGGAAAGGACCCGAGGCGCCTTTGAGCATTCAGAAAAACCGACAACCGATGGATCGGACCGAGGCAGCCTCAGACGAGGCAATGGGCACTTTTGTCTTGGACGAGGAACGTACTGACCGACCAGGCATTTGCCTCAAGGGGCTGGCCTCGCGAGGAAAATCCTCAGTCAGTATCCAGCTATTGCATATTTTTAGATTATTTACTGCCTATTTCATTGCATATTTTAGGGGTTTCTGGTTATGATAAATATTTTAGTCAAAAAGTTATTTTATTTAACGTTGGCTTAGGATGGGAAAAAATGCCATTAAAAATTATTTTTTTGTGAATAAGTAAAAAATAATTTTTGTTTTAATCCATATTTTTAATTTTTTTTAATATTTTTGAGAGATTTAATTTTTTTCAGGAAACAAGGTGCATAAGCAGAGTGGCGCAGCGGAAGCGTGCTGGGCCCATAACCCAGAGGTCCGTGGATCGAAACCACGCTCTGCTAAGATATTTTTTTTATTTAAATATATATATATTTTTATTTACTTATTTATAAATTTTTAATTTTCATTTTTCTAATCATTTCTATATGTTATTAACTATTTTTTATTAAAACCACCCGTGACTTTCCTGTTAAAAGTTAAAGGGATTGCGTAACATTATTATGAACATCTTATGCAAGTTCCTGAAAATGAGTGTATAGTTCGAAACAATTGTTTATTTGTTTTGTTTTTAGACTTTGTTAATTACTTTACCATACGGAGTATTTATAGTTTAAGAGTTATTAATTATTTTGTTAAAATAATTATCTGCTAGTTAGTGGGTTAGTATGTGTTACTGTTTCCAAATTTGGTGTACAATCTAGTTCAGAAGCCAATGAAGCGAAGCTATCATATCAAAATGAAATTTTATATTTAGATATTTTTTATTGAGATTAAGACTTGAATATATCTTTGGTTTGAAATCTGACCAAAAATTAAATGGATTTAAAAATTTGAACCCTTTCTCCGATTCGAACCAAATTTTGCACAGTTAGCCTTTAAGGTAGTTGTTTCGCGACAATACTAGCAAAAAGTTAATGCTAGTGTATATGAACAGACAATAAGATTCATAATTAATAAGCACAAAACTTTTGCTATTTTTGTACCGGTTCTAGCCAATCCCGTGCTCGTTTGACAAATTTGGCACCATTGTGAGAGATTGAATATTTTTATATTAAAATGACAGATAAAATACATTTTAAATTTCTATAAAAATCGTTTTGTTATTTTTTAACAAATGTAATCAACACCTAAGTTACACCTTATGAAAATTATAATTTTGAAAAAAATCTAGCACTATGTATCTTTCGCTGTTTAAATAAATGCGCTGTTGCCAAATTGTTTTTTAGTATAAATTTTTTTTATACATTTTTTGATTATTTATTCCTTATTATCTCAGAAACTGTGTTGTAACTATGAATCAAAATTGTCTTAAAATATGTATTGCTTATTGTTTAATGTTGGTTTAGTTTTTTATAAAAATGGTAAAAAGGGTTTCCTAATTATAACTAAATATGTATGTAAATTTTCCGATATCCCGTATAGTGCAATGTTAAAGAGTCTGAAAAACTCGATTTTTGAAATTTAATATTTCCAGAACTGTATTGTTCATAAATTTCGTTTTGCCACCAATCGATGCAGAAGTATTTAAATAATAATTTGTATAAATTTCAAAAAAATCCTAAGAAAACGCATTTGGCGGAACAACTACGTTAATGCCTTAGGAATTATTAATACAAAAATAAGCTTCCTAAAATAAACGAGAGATATGTGTATGGATAAGTTATGAGTTTGCAACAACACATATTTTACCATTCAGGTATGGTCAAGTATTGTAATCGTGCATGAAAAATGGGGTTTTTTTGGTTCGTTTTTTTGAACTACCTATCTCAAGAAGGGCTTGAAAATATTTTGCTAAAAATTATAATCTAAACTGCTTCATCTAAAGCAGCGCTTCTTAAACTTTTTTCATTCGTGACCCTATTTTAGCTGAACATTTTTTTGCAATTCCAGGTTAAATAAATATAAGGAATAAACAAACATTTTTACTAGTATTTCATAAAGAAATTTATTTTAACAGAGCCTATTATAATAATTTCATATTTTATTAAAACTATCTATTAAATTTAAATATTAATAAAATTAATATAATATATTTTTATGTGCTTGTTTCTTATTACATGAAAAATTGATAGTGTGTGGAACGTAGAGCATCTTCAACATTTTACAAATTTGATCGGTATTTTGATATTATAATTGTTAATTCTGAGAACGCCACTGGACATAAATATGTAGTAAAAAATGACAAAAGTATATTTAGAGTTATTAGAGAAATTGTTGGAAATTCTGCGCTAGTCACAAGGCGAAACTATATTCCTACCTCTAATTCAGTGTTCCGCAAAGTGTGCGCCGCGGCAAACTGGTGTACCGTGGTCATTAGTTGGTGTGCGGCGGAAAAATGTCAAGTTTTATGAAGATAATGCACCTATACATAGATGAGAACATTTATTCGACCAGCAAGAGATGAGAGGAGCCTTATCAACGATTGCTCCAAATTTTACCCCCTATGCTCATTTAAGCAGGCTCACATTTCTCATTAAAGATCTTTTTCATATTATATTGATTTTAATAATAAATAAATATTAAATAAACATTGTTTTTTACTTTGTTGTACCTTTAAAATTTCTTGATTTGGTAGGTGTACCTTGAACACAAAAAGTTTACGGAACACTGTTCTATTTCATTAGACTTTAATTTTTAAATTAATTTTTGGTCGCTGGGTATTACAATTTTTTTCATTGTCAATTTCGATTTGTTTCACGAACCCACACTTAGGTTACGCGAGCCAAAATGGGAACGCGACCCATAGTTTAAGAAGTATTGATCTAAAGCTAACTTTAATGTAACTGAAATTATTTTCTATAAAAATGTAACGAATTCGATCTCTTTCGTCACACAACCTCATCTTACAAGAGAGTATCTCTTGCAAAACCCCAAAGTTTTTCCGTGGAACGTGCACTTTGGAAACCACAGTTTGAAGAAATTACACATAATATAGTTTGTAAATATGTATTCCATCGTTTCTTAAAGTTAACTTTCTTAGGGAAAATAGCCTTTGGCTGTATAGATGCTTTATACCTTCATTATTAACAATTAATAGTTTGTTTTCCCTTTGAATAATGAATATTTTAATTAACAAGAACCAATGCATGTTTTAATTCTTTTGAGCCGTTGTGTCTTTTGTGTTAATGAAAATAGAAACAAATACAACATCCATATTTAATAAAGTTTTATTTGGTTTTTCTTTGTTTATATGAAGTAAAATTTTAATATATTCTGCTTAGAATGAATCTTAATAGGTTGCAAGTGCAATAATAGTGATAGGACATGGTGGCGTTTCAACTGATCATTTGGATTAAGTGAGTATTATGGCGTGATTGCTCTTGACGAGGAGGAGGTTCTCCCTTTCAATTGAGCCCAAGTCAATGCGATCAAGTCCATAAAACAAAAATGAAAGAAAACTATTACTTTTTTTATATTATTATAAATTTATTTATAAAATTTAATTAAAAAATATATAGTCTTGTTCAAGGTGTAGAGTTAAAGAGTTAACAAGTTATAAAACAATAAACAAACAAAAAAATTAACTTTTCTCGAATTTTCAACTTTTCGATCAATCAATTGTGAATCTATATATATAAAATTAAGGTTTTATCTGTAGATTGCTCCAAATCACGCCAAATTTTGGTTTCACAGGTTTCAATTAAAGTTATGAACGAAAACACAATCAACAAAATTCCTGTCTTTATGTCTGTCTGTTTCCCTGGTTTCCGCGAAAAAGTTGCTCACGATTCACGTAAAAACAGCTGAAGGGATTATTATGAAATTTCATATTTGCATCAGATGTCTTCTAACTTACGTTGATAGCTATATAACTTTTTGATATTTTGACCCCTATTAACACTATAACAAATTTTATTATAAGAAAAGTTGTAGAGGGTGTGATTTCTGGCAACTTTTGCTTAGAAAAATTACCCCCAAAAAAACCAAATCCCAAAAAGGGGGAGGGTGAAAAATGTAAATTCTTGCTCTTAAACCAAACTCAACCGAATTTTGCATCTGTGGGTCACTAAAAGGCTAGAAATGCCAAAATAAACCACCCAAAATTTCTGAAATTAACTTGATATTTTCTGAAATAAATTGAAAAAAAAGGTGTAGTTACGGCCGGGGAGCGAATGGCTGAAAAGTATAGAATTCACCTTTATTTTTAATTATTTTTTTTAGTTTCTAATGTTTCCGTTTAAAAGTAAAACTGTGCCACTACAATATATGTATGTATGTATATATGTCGGTCCGTCTTTTAGAGCATTGTAGCTCGTAAATTTGAAAAAATACAAATTTGAAATTTTTCTCAAAATCAAAATTCTTATTTAAATTTTAACTGAATTATTATTTTAAAAAGGGTCGATTTTTTATGTGGGCTCAAATATAATTTTTTTTTATCATGACTGTGAGAGTACCCCTGTACATATCTCTATAAGTTGAATTAGATTCATTTTTTACTATACCATACAGGGGATGTAATCGGTCATAAAATTTAAGATTGTCTTTTAGGACAGGCTGATTCATTGTGGAAGATGGTCGATTTCCATCTCAGGAACTATGGAGTTTAAGTCATAAGTTTTAATTTCGAAAATAATTCCGTATCCGATGAAATTTGCTAACAAAAAAAAAAAAGCGAATATTAAAATAAAATATCACAAAATGAACATAATTTTTGGACAGCATCCCTGGTTGAAAAGTCACCAACCGCCACTGATGTATAATGTATATATATATTGTATATAATTTTTGTCGAGTTACATTTATTATTGGCAAAAAAATTAGCAACAGTAGTGGGGCTCGCCATTGGAGAATACGAAACATATTCTTATGGGGGAAAAGTTGTTGTTCACAGATAACTGTGTGTTGATAGATGTGGGGGACAATTTTCATTGACATATTAATTCTATGTATCTTGAATAAATGTCATTTCTATTGTCATTTTCGCCAAGATAATTGATAAGTGAAAAAGTGGCTGAAAACCTTTTAGCATTTGCGACGAGATTTACTTTTTAATAGTAGTGATATTTTCTAATTAGCAAAGTTTATATTTGTAAAAAAATAATAAATAAAGAATATAAATAAAAAATATAAGCAAATAAATTTGTAATTATTTTATTGGTGAAATAAGTAGAGATTTGATTTATTCATGAATTGTAATATTAGAATTTAAATAAAAATTTACTCATTAATTTCGTTTAAAAAAATTAGGAATTCTTTTAATTATTACTATTTTAAAAAAATGGTCAGAGCATCAGTAATCAGAAACTGAGTTGCGATATCCCAGTTCTGCGTGATATTTAATCATGAATTTAATCATTTATCACTTTCATCATTTTGCTCTCAGTTCAAGTCAGGAATGACCCCACTGAATGACAAACTTATTTATCCAAAGGCCGCTATTATATATTTAATACTCCTATATTCGAGTCATTACCTAATTAAAAGCTTATACATTAAATAAAAATTTCTGGTTATTTGTTGAGACATTTTATTCTTATTAGTATAAAATTATTAATTTTTATATTTTTTATATATTTTATAATTATGTTTTATTCCTACAATTATTTTATTAATATTATTATTCATTATTAATATATTATTTTATTTTAATTTGTGCTGCCCTCTATCATGCACGGAGGAAAACTCTTATGGGGAAAGGGTTATTCAGTAATTTTTCGAAAAATTTTCAAGAAATTTAGATAAACCTGAACAAAAGATGTCATTGTCTCAAAAAAATGTTTTCTTCGAATCGTTCTCTATTTTTCAGATACAGAACGGAAATCACATGTAAAATATTGAAGTACTATTTTTTTTTAATAATAACGAAATTAGTTAATATTAATTTAGAATTTTATTCTGTCTGAAGTATGTTGACTGATTTTGTAATATAATATATTATTACATTTCTATCTATAAATAGTTTTATTCAGTAAATTATTTTCTATATGAATGTAAAATATTTTCATATTTAACCGCCTATAACTTTTGGTCTATCAAGATGGCGCCACGACTCAGACAAAGCTGTATGGCTGAGTGATGTTATGTTTTCTCACCGCAGGGTTCGCTGTCATCAGTGTTTCCCCACCAGTGGCGCACCATTACCCCTTGTCGCGCTGAACTAATGAATGTCAACTTGGCGATAAATCATTATTTTTATATATATTATAATAAAAGAGAGCGGGAATTAAAATCGCTCATTTGAAAATATATAGTTCATATAAAAGGAGTCTCATTAAACATACTTTTTCAATTGACACTGTTTTTATACAGCTATACTTTTGGCTGAACCGAAAATCAGATGCTCTCATTTTTTTTCTTCATTGAAATACAATAGTCCAAGGTGTTTTTTTTCACTATTATTTATATCCGACGATTGGCTGTTCGGTTTTCAATGTATGTTTGATTAGGAAAAAATGGGAGCCCCAAACACACCCCGCCCGACGATTGGCGGTTCGGTATTCAATGTGTGTTTGATTAGAAAAAAAATGGGAGTCCAAAACACAGCCCGTCCGGACTTAACATTCGGAGTTTCAGCTAATATATTCAGTTCGGCTCGGTTGGGTCCGCCCGAAACGGAGCTATACGAACCCAACCGAGCCGAACTGAATATATATTAACCAAGAACTGAGTCGTTTGCACATATTCGGTTCTATTACGTGGTTTCGATTTAATAAAAATATTGTAAATAATATTAATAATATTTATTATATTATTATAATATTAATAATTACATTATTATTGATCTACTGCACTTTTAATTAAAAACCGATAATTATAATTATATTTTTAAATCCCTGGATCAATATTCGTTGAGTGCTGCTCCATGGGAGCGGTCAAATAACTAAGATAGGGGAGGAAGGAGTTGGCAGAGTGGGGGGGACAGTTTTATCAATGGAATTGGCGCTTGAAATAACAGACTATCAGCTTTGCTTTTACCGGCGCCACTGTAATTCTCCAATAGTTTATTCACCACTTGTAATAAATAAATAAATAATTTTATTTCAGATAAATATACTCTTTTAAACATTAGTTTTTTTTTAAGTAACCTTTTAATTATTTTTTTGGAGTTGTTAAATATATATTTATGTTACATTATTTTTAAATATAATATTATCATATTTAATGTTTAGTTTTTTTTTGTTTTTTATTCAGAATTTTGGACTAAGTATTTATATTTTTCGATTTACCTGTAGGGAAGGCCCGCCAAAAGAAGTTATCACTTCAAAAACTAGTTACTATCACAAAACTTCTCTCGTAACCGTTTTTAGCGACTATTTGTTTTATTATTTCTAATTCTTTATCATAGCCCATATTATAACAATATATAAAATAGATTTTCATTGCCAAATTAATTCTATATATCTTGAATAGATGTCATTTTTATCGTCATTTTCACTCAAGATAAGTGATAAATGAATAAGTGGCTGAAAACATTTTAGCATTTGCGACCTCCTAAATAAATTTACATATTTTTCAGACTCTTTAAACTTTTACTAATATACAAATGTTATGGAGATTTACTTTTTAATAGTAGTGATATTTTCTAATTAGCAAAGTTTATATTTGTAATTTGAATTAATAATAAGCAAATAAATTTGTAATTATTTTATTGGTGAAATAAGTAGAGATTTGATTTATTCATGAATTGAAATATTAGAATATAAATAAAAATTTACTCATTAATTTCTTTTAAAAAAATTAGGATATTAGGAATTCTTTTAATTATTACTATTTTAAAAAAATGGTCAGAGCATCAGTAATCAGAAACTGAGTTGCGATATCCCAGTTCTGCGTGATATTTAATCATGAAATTAATCATTTATCACTTTCATCATTTGCTCTCAGTTCAAGTCAGGAATGACCCCACTGAATGACAAATTTCTTTATCCAAAGGCCGGTATTATATATTTAATACTCCTATATTCGAGTCATCACCTAATTAAAAGCTTATACATTAAATAAAAATTTTTGCTTTTTTGTTGAGACATTTTTTTCTTTTTAGTATAAAATTATTAATTTTTTATATTTGTTATATATTTTATAATTATGTTTTATTCTTCAATCATTTTATTATTATTATTTTCATTATTAATTTAATTATTTTTTAATTTGTGCTGCCCTCTATCATCAAAATTCGTTACGGGCGAAGGACCCAAAATATACATATTTTCAAAAAATCTAATGTAAAATTTAAAAAATAACGAAAAAGTTGCCGTATTCTATGAAATTTGCAAAAAATTAAATTAAAATTTCAAAAAATGAAGGATTCTTTTTTGAACAGCATCCCCTGGTTGAAAAGTCACTAACCGCCACTGATATAAATATAATAATATTTTACGTTTAAACAAAACCCTAAAAATGAATTACATATTTATGTTAAATAACTTATTTCTTGAATCTATTCAACTTCCTTAAACATCTTTTTTCTCTATACCTTGGGGAAGTATTGTAGTCGAGGAGAAAAAAATCAGATTTTTACAGACCTTTACGTTTTTCAGACAAAATAAGTTTCAACTTTTGGGCGCGCTCTGGCTCAGAACTAATAAGAATTTCATAACGATTATTTAGTCTTACTATTTTTACTATATATAAGCTTTTTTCACAAAATTAAACATTTTCCCTTATTAATCTTCAGAACCACTTTATTTAAGATTTCATAAATATATACTAAATATAGGTCAAATGGACTAGTTAAAAAATTATTAACACAGATAAATAGAGGGATATTTTAAATTGGCGAAAATCGTGATAGGCGTGACACTCTTCGAGATATGGACCGTTTATTTTGAAAGTGGTGTAAGTCCATTTGTATAAAAAAAGAGATATATTTCATAATTTATGATTAATTTAGTGTAAACTTTTGATTTATAACTAGTTAATATTTAATATCTTAAAAAATGCCAGTGCTTTGTATTCTTCTCACATTTATTTAGTAGGTACATACTTCACAGTTAACTAGTTTGCTTTTTTGAACTCAGAAAACGTGAAAATATGAGAAATCTGGCTATTTTTTTTCAAATATACTGCTTCATCAATACATATAAATCGTATGTTTCCTACATTTGATTCAATCGCGAATCAAATGTAGGTGATTTTAATCAAATTTTGAGTGAAAATAATATCCGAACTTATATATTTCTAACTTGAAATAATGATGTTAAATAAATTTATAATTTTTCTCATTAATATATCAAAGAATAATTGACATATCAACGAGAATTGTTTTGACCGCGCTATTACTGCGAGACTACTGCGATGTGAAGCTATTGGAGTCTGCGGAGTCTTAAGTCTGGACCAAGAGAGAAAAAGATATGACCAATTTAGCTACAATCCAACGTCATTTTGCGTATAGTCACCAATGTGATCCATCCGAGTGTCATGCGGGCTATAGGCAAAATGACGTTGGATTGTAGCTAAATGGGTCATATCTTTTTCTCTCATGGTCCAGAATTAAGACTCCACAGACTCCAATAGCTTCATCCGCAGTAGTCTCACGATATATATCTTTTTCAAAAAGCGCGGTCAAAACAATTCTCTTTGAAATGTCAATACATATACATATTTAGCATGTTGAAGGAGACAATAAAAGAGTGTGTCTTCTGCTGGAATTATAAATTTTATTTATAATGAGACTATAGTTTCGAGGGCTTTGCCTCTTCATCAGTCTAATAATAAATTGATGTTACGATTTTAGCGGTTGTGCAGGCTGGTTATTATAATTAATAAAACACTCTTTCACGTTAAACTTTTATATTTTATTTTTCATTAAATCTACACAGCCCTGTGTTTATTTACATTCCTCCGCCATTCCATTCCAACAATGCAACATGTCAACTTAAAAGTAACTAACTACTAAAACAAAAAGTAACTAAAATAATATTTCAACACCCCTCTCAATTTTTGGTTTTACATTTTTGAGGACATTAAAATTAATACAGAAATTGATATTAATACTTTTAAACAATATTCAACTTATTTCTAAATTCACAAAACTTCACATAGCTTATTACAGCCTTCGTGAAATGTCCGCGACATTTTGATCACTGGATACATGTTTTATATTTATTTCACCTCTTTTGCACTAAGTCTTTTATGAAGTGGTATTTTATCTTCGATGTGTTTGCTTCGCTTGCTATTTTCATAGCTTTTTGACAGTTCAATTGCACCTTGATTATCCATTAGTAAATTGCTTCGCTGTGTTCTTGACCAGATCGACGGCGATGGCCTTTGATGATACTATTTCTTGAGTTGTCAATGCTGCTGCGATATATTCGGCCTCCGTTGATGACAGCGCTACGGATTGTTGTTTTCTGGAAAACCATGATGTGACGTTGTCACAGTAATAAACCGCGCAATCGATACACTTTTTCTATCTTGAATGTTTCCTGCCCAGTCCGCATCTGAATATGCTTTTAACTGATTCTCGTCGTCGCTTTTTCTTGTAAGTTAATGCTAACTCCCCCCTTCTTTTTTGTTCCTTTGAGATAACCAGAATCACTCGTTTTCCCGCTTTCCATACTTTTTCATTTGGTTTATCTAAGAATTGACTTAGATACGATACTGAGTACATAATGTCGGGTCGACTCCTAGAGCTACGTACATCAAGCTTCCGACTGTATGGTACTTGTATTCTTTCTGTATTGTCCACTTGTAAGTTTGTTTCCATGGAAGTGCTTTTGCGTCCTTTTGCATTCTTCCATCTTAAAGGTTTTGTTGTTTGTCAATCATCTGTTTTTGTTGCAATTTTATACTGTTTGCATTGCGCTCGATTTTGATTCCTAAAAAATATTTATTTCTCCTAGATCTTTCGCTTGAAATTCTTCCTTTAAAAGTATGACAGTGTTTTCTATATTTTCACCTGTTAGAATAATATCGTCTACAAATATTATCATTATGGTATTTTCTCTTGTATATAAGCAAAAGTCATGTTGCGACCTTTAAACTTGTTTTTTATTGCGAAAGTGTCAAATCTTTCATTCCAACATCGAGGTGCATCTTTTAAACCATATAATGCCCTCTTTAATTTCAAAACGTTTTGTTTATTGGTTCTGTCTTCGGTGGTTTTATGTATATATCGTTCTTCAGTTCTCCGTTTAGAAATGCTGTGGGTATATCGAGTTGTCGTAATTTCCAATCTTTTGTAATGCTAAATACATATCATTCTTACGGTTGGAAAGTCTGCAACGGTGCGTATACATTTGTTTCACATTTTTCCTGGAAGCCTTTGGCCACTAACCTGGCTTTCTTCATTCCGTTTCTTTCTGTTTTAAAAACCCACTTTGTGTCTATCGCTTTCTTACTTGGTGGAAGTGTCGTTTGTTCCCACGTTCCCATTGTTTCATGTGCTTTAAGTTCTTTTCTTATTGCGTAGTTTCCATTCTTCTGACTGTATTGCTTTTTCATAGTTTACCGATCTTCATCACCAGCTAATAAACAGAATGCTGTGTATAATTCGTAATCCTGTAGTTTTTCGGTAATTTTACTTCGTCTTGGTCTTTGTTCTGTTTCTTCGTTCTTCTCATTGTTGTTATCTACTGCTTCTGTTTCATTCTCTTCTGTCTTTATGCCATCTTTTTCTTCCGTGTCTTCTTTATGTGAGTATATTTGGTTGTCGTTGACGGTCAAATCTCACGTCTCGTGCATTTATTAATTTTCCGGTTTTGGTTCCCATAGTCTATATCCGTTCCTGCAGTAACCTACCATTCTTGTTTTGCCATAGCTCTCTCCTCTAACTTTACTTCTTTTCGGTATAATATTTGCCTCAGGATCTACAACCAAAAATTTTTAGTTTTGTTAAGTCATTCTTACCGTACCATCTTCTTGCGGGAATGTCTCCGAGTAGTGCTTCGGTAGGAGACCTGTTCACTTGGTAAGCTGCGGTGCAAATAGCTTCGCCCCATAGCGTTTCGGTAGTTCTGTCTCGGAAAACATTGTTCGTGCTTTATCTAAGAGAGTCCCGTTCAACCTCTCAGAAACTCCGTTTTGTTGAGGTGTGTTTGTGATGGCATTTTCTAACCCTATTCCATTACTCGCATTATCATTTTTTGAATTCATTTGAGATAAATTCTCCTCCATCACATCTGATTCGACTGACGTACACATTGAATTCTGCTTTCATTTTCTTGGTATATTCTATTAGGTTATTTTCCGCTTCATCTTTTGTCTTTAATAAGTAAACTTTTGTAAAATGTGTGTAGTCGTCTACTATGGTTTGGAAATATTTCTTGCCGTCATGAGTTTCTGCTCAAAAGGTCCACAAATCGGTGTGTATCATTTCTCCTAATTTTCCGTTCGAGGTAATTCCATTTTCTTAAAGGTAATCTTGTTGCTTTGCCTTTTACGTATGCTTCACAGATTTCTTTTACTTACTGGTAAATTTAGTTGCTTGAGACTGTGTTTATTCAAGTGTCCCAATCTTCTGTGCCACAACATGTCGGAATTTTCAGTCATCATGCACTTTTCATCGTTTCTCACATTGAAATCTATTATGTAAAGCTTACCTTTCCGTTTATATCAAATTTACCCCTTCGCCGATTATGTTGACATTTTTTTCGGAAAATATGATTTCTTTCCCTTTAGATATTATTTTATTTACCGACAGTAAATTGTATTTTTAGTTTTGGTACGATGAGTGCTTCTAGTATGATATTCGTTCCTCCGTATTCCAACTTTAATGTTCCCTTTTCTTTTGCACTAATTGTATTCCCATTTGCTATTTGTATAAGTACTTCCTTTTCCAATGTGTGTATATTTACCATGGATGATTCCAAAGATTCTTGTACTAAGTGTTCAGTGGCACCGGAATCTACAATGAATGTTATTGAAGTTTCATTTGGTTTTATACTTGCATTTAATGCTAGGAATGCTATTTCATCTTCAGTTCCTGTATTTGCTGTCTCTTTCTGACTTTGATTTTCCTCTAAAGTTGGTGGAATATCCTCTCCATCGATAATTGTTACCTCTTGCTCTCCCACGATAAGTGTTGTTTCCCCGTTCGTATTGTTTGGTCTTTTGGGCATTCGTATCTTTTGTGCCCCTTCTGCCCACAATTATAACATTCGAATTGAGAATTGGCAGCGAATGTACTCTCGTTTACTGTAGTACTCGTTTTCGAATTTTTGAA